>JAREIK010000385.1:6552500-7002500 GCA_029783825.1 Sapria himalayana
ACACGATAATACATAAAAATATACATTCATCTTTCATGCATATCCATGGGGATAAATTATGAGGTGTAACAATAACTAGCCATGAAGAGTATTGTTACCATATTTTCCAAATGGATGAAATCTATCATTACATAGTCCTAATCTAACATTTTGACTTTCATCTTCAAATGATGGATGTCAATCAACAAAATGTTTTCAAGGAGGATAATCTGAGCAATACTGCATCATGTCATCTTTAATAACATGATCTTTGTGATAACTCATATCATTGGCAGTAGTATTAGATGCAAATAATTTTTGCAAATGATGAGTCAATGAGAAATAATACATCATTTTATGAGGAGTATTTGTTTTTTTCCTTTTACATGCTGTATTTTTTTTGTACCGAGGATAGTTATAGAAATTACATATAATTATTTTACTATTTTTGTCCCAATATATCATGCAACCATTAATGAAACAATATAGTTTTTCCATCAGCAAACCCAAACATCGTATTAATTTCTTTGTGATGTTATTATTATCTGTTATGATGTTAATCTTTGGTAACAATTCGAATAACAACAGACATATTTCATTATAACACCTTTTTGAGAAATGATGTTTTGCTTTTAAATTTATTAGTCTGGCCATCACAGATAACTTTGAGTGGCCATATGGATTACCTTCCCAAACCTATTCTTCTGAAGCCTTTAGCATTTCAATAATTATTTTGCTGATGATATTGGGATATCATCAGTGATATCCGGATTTAATGAATGACCAATAATATTATTTAAAATTACTTCACATGCATCATTGGGATTAGCAAATTCCATTACAATAGTTGAATCAACATTTCTATGTACATATTGCATAGTTATTTGTTTCACAATTCTTTCCCAGTGTTTAGACCAAACATAATAGTTGCTAACAAAACTATTTTTTACAAGATGATATCGTACTATGTCCACATCTTAGAAACTATGATTTTGATATTTAAGAGCATTACCTAGATATCTTATTTTTGTTTAATCTATAAATTCAAGCTATTTTTTAGCGAAGACAATAAATTCATCTAACTCATTTACAAATTCATCAGTTCAAACCCAATCTTTCAGTTTTACATTTATCCATTGATGATCAGGTCATATAATATTTTCTATTCTAATAACACATAATATTCATATTTTTGGAATTATTATATATATATTTGTAATAAAGATGTAATAATATTTTAATGAAATTGTATAAATCAAACAAATAAATTGTAGTAAAATAATAATTAGATAATTTTGGATTCAAATTAGAAAAGATGGGTTGTTCTAATATTATTTTGTCATTTACATAAAACAAAAAATTTGATATTTATTTATATTAGATGAAATTGTATTAAAAAAAATTACAATGTCATTATTTTTAATTTCTATACTAATAATAATTACTAAATAATTATATAAATATTTTATATATAATATAAATAATACATAAATTATCAACGTCAATATATTAAAATTTATAAATGAAAAAACATACAAAATAAAGCAACTATCAACGGAGAACATTATTAAATGAATGAGAAATTCTTCTAATCTATTTGAAACATATAGTATACATAGGCATATACCACATGTGAAATATAATATTTTTAAATATTAAATAAAGGTGGGTATTATTTATTTTATTATAGTTTTAGTAAAATATAGATCAAGCAATTATATAAATTTTTTAATTAGCTTCTATTTTTTTTAGTTTTAACAATTTTTCATTACATGTCATTATTCTAATTATATACCCTGCTTATATTTTTTTCAATTATTATTGTTATTACAAATTAATATTTAGTAAGTATTTTAATAATTATAAATTATTTAATTTATTTCTAAGGTTAAGCCATTAATATGAGTTATTCAATTTTGAGATTATTGAATATCATGAAATTCTAGTAAGGAAACAAAATGCAATATAATTTTGATGATATTAACTATAGGTCAATAACAAAATATACAAAACTATCATAAATCAATTAGGTTAGCAAAAAATTTTACATATAAAAGTATGAGGAAAAAATATAAAAATTGTAAACAATATATAATTTATCAACTATATTAATAATAATTCAGCAAAACAATCTGATATAACACAATATAAATGTTAAAAATAGAAACAAATTACATGTAACACAAAAACACACAAATAGAGCTATTCTCGAATACAATACATATGCACTCTGAAACAGGGTAGGGCTGTCGGGTTTCTACCCTATTTAATTATTAAAAAAAATCAAAAAAAATATGATTTTTTAATTTCTTTATTTATAGGATATTTCGCTCTCCTCTCTCTCAACTCTCCAGTCTTAAACTCTCACTCTCCACACACACACACACACTCTCTCTCTCTCTCTCTCTCTCTCTCTCTCGTCTCATCACTCCTCTCGGTTCGGCTTCGCTCTCAGGTGTTGATTGCAGTGCGGTACAACTTTGGAAAAAAAATTGGTTGCGGTGTGGGCTTTGGATTTTTCTATCCCATCATATATATAAATGGGTATTATTTTTTATATTTTATTTAGTTTTTAAATTATATTAATGTAAAATAATTGTTATTTTAGAAATTAGAATATTTTTCATAAACTATAAAAAAATAGAAAGGTCAAATAATGAGTTTAATGATAACGAAATTAATATTAATATAGACATAGATAATATTAATTCTGATAACCCTATGAAAAGGTATAAGGCCGAAACCATGTTTTCTCTCATGGTCTCGACTCAAACTCAAACATCTAAAAAACAAAAAATATTTATAGTTTGAACTAACTTTAACATAATACAAAACAAAATGCTAGGGGTGTTGATGAAATATTTGCATAATATAAGTATTATAAGAAAATATATATTTATAGGAGTGTGTGTGAGACTGAACACCTAAAAAGACATGCTGATCATTGTATCAAAAAATATGGTACATTAGATCATAGGTAAACAAAACTGAGCTGTAGGGTCTTTGAGACTGGATCTAGTTTAACTTCTATGTTGATACCCTTAAAATACTACAATGAGTTAGGAAAGAAATACATATTCAAACTAATCACTAGAATAGGTTTTCCAACTAAATATTCGGAGGATCCAATGATAGTTAGTATAATACAGACTTATTTTCAGCCTGCATATCATATGAGTCTTAGGTCCACATATAAGAACGACATATAATAGGAGTCCTAGGTCCACATGTCACTTGGAATTCCATACTATTTGTTGTTGGAATGAAATTTTATTTTTGTGTCTAATGTCTACTTTATTTTCACCTTCAAAGTGGTCAGATTTGATTAATACTAATTGTGAGGCTTAACATTCTCACATCAAGGTAGTGTCTTATTTAAAATACTTGTAGATTGTGACACCTATATATATATATATATATATATATATATATATATATGGGAGTGGAAATGTATAATTGTGCAGACAACTAAATCAGGCCTTAGAAAGAAAAATCTTCTTGAACAATGGTGGTCTAGGAAATGTGGAACATCTCCACAAATTTGGCTGCCTTGGAAAAGATTATAATTAGGGGACCCACCAATGATGGACCAAAATCATACAAAATATGAATTACATGCCCAACTATAAATATTTAAGAATATCTTCTTTAAATGCAATTTCATCATCAAAACTTGGAATGAGATTCAAATGTAGGTTGACATTGCAAAGCATAATTGACAAATTATGAAGGTATATATGTTCCTTTTAGTATTGAGATTTAAAGAATTTGTAATATATAAGAGGAAGGAAGTGAAAAAATCTATGAGAAATAAATTGAGATTTATAGAATTATTGATTCTTAAAACTAATGTGAAAATTATTTTCATATTATGTCCTTTTAATATTTATAATAGTTATCATGTATAATTAGTACATGTATTGGTTTCAAAAATAATTTTTACTTATAAAAAGAAATTGTGAGAGTATGTATTCAATTATATACATACATACATACATACATATGTGTGTGTGTGTGTGTGTGCACGTGCGCGTGCTTAAGTACATGATACACACACACACACATATGTATGTATACACACTTATAATTTCATTAAAAAATATAAATTATATGAGAGTACATGAATATTCTCAATGTTAATATTGACATGTATAATATGTTTGATGCACATGTATGTGTGTGTGTCATATTAAGGTATATATATGCATATAATTATATATATGCATTTAATAACATAGATATTAACATATAAATTTGAATAATGATGAATGTGTTATGTGTGTTTATATGTATTCAATAATTTGCACATAGACTTGACATAGACTTGACTACCAAGGTCTTAGAGTCTATACTAGGAGACTTGACATATAATCTATTTAGAAAGGAAGAGTCTCTTGAGAAGCCACTTTATCTTACAATTAGAGGTGTTAAGTTGGTCAAGGTAACCCAAGGTTTACACGGCATGAAAATAACATGCCGGGTTGGCACGATATCATCTAGAATCGTGCATGACCATTATCATGCTAGCACAAGACATGGCTTGTGTCCTAACATGACAAGGTCACACTAGCTTGTGGACCTTATTGTGATGCATATTAAATTTGTAGCTATTTTACAATGGTTATTTATACCTTATGATTGATAGGATAGTGATATTTGCAATTGTTGTTCTGTTTGACAATGTCAATGAAAAAAAAAATAAAAAAAATAAAATACTTATCTAATCTAAAGTTCAAGTATAAATTGACAAAAATTTAATGGCTATCAATTTTTTTTGTCTAATATATATATATATTTTTATTAATATATACATTTAAAATAAAATTCTATAAATAGTAGTTTAGCATATTTTATTTCTCATTGTTTATATATAATATTTTTTCCTCTTTGTTTCTCATTTATTAAATTCATAACACTCATCAATGTTATTTTTTAAATAATTTTTTTTAAATTAGTTTGTTATATTATAATATTTTTAATTTGGTGGAGTGATTTTTGTTGGAGGGGTGAGGTTATAAAGCGATTATGTTTATGGAATTGTTGCTTGTTGCCCACATAAAAGTACATATTGTATATTTATTTATTTCAACTATTTTTTTAGGAATTTATTTTAAATTTTCTAATAAATTTAAGTAGAAAAGATTTCTTTCTTATTCATTAGAAATCTTTAAAGACTTTAACTATATTAAATAAATATTGATAACCTGGTCAAAAGGTCCAAGACTGAGTTGTCTTTCAAGGTTGTAGCTCCTATGGTTAAAAAACTTAAGAATATGTAAACATCAATAGTATTGATATATTTTAAGGTAATTAAAAATTATAATATTAGGGATGTGGGCATAATGTTTTTATTATAATATTACACACACACACACACACACATATTTATTTATTTATATTTATAAGTACTTTTATAATATATTATAATATTTATATATATATTATAATATTTATTTATATCAATAGTATTGATATATATACACTTATACACACACACACACACTTATTTATAATATTATATTATAATATTTATATATATATATATATATATATAATATCATATATATATATATATATAATATATCATATATATATATATATAATTAAAAAACATGTTGATCGACATACCAAAAAATATGGTGTATGAGATCCCAGACAAATCTAATTTAGCATGATATTTGATAATACTTAAAATAATAGTATATCAATTAATATATGTGTCATAACTATTAGAGACAAGCCCATGTATGAGATTTTTTATATTAGGAGTATATATTACATTATTAACCTAATAGTACTAGTAAGAATAAAAATAATTTCTTAGGCATTAGACCATATCAGAAATGTACTAAAATATCTCAAAATACCTTACAAATTACTAGAGTTTGATAATATGTAAGTCAGCATGTCTTAAAAAAAATTTCAAACAAATGTTAGATATTATTTTAATTTAAATATACCTCATGTTATATTCATGTGTTGACTACCAATATGTGATATCCAACTATTATAATAATAAAATTAAAGAATTAATGTTTTACCAATTAGACTGGGAGATGAATATCATTTATGAAATTTCTCAAGATCTTTTTTTGATATAATAAAAATTTGTTCATCTGTGTATACTTTCATAATATTAGTAGTCTATTTAGTAAATATAAAGAATATCTAGATTTTAGTGTCATGACCATGTAGATGGAAATGATGTATTGAAAACACTGATCCTTTATTTTATTTCATTATAGTTTGGATACCTATTATGGATCTTTGGTTTAAGTTCAAAAGGGTGAAAAACACTTAAAAATATATATTCACATGCATGATGCATGAACTAATCACAAGAACTTCAAGGTAACATTTATAAACAATTAACTAATTAATTTATTTGAATATTTCAATAACAAGTATTATAGCTTTAGCAAGTCTATTAGTATGGAAATGGATTATGTATTTTGAGACAAATATTATCCATTTTAGTTAGTTATGGAAGAATGAAAGTTCCATCAAATAGAATCATATATTCGAGGTACTTAGATATTAATTACTATTCAATCATGTCACATAGTGATATTATAAATTCTAATATTTTGAATTAATAAAAATATATAAATTCATTTTCTCATACTATCAAAAATGATAGGGGATCTACTAACCCTTTTGGTATCTAATATAGTATCATAGTCTATTTTTTCTGTAATTATGAATATGAGTTTAGATATGAGGAGCACACTATAATTTTATATTATTGAAGTAATTTCCAACTTAAATGATTGAGAGGATTAAATGATGTGTCTTCAAAATAAAATAAAAATGTTGAATTTAGATAATAACATAGATACACATGAAAATGAGGATGTCATTGCAGAGACTACAAATATTAATAATCTGATCCTAAATACTAATTTTGTTATTTTATTTTATTTAGATTTTTAGATATTTAGGTATCATAATATTAGTACAATATTAGTACTATATATTTTAAATTTAGATAATAAAAGATTATTTTATTTTTTTATTTATATTATATATCAACTTAAAAGATTGAGGATGCCAACTGCACCTACAACTACATTGCCAAGCAAGAGCATTGGACAATGCAGTCTACACTAATTGTTGTAGCCTAGGGCAAACCACTAGTAGGCTATGCAACAACTTCATGCATTAGCTTGACCCAGTCGAACATGGAATGATCCATAATGGTGACTACCCTAGTTGGGCAATCAGGTTGTGCCATTCCTACCTCCATCGATCTCATGCAAGGATGATACTACTCAATTGAAGAAATATGTCTCGTGTCTGGCATGGTACAGCGGCATGACCAAGCCACCATAATTTTGGTCATGCTAGCCTAGCATGACCTAGTTGAGACATCTATTTACAATTAATTTTTATGATATTAATCTTTAGATCATCTTCTATAAGAAATAGTTAAGTTGTGCTTATTATCATATTTAAAGGTATTATCATATTTATATATTTCATTTCTTTAGTTTTCTTTTACTCTTTTTTAAAAAAACATTAAGATATCTAACTCTCCTTTTAAAGTATTGTGATCTTATCTATGATGGTGTCATACCTTGTTAGAAGGTCAAAATACCATCAACTTCAATGAGACGTGAAAACTAGTACATTGACTTATGAAACGTTTTATTGTTGGTTGCAAGTGGATGTTCCATATTAATATTAGTCTAAATGGGAAAGTAAATCATATTCAGGCAAGACTTGTAGAAGAGTTCACTAAGATATTTAGTGTGGATTACTAAGAAGCTTTCTCACTATTGGCTAAAATATTATTAATACAAATTTTTACATCCCTAGAAGCATCTAACAAGTAGAGGATATATCAACTAGATATGAAAATATTTTTTTTTATGTTGACCTTGAGGAGGATGTTTGTATAGAGTGGCCACCTAGATGGAAAGTCATATTTTAAAACTTATCTTGTACATCAAATAAAAAATTGTGTGGCATGAAGTATTCATTGAGGCATTGGTTTGTGATGTTTCACTAGTAGTATTCTCTTTTCTATTGCATATGTGTATTATAGATTCCTTTTTTAGTTTTTGAAAAAAACTTTGAACGAAGTTTGATCTTATTGATTATATACATGGATGATATCCTTATTATGAGACATGATGAGATGCTAATCAATTAATTGAAAGAGTATTTTCAATTGAAATTTTAGATGATCACCTAGATTAGAAAATATATTGTATTGCTAGAGAAGATATATAATTGATACTCTCTTAGAGGTTGGGCATGAAGATAATGTTATAGTTAATATTTTGATTGAGTTATACATTGATTTCTTATTTGATGACACAATTTAAATTGAATCGACTACATATATGAGAATTATAGAGAAAATGTAACTATATGAATACCATAATATCATATATAGATTATTCAAAGAGTATAGTAAGTAATTTTCTAGATTCTATTTTGTAGATTCACATATTGAGGTATGTAAAGAAATCTTCAGGACATGGGATGACATTGAAAGATAACAGATACCAACAATTACCAAACAATCTAAATTTATTTAGGCATCAACTTGAGCTGAGATAAGATATATTATAAGTTTTTATATTTTTATTGGATACAAGTTTGTTTAATGAAAAAGTAAAAAAATAATAAGGTGCGCATGAAACTTAATTGTACCGAGATGAGATTCAATATAGTGGCATCATGAGACATATAGATTCATAGTAGGATTATTATTGTAGCCAACATTCTTATATTAGATTAGTTGGCCAACATCTTAATGAATGTGTTGAAGAGACATGAGTTTACAATTATTTCCTCAAGACTTAATATTTTAGAAATTCATGCACCTGTTTGAGGGGAAGGTGTCATAGTTTATCACTAATTTTTATGTTATTTCCTATTTAGGTATGCTTTATGGATGGGAACACCCAACATGTCGGCTAAATCAATCTAATATAGTCAAGGTTATTAGATATCCAATGCACACATTTTACTAATATGGAGAGGTATTTTATTGATCGTTTATTTTTACAATTATATATAATAATAAAGATTTCTATACTTAACAATATGTCATTGATATTATGCATGTTTTACCACATCATTGTATTATTATTGTTACCACTGCAATTTTTCAAAAAAAAAAAAAAGTGTATATCTAGGGAAGATTATCCATTTTTGAAGAAAATCCAATTATTTTAAAAAAAGTTTTTTGCCAGCATTGTTCACCAATAGTTTTTCCATTCTACCCACTTGCCGGAGGACCACAACCCTCTAATAGACTTTGTCCAACTGATTGAGTTTTTTTTTTTTTTACTTCTAATAGTAAGACTTACATTTTTTTTTGTTTTGAGCTCAATCCAATGTCGTAACATGTGTGTTTTTATTTTTTGAAAAACATTGTTAGGGTTCCCATTGTACTTAAGTTCCAAAAAAAAGTCCCCCTTCCACTAGATTAGGAAAACTTAAGCTCACACAAATACTTTATGCTACTTGAATTAAATTTTTTGTTACAAACTTCTAGTCAACACAATTAGCAAAACTCAGTCACAAAAATTAGGAACCTTTTAGAATCTATTTCTCGGTCCAATAAAAAAGTTTACTAATTTTTGTGTTGCAATACAATATTTGAAGTTGAATTTTTAAACTTTGCTTGCATAATTTAATCCCAAAAGGCATCCACAATCATGTTTTAAAATTCTAAAGATTAGAAAATATTAAAATTAAATCGCTCGCATATAATTTCTTTTAATCATGTTTTTTAAAATAAAATCAATATTTCCCTTGGGTACTCTGTTCCATTATGAGAGAATATATAAGAGCATCTCCAACACACTGTCTATTTTTCACTTTAATCTATTTTAGCTAGCCAAACACAAAAAATTCCTCGCCAACTCACTCGATGTTCGACTTTTTATTTCCTAGTTTACTTAAATAACTCAACATATGTGGAGAGCCAATTTGAGCTATCTAAATTTTCGCTATCTATTTTTTTCTCTCTATCTCTCTCTATATACATGTTTGACTTTTTAAAAAATATTAGAAGTTAGGTGTAAAATAGAGAGTGTGGTCGGGTGTATTCTAAAAACTTGCTAGCTACATTAGTGAATTTAATATTTAAATATATTTTAAGTATATTTTTTGTTGAGTGGGGTTTGGAGATGCTCTAATTGCATAAACAGTTGGTGTTTGCCAGAATCAGACAAATGATTTTCATTGAGTTTGAAAAAATAGATTATATTACAAAGATATCTTAAAATGATGCATGAACACTGAACATTTATCAAATACAAGGTGGGAGTGGGACAGTTGAACTCTCAACCTCTGTTACTAGAATCTTTAAACAAAAAAAAAAAAATCAAAAGAACTAAGAAATTGAGCTTTAAAATGGCTGCCCGAACCCGACGCGAAGATTGAATTCCATAAAAAAAAGGGCCGTGCTCTTTTTATGGGTTTAATCATGACGCGTGATGATTAAAACCGAAATGAGTTTCTACTCCAATTTATACATACTGGACTGCAGGTCCGGAGACGGAAGCTAGATCTACAACAAAAATAGATTTGCTCATTGCTGATTGAACCCACATCGGAAATTATATTCTAAATATTGATGTTTTTATAAATTAAACTGTAAAGAAGGCGCAAGTGATCTGCCCAATCCAATTTCAAAGGCTGGCTTTATGTCTTTATGAAAATATATGACATGTGCGCGTTAAAGAAGAGGAAAATGCGTGGTAGGCTGGCATAACAGAACAGCGTAACCTCTCCCTCTGAAAGGTGGAAGGATAACAGTTCTCTATTTTACAAAAATTTGTAAAACACGACTTTTATTTTAAACACAGCACTTGAAATTTGTAACTCTTTAATTTATATATAGTAATTCATTAAATTATTCCAAATTTTAAATTACTGATTACAATCATATTCCACTCCGAACTTAATAATTATGAAGAAAACCATCTAAATTAAATTAATGTTATTCATGAATTTATAACAATTACTATTAGCTGAAATTAAAATTGGCAAATTAGATACATGTAACCTCATCAATCCTAGTATGATCCATTTAGAATTTGATTCATAAAAGTTATCTGGCCTAGGTAACAATAATTACATATGATATTTATTAACAATAGAATCATATTTTATGCAAAACAATAATGTAATTTTCTTTCTAAATATTTTTCTTATTGACTAAATTCTTGCATGTTTTTGTCAAAAACTATAGTATGATCCATTTCGAATTTTAATGCTATTTATTATGTCAGTGTTATTTCAAATAGATGAATATTATACAAAAAATAGATTGCACGTGCGAATAATTTGTCTTGTGAGTATATTTCCTCTAGCTAAACTAATACATCATAGTGATAAAAAATTATATTACAAATCAATATACAGTTGATTTTCTTCGTCGAGTATATGAAATGCAATATGTGATGAAATCACATGCGGGTTTTGAGAAAATTGAATTGTTAGAATTCTCTCTAAAATGATTCTAATAGATTCATCTTAATTTGTTGAATATTTTTCACAAGCCTACAAAGTAGTTGTAGTATTCTTTTTTGCCTATATCTCACTAAAACTAGATGCAATAATATTTGCACACTTTGACTCTATCACTAATTTATCATAATATTTTTATTGTGCTCTATGATCATTGTTGCGGCCACATTTTCTTAAAGTCACGACTACACAATCTCTAAAATATAATCATAGCCATAATCTTAATTTCATGTCCTAGTAGCCAACTACCTCACTACTACATGAAGTCATGGCGTTGACAAGTACTACTGCTTTATTGATATAAAGCCAAAATATCAAATACAATCAATCATGAGAATATTTTTTGCCACAACTTTATGATACAAAGACAAAGCATCAAAGCTAGGGTCATTCCCAATCATATGCATAAGGCATGGTCATTCCCAAAACCATGACTTCGTATTTCAGAGAAAAATTGTCTCAATCATATGGTCATTTCCAGTGTCACAACTTTGTGTTCTAGAGAGAAATTACTCGAATTATGACAATTATTGACAACATGATCTCAAGCGGACATCTATTGTAAAGAATTATGATAATAATTCTATTGTAAATAATAAAACATGACTTTCATACTCAAATTATGATAATAAAAACATGACTTCTATTGTAAAGAATTGTAAGGATATCTGAAGGATAAAAGTAAGACTTAGAATAAATTCAAAAAAAAAAAGAGAGGAAATTGGATTTTGAGCATTGAGCATGCAAATCATAGCTAGTTAGACTTCCAACCTCAAATTAAGGGCAAATTATTATTATTTTCTTATGCTATTTAATTTTATTAATTAGATATTGTCTCAAAGTCTTATTGGCAAGGATATCTCATTAATAAAGATTTATAAGTATTTGGATCATACAAGTAGTAAATAATACTTTTGTCCATATATCAATCTTTCAAGGATTATATCAACAGTCCAGTCAACCAACAATGATACTATATTACTCTAGTCAAAAAATAATTTTGGTAAGATTCTTAGATCATAAGGCCTGTCTATTTTAATTCATATGGTGTATGTTTAAATAGTTTGGTTCATATTGAGTTTGGATACAGAACATATGTTAGAATTCTTCTTTTGCCTAATGGTATACAAGGTGCTTGTTATCATTAAGTCTACCTCAATGATGGTTTCCTCATAGTTATTCAATTAGTACTTTATTTCCAAAATAACAAATCATCTTTGCTCAAAGGTCATTCTCAAGTCCCTAATGGTATTTATATTCTTATTCTCTTGCTTTGAGGATCTTAATGACTTTAAGCTAATGTGGTCTTAAAAATTTTTGTATTTTTGGCTTCTCGAGTGTCATACTCACACAATTAACAAATTTCTTGCCTCAAATTTTACTGGTGAAAAACATACGAGTTAAAACAAAGTCAAAGAGTTGTCACCATCTCTTGAGTCACCACGACTCATGCATGTCCTATGAATTACATGTTATCATCCTCCATAGTGACGATATGACTCACATACTAAAGGTAAAATCCTTAGTAGAATATTCTATAAAATACTCACATTAATTGAAAGTTATTTATTCTAATATGTACACAAGGTAATGATATGTAGAAACATTCATGCTTTTGGCATTGTGGATGCAAAACTAACAATGATTAATATATCTTATTTTTGGGTTTTGATATATGGGCTTGTCTCACACTTCATCGTCGAAAGGGCTGTCACTTCCTTCTCATCATTTGTCCGAGTGAGCCTGATAGTTTACTTATTATCATCCATCATGACAACATGCACAATCATACCTACAGCAAACCCTAATTTTATTTTTTTTATGATCAACAATTCTATTAATATCCATTCCACAATATAAATCAAATATCATAATTAAATATCAAAGTATCCATACATCACATAAATCAAAATAAATAAAATCTCAACCTTAATTTTGCTTAATATTAGAGAGGATTTATATGAGATATAAGAGAAGAAATCTCATGAATCTTGGATTCCCAATAATAGTCTTCATGAGAATCTTGGATTCAAAACTCTCAATCTCATTCCTGTGACATTTTCATTGAATTCCAAAACTTGACCATAGAGAGGGGGATTTGAAGATCATGCCCCACAACTCAAGGGTTTAGCTTTTGCATTATGTCTCTTGTTTGTTTCACTTCCATTCATCACAAATAATCAAAATTCCAATTTCATGAAATCATTCCAGTTATCACATGTTTCTATACTTATACATCATCAAAAATAACTTATACATACTAGAATTTTTAGTATTTCACATACCAAACAAATTCATACACTAAAATAATTTCTTATTCCCATATAATAACTTCTCCTCAATAAAAAAAATATCCCACATCATCATAGACAAATTATTTTTTTTTTTATAATTATGTTTGAGGATCATAGTATCTCGAGATAGTGGAGAAAAATCAGCTCGTTGTGGATATATTAATAGTCATGGCATGGTTTGATTTCCATGACTATATTTATTAATAAATTAAGAATGCACAATAATTTTTGTGATGGGTGCATTGTATTTATCACATCACATCATATAAAAAAAATTAAGTTACCTCCTAAGTAGGACTAGGTTTAATATACATAGCTAGACAATGAATAATTTCTCACCTCCATCGAAGATCTCTATTCTTCATACTAGCTTTTTAGTTTATGTATTTATTTGCTTTCTTCTTGTATCTTCTTTTAGTTTCATATGAATTGAACTTTCTTCTTTTGGCATTTCCTCCTTTGATGCCATGACTTTGAGAAATTCCATGGTTTGTTCTTCAATTTTAGTCAAACCATTTTTTTTATAACATCAAAGTCATGACAATGTGCATGCCCACAACTTTTTATTGAGCTTCGCTTGGGGATTTTTTTTTGTAATACTTAAGTCATGACACTATGCATGACTACGACTTTATCATTGAGCTTCCCCTGAGGTTTTCCTTTTTGTAATACCAAAGTCACAATGATGGGCACAATATTGGATTTGTCCTTTGACTTTTGTATCCACGAAGTCATACACTACTAAAGGCATGACTTTTGACTATGCGACTATTTCAACTTGCTCTTCCTTCAAATCCTGTAGAATTTTTATCTCTGTCATGCCTTCCTCATTTGATTTTTTTAGCCACCAATTTGGATTCTACCATTGTTCGCATCATACATTTAGTCTCCAAACTCTCGACATTATTTTCTCCAAATAATTATATAAAGAGTTTATGCACCCCACTTCTTTTCTCAACCTCCTTGAAGTTGTCGTTATTAGAGTCTACTAAAGTTGTGGCTTTAAAGAATATCACAACCTCATTATAGTCATATTTCTCATCTTCTAGTTCATCACTTTCATAACTCCAAAGTTCATCTTCAACATCAACTTTCTATATATCAGCTACTAAAAATTGATATGTTGTACTTTCCAGTTGTATACTCAAGAATATTTATTCAGTTTCTTTTTTCCAGTTCTAATCCTCAACTACCTCCATATCATCCACTAAACTTCTACTACAACACTTTATTCATAAATTCAGTGTGTCTTTTCTCAGTTTTCATTCTTAACTATCTCCATATCATCTACTAAAACTTTTGATATATTACTTTCTTTCTATATACTCAAGTTAGTATATTGGTTTTTGGCAGTCCACACATTGGTTGTTCTCATTTTGATATATATTTTTTCTATATACTCCAAAGTTTAAATTATTCGAACAAATTCAAAAATGGATAATTTTGGATAGACATACACAAATCATTTTTGAAAAAATAAATAAAATAATAATACACTGATATGATGAAACATGCATAATGTTGATGACATATTATTAAGTATAGAATTTTTTATTGTTATAATTCTGAAAAAAAAAATTAAATTAACTTATAATAATAATAAAATATGTGCATGGGGTATTAAATAAATTTTACTTGGACTAGGGCTATCCACATATTGGTTGTTCCCATTCATAAAGTATAACTAAAAATAAATTAAAATAAAAAATATTGATAGACTACGACACCTCCCCCTCAAGCATGTGCTTAGATATCTAGAATACCAAGTTTAGAGGGAGGGGGGATGATAAAATGAGATTTTTTTCAAGATATTCATGAAAATATCCATTAACTAATCTTTTATAAGAATGTGGGTTGTAGCAATAGTCCTATCATTGAATGTTGTCGTTTGAGAAAAGATTTTATTTTTTATGTATTTTGTTCGCTCTTAAAAAAACTAGATTGGTAGTTATATTTCCAAAAAGATGACTATCATATTAGAGAGTAATGATAAAAGAACAATGGTACTCCATCTTCTCAAGAAAGTGCATGTTCTAAAGTTTCTCATAATCACCTCTATTATTCTTGTGAACTATCTATACAACAGATCTCAAAATAACTAATTGTTTTTTACTTTTTCATAAGACTGACTTGCATCCAAGAAAAATACAAAAACTTATAGTATATCTCATCTCAGTGTAAGTTGATATAAAATTCAAATATAAATACCTAGCCAATCTTTAAAAGAGACCCTAAGTCCTAAATTTTTTTTTTCACATATCTTAATATGTAAGAACCTGTATTTGAGTGAATCTACAATAGAGAATGTAAAAAATAATTAATTATATTTATTGCATAAACTATATATGATCTTGTTATATTCAGATAGTTAATATTTCTTATTGTTCTGTTATATATAATAAGCCAATTAGAATAATTACATCACGTAAAGAAATCAATATATGGCTTAATTGGAATATCAACTATAGTACTATCTAGAACCCCAACCTCTATGAGAGTATAATTTGAATATATCCTCTATTATAATACAATACCTTTCATAGAGTAAGGAACTCTATCAAAAGAAAATCTCCAAATCTCTCATAGAGGTGTCAAGTAGGTTGGGGGAGTTGAGCTTGGCATGCGACACAACTCGATTCATTCATGCCAAGCCATACACCACATGATCCAGAACCATGTGCCTCGATAGAAATCACGCCAACTCATGACATAGCTTGTATCATGTCTATTTTGGACTGCATGGGGCTCATGTCATGCTAGCATGACCCATTGTTTGGTGTTCAATGTTCTATTTATAAAATATTCTTATGTATTTTGTTACTTTATAATGATGTGTAGATGTTATATGGAGCTAGTTTGTAAAGTCATAAAATCAATAACATTTTCGAGGTGTTTAACCAAGAGAGTAGATCAGTATCACATAGTTTTGCTATTTATTCTTGGATAAGACTCTATCTAATTAGTTTGGGAAATTCATTCAAATTATTATCTCGGTAGTGATGTACTAAGGGGATAGCTACGAGAAGATCACCATTATGATTGACTCAATGGTGAAAACTACCTTATATACAGTTAGGTCGTGAAGTCATTCGATGACACTCCAACCTTCACTATGTATCCAATATAATTTAAGTTAAGCAACTTAAATAGTATTACATATAATATATAAATAAACAATGTATCTATTATTGTCTAATAATTTGATTATCTATTTTGCTAAAAATGGATTATCTCAATGTTGAATAACCAAACTACCGATACAATCTCTATGAGATCAATTTTTTGATGAAAGTTCATTATACTACTTGTATGACTAATATACCTATGAATCTTAGTTGGTGAGAAACTATCAATAATAAGCTTTTGGGATATCACTTAACCAATAAAATCAGGAAGAATAACAAAGTCATAATATCTGGCATGTTGGCATGAAATGTGTCATGACCACATTTTTTAAAAAAGTTTCTAATTTAAAATGCATATTTACCCCGATAAAATAATGCCTATCAATGTCTTATTAGCCAGAGTTAAAAAAATTATTTATTGTTATTTGTTAATATAGTATATAATTTGTTTTGTTATCTATTTTTTTAACTCTTGATTTTCTTTATAGGCGCAGATACTAATATATTGAGAGATTGGATTCATGATATTGAGACAATAATGGGAGTCTCATTGCCTGGTCAGGGGGCTAGAAGAATTTTTGGAGCATGAACCAGTCCGCTCTGAAGATCTGACTCATTTCTATTGTATGTGAAACCTTAATTATTATATATATATATATATATATTGTATCTGTAATTGTAAGTGCACGCTCTAAATTTCTTCTCTTTCTCAATTATGTACTAAAATGTTTTGGGATAATAATTCTACAAGTGCTACGACTCTTCACATTGAGGATGCGAGGAGGAACTCCATTTAAGAAGTACTTGGAATATTTGAACATCATACTTATGGACCTGAAGCATTTAGATGTCAAGGCGGAAGATGAAGGGTACTACACTTCTGCTACTGATATCGCTTCCATCTTCATATGAAAACTTTGTGGAATAATTGATAGTGGGGAAGGATGAAATTACTTTGGAGGATATTCGGTCTACTCTATATTCTAGAGAGATGAGGCAGAAGGCAGCTATTGAATAGCCTGAGAAATAGTTTACTGGATTGGTAGTAATGAATAGGAGGCCCCTGCCTACTTCATTCAAGAAAAAGGGAACAAATTTCAGAAAATGTCTAAGGAGGGTGATATCTATTACTACTACAAACAAAAAGGGCACAGAAAAACTGAATGTCCCAAGGAAGAATTTGAGACCTGATCAACCGGGTCAGCTTGTTCCCCCACCTACTACAACTATAGCATTTGTTGTCGTGGATGAAGATGACATCGTGTTGGTCACCTATGCTACTATTGCAAAGTTTGACTCATTGATCCTAGATAGTGGTGCTTCCTTTCATATCAATACACATTTGGAAATTGGAATAGTTTAGTAGAAATGTTATGAAGGAAGTTGGTCATGCTATTGTGGGCAACAGCCAACCATGTAAAGTTTTTGGAGTCAGCATAGTCAGGCTGAAAACATATGATGGCTGAATAATCTCTCTTTCAAATGTAAGGCATGTTCTGGAGATGACTAGGAATCTAATCTCTCTCGTCATTATGGATGATCAAGGATGTACCTTTAGTGGCAGCGAGGGAAAACTAAATATTCATCTAGGAGATTAAATGATACTAAAAGGGTAGAAGAGTGGAACGTATACACACTGATGTGTTCCACGGTGATATGAGTTATAGCTATCACAACTGGAGCACCTTCATCTTAAGCTAAAGCCGCTCTTGCTAGATTACTATACATATGGCTCGCACATATGGGTAAGAAAGATATGAAAATGATTTCAGATTTAACCTTCTTGTTGTCATAAAATTAGTAAACTAAATTTATGTGATCATTGTGTTTTTAGTAAGAAACATAAAACTAAGTTTGGTAAAGCTATACATTATACAAAAGGTACTTTGGATTATATTTATGCTAACTATTGAGGCCCTTCTAGGGTCTCATCTCTTGATGGTGCCCGATTCTATTTATGTCTAGTAGATGACTACTCTACTATGTCCCGAGTATTTATGATAACATATAAATATGGATTCTGGAAAAGTTTAGGTTGTGGATTAGCTTAGTAGAAAACCAAACACTTAATTAGGTTAAACTACTATGAAAAGACAATGATCTAGAATTCTGTAGTGATAAAGATATATAAAACATAAAATAGTTACGGACACCCCTTGGTATATTGGTATTACTGAAAGAATAAACCAAATACTTTTGGAGAGAACTATGTGTATGCTCTATTAATTAGGCTTAGACAAAGAGTTTTGGGCTGAAGCTGTTAATACAACATGTCATCTAATAAATAGATCACCACATAGTAGAATTAATTTCAAAATTCCATTTGTGATATGGTCTAGTAAACGTGCAAATTATTCCAGTCTAAAAGTGTTTGGCAGTATTGTCTACTATCATATAAATGATAGTAAGCTTTAACCATGAGCAAGAAAAAAAATATTTATATGATATGATGATGGAGTTGATGGATTCCATATCTGGTCACATCTGAAAGAAGAGTGATCCTCTTTAGGAGTATTACCTTTGATGAAAGTATCATCCTAAAATAAGTACATAATCTTATCCAATCATTTGAAGCTCCTCAATTTGAACTTAAGGTGGAGCAGAAATCTAATTTCATGGCTCCAAGAAGGATATCTGAATTTGTCCCTAGACAATTAACCACTAATCATGGATATGATCTTAAGACTATTTCTTAACCTGATCATGAACCTGCACTTAACGTGTCTGTTCTCTATAGTATTGCTAGGGATAGACCTAGGAGGATAAATGTACGTCCTCCTCTAAGATTTGTCTTTGATGAATTCCCCTACAAGTTGCCAAATTAATTAACATTCCTAAACCATCATTATTTAAGGATGTTATTAAATGTATTGAATCAGAGTCATGGTTAGTTTTCATAAATGAATATATTGAATCTCTTCATTAGAATAGTACCTAGGTTGTTGTACCTAAACCAAAGGGGAGAAACATAGTTTCTTGCAAATGGGCTTTGGAGAAGAAAGAAGTTACCTTAGTTCATGGTGGTATAAAATTCAAGGCACGTCTAGTTGTAAGAGGGTTCAGTCGGAAAGAGGATGTTGATTATATTGAGATATTCTCTCCTATAATCAGACATATGTCAATCACATTGCTTCTAATATTAGTGGCACATCATGATCTTAAACTTGAATAACTAGATGTTAAAACTAATTTCTTTTATGGAGATCAAATGAGAAATTAACATAAGCCAGCCTGAGGGTTTTGAGATATCAGATAAAGAAATCCTTGTGTGCAAGCTTCTAAAGTCTCACTATGGACTTAAACAGTCTCCTCATCTATGGTACAAAAAATTTAACTATTTCATGACCAGTCATAAATACAGTAGGTATGACCATGACTGTTGTGTTTATTTCAGAAGGCTAAAAATCGGGGCATATATCTACTTACTATTATATGTAGATGATATGCTTATAGCTTCCAAAAATAAATTTGACATTCAAAAACTAAAGATTCTCCTCAATTCTAAATTTGATATGAAAAAACTAGGAGGGGCAAAGAGAATTTTAGTCATGGAAATATTCCAAGATGGAACCACAAAAACTTGCTTATATCACAAAAATAATATATTCAAAAAAAATCTATCTAAATTTGGAATAAATTCTTTTAAGCCTTTTTCCACACCATATGCTTCCAACCTCCATCTATCATTGGAGCTCTATCCTCCATTAGAACCTGATAAGGAACAAATATCCAGGATTCCTTATTCTGGTGTTGTCGAGGGCCTCATGTATCTACTAGACATAAATAGAATCGGGCACCATCAAGAGATGAGACCCTAGAAGGGCCTCAATAGTTAGCATAAATATAATCCAAAGTACCTTTTGTATAATGTATAGCTTTACCAAACTTAGTTTTATGTTTCTTACTAAAAACACAATGATCACATAAATTTAGTTTACTAATTTTATGACAACAAGAAGGTTAAATCTGAAATCATTTTCATATCTTTCTTACCCATATGTGCGAGCCATATGTATAGTAATCTAGCAAGAGCGGCTTTAGCTTAAGATGAAGGTGCTCCAGTTGTGATAGCTATAACTCATATCACCGTGGAACACATCAGTGTGTATACGTTCCACTCTTCTACCCTTTTAGTATCATTTAATCTCCTAGATGAATATTTAGTTTTCCCTCGCTGCCACTAAAGGTACATCCTTGATCATCCATAATGACGAGAGAGATTAGATTCCTAGTCATCTCCAGAACATGCCTTACATTTGAAAGAGAGATTATTCAGCCATCATATGTTTTCAGCCTGACTATGCTGACTCCAAAAACTTTACATGGTTGGCTGTTGCCCACAATAGCATGACCAACTTCCTTCATAACATTTCTACTAAACTATTCCAATTTCCAAATGTGTATTGATATGAAAGGAAGCACCACTATCTAGGATCAATGAGTCAAACTTTGCAATAGTAGCATAGGTGACCAACACGATGTCATCTTCATCCACGACAACAAATGCTATAGTTGTAGTAGGTGGGGGAACAAGCTGACCCGGTTGATCAGGTCTCAAATTCTTCCTTGGACATTCAGTTTTTCTGTGCCCTTTTTGTTTGTAGTAGTAATAGATATCACCCTCCTTAGACATTTTCTGAAATTTGTTCCCTTTTTCTTGAATGAAGTAGGCAGGGGCCTCCTATTCATTACTACCAATCCAGTAAACTATTTCTCAGGCTATTCAATAGCTGCCTTCTGCCTCATCTCTCTAGAATATAGAGTAGACCGAATATCCTCCAAAGTAATTTCATCCTTCCCCACTATCAATTATTCCACAAAGTTTTCATATGAAGATGGAAGCGATATCAGTAGCAGAAGTGTAGTACCCTTCATCTTCCGCCTTGACATCTAAATGCTTCAGGTCCATAAGTATGATGTTCAAATATTCCAAGTACTTCTTAAATGGAGTTCCTCCTCGCATCCTCAATGTGAAGAGTCGTAGCACTTGTAGAATTATTATCCCAAAACATTTTAGTACATAATTGAGAAAGAGAAGAAATTTAGAGCGTGCACTTACAATTACAGATACAATATATATATATATATATAATAATTAAGGTTTCACATACAATAGAAATGAGTCAGATCTTCAGAGCGGACTGGTTCATGCTCCAAAAATTCTTCTAGCCCCCTGACCAGGCAATGAGACTCCCATTATTGTCTCAATATCATGAATCCAATCTCTCAATATATTAGTATCTGCGCCTATAAAGAAAATCAAGAGTTAAAAAAATAGATAACAAAACAAATTATATACTATATTAACAAATAACAATAAATAATTTTTTTAACTCTGGCTAATAAGACATTGATAGGCATTATTTTATCGGGGTAAATATGCATTTTAAATTAGAAACTTTTTTAAAAAATGTGGTCATGACACATTTCATGCCAACATGCCAGATATTATGACTTTGTTATTCTTCCTGATTTTATTGGTTAAGTGATATCCCAAAAGCTTATTATTGATAGTTTCTCACCAACTAAGATTCATAGGTATATTAGTCATACAAGTAGTATAATGAACTTTCATCAAAAAATTGATCTCATAGAGATTGTATCGGTAGTTTGGTTATTCAACATTGAGATAATCCATTTTTAGCAAAATAGATAATCAAATTATTAGACAATAATAGATACATTGTTTATTTATATATTATATGTAATACTATTTAAGTTGCTTAACTTAAATTATATTGGATACATAGTGAAGGTTGGAGTGTCATCGAATGACTTCACGACCTAACTGTATATAGGGTAGTTTTCACCATTGAGTCAATCATAATGGTGATCTTCTCGTAGCTATCCCCTTAGTACATCACTACCGAGATAATAATTTGAATGAATTTCCCAAACTAATTAGATAGAGTCTTATCCAAGAATAAATAGCAAAACTATGTGATACTGATCTACTCTCTTGGTTAAACACCTCGAAAATGTTATTGATTTTATGACTTTACAAACTAGCTCCATATAACATCTACACATCATTATAAAGTAACAAAATACATAAGAATATTTTATAAATAGAACATTGAACACCAAACAATGGGTCATGCTAGCATGACATGAGCCCCATGCAGTCCAAAATAGACATGATACAAGCTATGTCATGAGTTGGCGTGATTTCTATCGAGGCACATGGTTCTGGATCATGTGGTGTATGGCTTGGCATGAATGAATCGAGTTGTGTCGCATGCCAAGCTCAACTCCCCCAACCTACTTGACACCTCTATGAGAGATTTGGAGATTTTCTTTTGATAGAGTTCCTTGCTCTATGAAAGGTATTGTATTATAATAGAGGATATATTCAAATTATACTCTCATAGAGGTTGGGGTTCTAGATAGTACTATAGTTGATATTCCAATTAAGCCATATATTGATTTCTTTACGTGATGTAATTATTCTAATTGGCTTATTATATATAACAGAACAATAAGAAATATTAACTATCTGAATATAACAAGATCATATATAGTTTATGCAATAAATATAATTAATTATTTTTTACATTCTCTATTGTAGATTCACTCAAATACAGGTTCTTACATATTAAGATATGTGAAAAAAAAAATTTAGGACTTAGGGTCTCTTTTAAAGATTGGCTAGGTATTTATATTTGAATTTTATATCAACTTACACTGAGATGAGATATACTATAAGTTTTTGTATTTTTCTTGGATGCAAGTCAGTCTTATGAAAAAGTAAAAAACAATTAGTTATTTTGAGATCTGTTGTATAGATAGTTCACAAGAATAATAGAGGTGATTATGAGAAACTTTAGAACATGCACTTTCTTGAGAAGATGGAGTACCATTGTTCTTTTATCATTACTCTCTAATATGATAGTCATCTTTTTGGAAATATAACTACCAATCTAGTTTTTTTAAGAGCGAACAAAATACATAAAAAATAAAATCTTTTCTCAAACGACAACATTCAATGATAGGACTATTGCTACAACCCACATTCTTATAAAAGATTAGTTAATGGATATTTTCATGAATATCTTGAAAAAAATCTCATTTTATCATCCCCCCTCCCTCTAAACTTGGTATTCTAGATATCTAAGCACATGCTTGAGGGGGAGGTGTCGTAGTCTATCAATATTTTTTATTTTAATTTATTTTTAGTTATACTTTATGAATGGGAACAACCAATATGTGGATAGCCCTAGTCCAAGTAAAATTTATTTAATACCCCATGCACATATTTTATTATTATTATAAGTTAATTTAATTTTTTTTTTCAGAATTATAACAATAAAAAATTCTATACTTAATAATATGTCATCAACATTATGCATGTTTCATCATATCAGTGTATTATTATTTTATTTATTTTTTCAAAAATGATTTGTGTATGTCTATCCAAAATTATCCATTTTTGAATTTGTTCGAATAATTTAAACTTTGGAGTATATAGAAAAAATATATATCAAAATGAGAACAACCAATGTGTGGACTGCCAAAAACCAATATACTAACTTGAGTATATAGAAAGAAAGTAATATATCAAAAGTTTTAGTAGATGATATGGAGATAGTTAAGAATGAAAACTGAGAAAAGACACACTGAATTTATGAATAAAGTGTTGTAGTAGAAGTTTAGTGGATGATATGGAGGTAGTTGAGGATTAGAACTGGAAAAAAGAAACTGAATAAATATTCTTGAGTATACAACTGGAAAGTACAACATATCAATTTTTAGTAGCTGATATATAGAAAGTTGATGTTGAAGATGAACTTTGGAGTTATGAAAGTGATGAACTAGAAGATGAGAAATATGACTATAATGAGGTTGTGATATTCTTTAAAGCCACAACTTTAGTAGACTCTAATAACGACAACTTCAAGGAGGTTGAGAAAAGAAGTGGGGTGCATAAACTCTTTATATAATTATTTGGAGAAAATAATGTCGAGAGTTTGGAGACTAAATGTATGATGCGAACAATGGTAGAATCCAAATTGGTGGCTAAAAAAATCAAATGAGGAAGGCATGACAGAGATAAAAATTCTACAGGATTTGAAGGAAGAGCAAGTTGAAATAGTCGCATAGTCAAAAGTCATGCCTTTAGTAGTGTATGACTTCGTGGATACAAAAGTCAAAGGACAAATCCAATATTGTGCCCATCATTGTGACTTTGGTATTACAAAAAGGAAAACCTCAGGGGAAGCTCAATGATAAAGTCGTAGTCATGCATAGTGTCATGACTTAAGTATTACAAAAAAAAATCCCCAAGCGAAGCTCAATAAAAAGTTGTGGGCATGCACATTGTCATGACTTTGATGTTATAAAAAAAATGGTTTGACTAAAATTGAAGAACAAACCATGGAATTTCTCAAAGTCATGGCATCAAAGGAGGAAATGCCAAAAGAAGAAAGTTCAATTCATATGAAACTAAAAGAAGATACAAGAAGAAAGCAAATAAATACATAAACTAAAAAGCTAGTATGAAGAATAGAGATCTTCGATGGAGGTGAGAAATTATTCATTGTCTAGCTATGTATATTAAACCTAGTCCTACTTAGGAGGTAACTTAATTTTTTTTATATGATGTGATGTGATAAATACAATGCACCCATCACAAAAATTATTGTGCATTCTTAATTTATTAATAAATATAGTCATGGAAATCAAACCATGCCATGACTATTAATATATCCACAACGAGCTGATTTTTCTCCACTATCTCGAGATACTATGATCCTCAAACATAATTATAAAAAAAAAAATAATTTGTCTATGATGATGTGGGATATTTTTTTTATTGAGGAGAAGTTATTATATGGGAATAAGAAATTATTTTAGTGTATGAATTTATTTGGTATGTGAAATACTAAAAATTCTAGTATGTATAAGTTATTTTTGATGATGTATAAGTATAGAAACATGTGATAACTGGAATGATTTCATGAAATTGGAATTTTGATTATTTGTGATGAATGGAAGTGAAACAAACAAGAGACATAATGCAAAAGCTAAACCCTTGAGTTGTGGGGCATGATCTTCAAATCCCCCTCTCTATGGTCAAGTTTTGGAATTCAATGAAAATGTCACAGGAATGAGATTGAGAGTTTTGAATCCAAGATTCTCATGAAGACTATTATTGGGAATCCAAGATTCATGAGATTTCTTCTCTTATATCTCATATAAATCCTCTCTAATATTAAGCAAAATTAAGGTTGAGATTTTATTTATTTTGATTTATGTGATGTATGGATACTTTGATATTTAATTATGATATTTGATTTATATTGTGGAATGGATATTAATAGAATTGTTGATCATAAAAAAAATAAAATTAGGGTTTGCTGTAGGTATGATTGTGCATGTTGTCATGATGGATGATAATAAGTAAACTATCAGGCTCACTCGGACAAATGATGAGAAGGAAGTGACAGCCCTTTCGACGATGAAGTGTGAGACAAGCCCATATATCAAAACCCAAAAATAAGATATATTAATCATTGTTAGTTTTGCATCCACAATGCCAAAAGCATGAATGTTTCTACATATCATTACCTTGTGTACATATTAGAATAAATAACTTTCAATTAATGTGAGTATTTTATAGAATATTCTACTAAGGATTTTACCTTTAGTATGTGAGTCATATCGTCACTATGGAGGATGATAACATGTAATTCATAGGACATGCATGAGTCGTGGTGACTCAAGAGATGGTGACAACTCTTTGACTTTGTTTTAACTCGTATGTTTTTCACCAGTAAAATTTGAGGCAAGAAATTTGTTAATTGTGTGAGTATGACACTCGAGAAGCCAAAAATACAAAAATTTTTAAGACCACATTAGCTTAAAGTCATTAAGATCCTCAAAGCAAGAGAATAAGAATATAAATACCATTAGGGACTTGAGAATGACCTTTGAGCAAAGATGATTTGTTATTTTGGAAATAAAGTACTAATTGAATAACTATGAGGAAACCATCATTGAGGTAGACTTAATGATAACAAGCACCTTGTATACCATTAGGCAAAAGAAGAATTCTAACATATGTTCTGTATCCAAACTCAATATGAACCAAACTATTTAAACATACACCATATGAATTAAAATAGACAGGCCTTATGATCTAAGAATCTTACCAAAATTATTTTTTGACTAGAGTAATATAGTATCATTGTTGGTTGACTGGACTGTTGATATAATCCTTGAAAGATTGATATATGGACAAAAGTATTATTTACTACTTGTATGATCCAAATACTTATAAATCTTTATTAATGAGATATCCTTGCCAATAAGACTTTGAGACAATATCTAATTAATAAAATTAAATAGCATAAGAAAATAATAATAATTTGCCCTTAATTTGAGGTTGGAAGTCTAACTAGCTATGATTTGCATGCTCAATGCTCAAAATCCAATTTCCTCTCTTTTTTTTTTTTGAATTTATTCTAAGTCTTACTTTTATCCTTCAGATATCCTTACAATTCTTTACAATAGAAGTCATGTTTTTATTATCATAATTTGAGTATGAAAGTCATGTTTTATTATTTACAATAGAATTATTATCATAATTCTTTACAATAGATGTCCGCTTGAGATCATGTT
Source organism: Sapria himalayana (assembly GCA_029783825.1). Taxonomy (NCBI): domain Eukaryota; kingdom Viridiplantae; phylum Streptophyta; class Magnoliopsida; order Malpighiales; family Rafflesiaceae; genus Sapria; species Sapria himalayana. Next base: position 6,580,012 of record JAREIK010000385.1, read on the forward strand.
GTCAATAATTGTCATAATTCGAGTAATTTCTCTCTAGAACACAAAGTTGTGACACTGGAAATGACCATATGATTGAGACAATTTTTCTCTGAAATACGAAGTCATGGTTTTGGGAATGACCATGCCTTATGCATATGATTGGGAATGACCCTAGCTTTGATGCTTTGTCTTTGTATCATAAAGTTGTGGCAAAAAATATTCTCATGATTGATTGTATTTGATATTTTGGCTTTATATCAATAAAGCAGTAGTACTTGTCAACGCCATGACTTCATGTAGTAGTGAGGTAGTTGGCTACTAGGACATGAAATTAAGATTATGGCTATGATTATATTTTAGAGATTGTGTAGTCGTGACTTTAAGAAAATGTGGCCGCAACAATGATCATAGAGCACAATAAAAATATTATGATAAATTAGTGATAGAGTCAAAGTGTGCAAATATTATTGCATCTAGTTTTAGTGAGATATAGGCAAAAAAGAATACTACAACTACTTTGTAGGCTTGTGAAAAATATTCAACAAATTAAGATGAATCTATTAGAATCATTTTAGAGAGAATTCTAACAATTCAATTTTCTCAAAACCCGCATGTGATTTCATCACATATTGCATTTCATATACTCGACGAAGAAAATCAACTGTATATTGATTTGTAATATAATTTTTTATCACTATGATGTATTAGTTTAGCTAGAGGAAATATACTCACAAGACAAATTATTCGCACGTGCAATCTATTTTTTGTATAATATTCATCTATTTGAAATAACACTGACATAATAAATAGCATTAAAATTCGAAATGGATCATACTATAGTTTTTGACAAAAACATGCAAGAATTTAGTCAATAAGAAAAATATTTAGAAAGAAAATTACATTATTGTTTTGCATAAAATATGATTCTATTGTTAATAAATATCATATGTAATTATTGTTACCTAGGCCAGATAACTTTTATGAATCAAATTCTAAATGGATCATACTAGGATTGATGAGGTTACATGTATCTAATTTGCCAATTTTAATTTCAGCTAATAGTAATTGTTATAAATTCATGAATAACATTAATTTAATTTAGATGGTTTTCTTCATAATTATTAAGTTCGGAGTGGAATATGATTGTAATCAGTAATTTAAAATTTGGAATAATTTAATGAATTACTATATATAAATTAAAGAGTTACAAATTTCAAGTGCTGTGTTTAAAATAAAAGTCGTGTTTTACAAATTTTTGTAAAATAGAGAACTGTTATCCTTCCACCTTTCAGAGGGAGAGGTTACGCTGTTCTGTTATGCCAGCCTACCACGCATTTTCCTCTTCTTTAACGCGCACATGTCATATATTTTCATAAAGACATAAAGCCAGCCTTTGAAATTGGATTGGGCAGATCACTTGCGCCTTCTTTACAGTTTAATTTATAAAAACATCAATATTTAGAATATAATTTCCGATGTGGGTTCAATCAGCAATGAGCAAATCTATTTTTGTTGTAGATCTAGCTTCCGTCTCCGGACCTGCAGTCCAGTATGTATAAATTGGAGTAGAAACTCATTTCGGTTTTAATCATCACGCGTCATGATTAAACCCATAAAAAGAGCACGGCCCTTTTTTTTATGGAATTCAATCTTCGCGTCGGGTTCGGGCAGCCATTTTAAAGCTCAATTTCTTAGTTCTTTTGATTTTTTTTTTTTTGTTTAAAGATTCTAGTAACAGAGGTTGAGAGTTCAACTGTCCCACTCCCACCTTGTATTTGATAAATGTTCAGTGTTCATGCATCATTTTAAGATATCTTTGTAATATAATCTATTTTTTCAAACTCAATGAAAATCATTTGTCTGATTCTGGCAAACACCAACTGTTTATGCAATTAGAGCATCTCCAAACCCCACTCAACAAAAAATATACTTAAAATATATTTAAATATTAAATTCACTAATGTAGCTAGCAAGTTTTTAGAATACACCCGACCACACTCTCTATTTTACACCTAACTTCTAATATTTTTTAAAAAGTCAAACATGTATATAGAGAGAGATAGAGAGAAAAAAATAGATAGCGAAAATTTAGATAGCTCAAATTGGCTCTCCACATATGTTGAGTTATTTAAGTAAACTAGGAAATAAAAAGTCGAACATCGAGTGAGTTGGCGAGGAATTTTTTGTGTTTGGCTAGCTAAAATAGATTAAAGTGAAAAATAGACAGTGTGTTGGAGATGCTCTTATATATTCTCTCATAATGGAACAGAGTACCCAAGGGAAATATTGATTTTATTTTAAAAAACATGATTAAAAGAAATTATATGCGAGCGATTTAATTTTAATATTTTCTAATCTTTAGAATTTTAAAACATGATTGTGGATGCCTTTTGGGATTAAATTATGCAAGCAAAGTTTAAAAATTCAACTTCAAATATTGTATTGCAACACAAAAATTAGTAAACTTTTTTATTGGACCGAGAAATAGATTCTAAAAGGTTCCTAATTTTTGTGACTGAGTTTTGCTAATTGTGTTGACTAGAAGTTTGTAACAAAAAATTTAATTCAAGTAGCATAAAGTATTTGTGTGAGCTTAAGTTTTCCTAATCTAGTGGAAGGGGGACTTTTTTTTGGAACTTAAGTACAATGGGAACCCTAACAATGTTTTTCAAAAAATAAAAACACACATGTTACGACATTGGATTGAGCTCAAAACAAAAAAAAATGTAAGTCTTACTATTAGAAGTAAAAAAAAAAAAAACTCAATCAGTTGGACAAAGTCTATTAGAGGGTTGTGGTCCTCCGGCAAGTGGGTAGAATGGAAAAACTATTGGTGAACAATGCTGGCAAAAAACTTTTTTTAAAATAATTGGATTTTCTTCAAAAATGGATAATCTTTCCTAGATATACACTTTTTTTTTTTTTTGAAAAATTGCAGTGGTAACAATAATACTACAATGATGTGGTAAAACATGCATAATATCAATGACATATTGTTAAGTATAGAAATCTTTATTATTATATATAATTGTAAAAATAAACGATCAATAAAATACCTCTCCATATTAGTAAAATGTGTGCATTGGATATCTAATAACCTTGACTATATTAGATTGATTTAGCCGACATGTTGGGTGTTCCCATCCATAAAGCATACCTAAATAAAGGTGTCAAGTGGGTCGGCGTACCTTAGCATGGCATGCGACACAATTCAATTCAGTCACTCCAAGTCCTACACAACATGATCCAAAATTGTGCCTAGATTGAAGTCATGCTAGCTCATGGAATAACTTGTATTATGTCTGGCATGGGCTTCATGGGCCTCATGTCATGCAAGCATGACCCATGTGTTTCGTGTTCAATGTTCAACTTACCAAATATTATTATGTATTTTGGTAGTTTATAATAATGAGTAGATATTGAAATGGAGCCAATTTGTATTTATTTTATGACTTAAGTATTTTGATAAGTTTTGATAAAAAGTCATGTAACCCGTTATTTTTTTTTTTGAGTGTTTAGCTAAGAGAGCAGATCAGTCTGCCTCACGTAGTCTTGGTATTGATTCTTGGCTAAAATTCTATCTAATTAGTTGGAGCAACTCATACAAATTATTGTCTCGATAGTGATGTACCGAGATAAAAACTATGAGGTGACTACCATTAAAATGGACTCAATGGTGATAATAACTTATATGTTGTTAGGGCATGGAGTCATTCAATGACACCCTAACCTTCAGTATGTATTTGGTATAATTTGAGTTAAACAACTTAAATAGTATTACATATATTATATAAATAAACAATAGATCTAAGACCTTCTAAAAATCTTGAGTATCTATTTTGTTGAAAATGGATTGTCTCATTGTTGAAAAACCAAATTATTGATATAATCTATATATGATCGATTTTTGGATGAAAGCATGTTATACTATTTGTATGACTAGTATACTTGTGAATCTTATTTGACAAGAAACTCTCAATAATAAACTTTTGGAATATCACTTAACCAATAAAATTAGGTAGGATAACAATGTCGTAATATCTGACATGCTGAAATATAGCATGACCACATTTTTTAAAAAAGTATCCATTTTAAAAAGCTTATTTTTCTTGATAAGACAATGCCTATCAAAGTCCTATTAACCAGACATAAAAAGAATTGTTTCTTTTTTTTTGTTATAATCATTGTATTACATCCAACAAATCATTGGATAAAATCCAATTAATGCCATATCACAATTCATGATTCATGAATAAGATTCATATAACTAAAAAAATCATATCTAATTCAATCTTGATTCATGATTCATGATATCATAAATAATAATAAATTAAAAAATTATAAAACATAGCACAATGACAACATTGATAATAAACAAATGTTAGTAACAACAATTCACACATTAGTCCTCTAATATTCACAATCTAATTGTGTCGATTTGGATTGTCATGTATGCTTCTGAAGCTTGTAGTTGTAGAGATAGCCTCGATTCCTTGATGTCGTATGCATCATCATTCTCTTGCAGCTCTTTTACTTGATTTTTAAGACTCGTGCTTAAATTGTTCCAATTATTTATGTATAATAGTGTTCTATGATATTTGGTTATATTTTTGATAAATAATCTAAAATAATATTTATATTCATAGAAAAAATAGATTTTGATATTATGGTAGATATCGGAGGGGTCATTAGATCACGTGTCATTTTAGATAGTATGGGTTGATTCATTTGATTTCTACTAATTCAATATATTTAAAGTTTTATTATCATCATGTGATAGGTTAGAATAGTAATCAGTATTTAAGTATCAATACAACTCATTCATATTCAATGGATCACCTCATTATTTTTCACAGCTAATTGAATGAGATAGTCATCATTTTTGAATATGATATTCACATCCATACTCAAGGCATGTTAAAATTATTATACCTATTATTATAAAATATAAACATATTATCTGATTATTCATAAATCATAATATATAGTTTTTCTTATTAGTTCATGCAAGTAAATATGTATTTTAATATATTTTTTATCCCTTTATATTAACTCTAGGATTCATATAAGCAACCAAGTAATAAAGAAATAGAACGAAAGACTATTATTTTAAATAATTTGTTTTTATATCAATATATAGTCATAACACAAAAATCAAGATGTTCTCGATACTTGATAAATATGTTACTAATATTATACATGTACCTGAGTGTAATGAATGTGGTGGGAGTATACACCAATGAATACATATTTATCATATAATAGAAAATCTTCCAAATTTTTAAAAATGAAATTCTTATCTTTTGGTCTAATTCATAAATATTAAGTTTGTAATTTTTACTCTTGATATCGTCAGATATCATGTGTTTGTAGCCAACACATGAATCCTAACATTTTTAATGGTAGATATAATTTTAATGGTGCTTGACATCCATTTAAATTTGTTTCTTTTTTAGGCTCACATATAGAATATATAAATTCTAGTAGTCTATTAGGTATCATAAAATATTTTTAAGTATTTCTTATGTTTTCTAATATGTGAGAAAATATTTTTATTTTTACTTGCACTATTAGGTTAATTACCTGATACAAACATCTAACATAAAAATATCAACTAAGGACTCATCTTTAATGATGCTCACAAACATATTAATTATGACACAATTATTTCAAGTGTTATAAAATATAATACTATAATTTTATTTCGAATATCATATTTATTAAAAATCATTGTTAGATACTCATATATGGTGGGAGCATTATGAGGTTGGATAATCTCATGAAATCCTATATTTTTTTTATTTAGTTTTAATTTAGAATCGACTCAGTGGGATGTGAGGGATGCAATTAAAGTGTCATCATTTCTAGTTTAGATGTTAGTTATCTAAAAAATCAATTCATTATATTTCCTAAGTTTGTTAATTATTAATTATTTTCTAATTTAAAATATGTTATTATATTATTTTTACTAATAGATTTAAAAAATCTATAATAATCAGATTGAAAGTAGGTTTGCATGACATTAACTGGTCTATGATCCTTTGAAAGTCTAATCAAAAACCTCATGCCAAATATCTATTTTGTTCTACCTTCCTCCAAAACTCATCATAGTAATTAAAAAAGGTCATTGAACATGAAGTTGATCAAACTTCAAAAACTTTATCCTTAAGTTGAGTTTGTCTTTAATCAATGAATCATATTTTTGGTACATTGATGGACATATCTCTTAATATAGTTATTGCCACTAATACTTCTACATTTATATATTTTTTATGATATATACACTATGTTTAATCCTTTTCGACAAACCTAGTATATTTATTATTAATTATATTAAATTATGTCTACACTATTTAAGTTCACCTAATTTTAAGTTTTTAGGCACAATGGTTTAGACAATGGGAGAAAACCTATTTTTGGCCTCATACCTTTCAATCTAGTTGATATTATTATTTATATATAGGTATAATTCATTTGCATAATATTCATTATTTATCATTTTTTTTAATCTAAGAGACTAATTTGGAAGTAGGGGAAGGAGTGTTTGTCTTTTTATATTTATTATTTGTTATTATTAATTTATTTATTTATCTAAAAATTAATAAATAAAATAAAATATTTTCAATGAAATGTGTGCCATAACTTTATATGGGACGTAGATACTTTTTGACATCCATCTCGTATTCTCATGCATGAAAGTCATAACTCATTGCCAAAATAACTTTCCATGCTCAATCAAATTAAAATTTAAAATATAAATATCAAAATTTGGGCATATACATAACTCAATGGTAATATGAGTTTTATAAGAGAAAATAAAAAATAAGAAATTATAGATGAATAATGAAAATTAAAATATATTAATATGATATTTATAGAAACTTTTTTATTTAAAAATATAATTTTTATTTTTTTAAAGCAAAATTATGACATCCAATGAATTTTATAGTTGTTGAATGTAATACAATGACTATGAAAAATAATAAGAAACAATTTTTTTAAAAAAATTCTAGCTACTAGGACATTGGCAGGTTCTGTCCTATCAGCAAAAAATAGTCATTTCAAAATGACCACTTTTTTTTAAAAATGTGGTCATGCCATATTTTGAGATACCATGTTAGATATTGTGACTTTCTTATGTCACATAATTTTAATGGTTCAGTGATATCCTAAAGACTTATTAATGAGACTATCATGTCAATTGAGATTCACAATTATACTGGTTATAACATACTTACAACCAAATATTGATCACACAAAGATTGTATCGACAATTTGGATATTCAACAATGAGATAACCCTTTTTCAATAAAATTGATATTCATATTGTTAAATAATCTTAGGTATATTATTTATTTATTTAATATATGTGATACCATATAAATTGTTAAACTTATATTATATTAGACACATAATGAAAGTTGAGTGTCAAGTAACTACTCCCTACCCTAATGATATAGAAGGTGATTATCACCATTGAACTCAACCTAATGGTAGTACCCTTATAGTTATCAACTCAGTACATCATTATCAAAAAAATAATTCATCTCTGCTTGAGAATTATTCACAATCTCACATCTTTTAAGTAATTTCATCAACTACCCATTATGGTTGCACCATATGCACACTCTTATTCTCTAGCCTTTAATATCATAAAAACAAATGATTGATATAGTTTGTAAGCATTTTCACTCTCGGCTTTGTAAGTACTATATTCACATAATTAATTTATACTTCCCTCAAGTTTCACTAATAAGAACTATATGAATAAAAGTGACTCACGAGTGTTGTCACCATCTTGTGCATCATAATATAATCATGCATATCTCGAGAATTTCTTATCACTATCATGTTCAATGATAATACATCTCTCATACAGTCATACTAAAGATAAATCCCTTGAAAGAATGTTCTATGTAATATTTATATTAATCGAGAACTAGTTCTTCTAAGATATATACAATAGATTGGCATGAAAAAATATTTATACTTTTAGCTTCATATGTTCCATAATCGCACCAATCAACATATCCAAATCTTAGGGTTCAATGTTTAAATTTATCTCATGTATCATTGTCTAAAGGACTATCACTTCATTCCCACTATGTACATAATTTGAAACACATGGTTTACATATCATAGTTCATCGTGATAATCTCTGGAAAACCTACTAATAGTCAAAATATTAATTCAAGTTGTATTTAGTCATCATCCATCAATATCCACTCATAAATAAAATTAAACTATTTATTCATTCAGAAATAAAACTATTTCGTATCATATATCTCAAATTACACAAACCCTAGACTCACACCAATTTAGTATACATTCTTAAATATATTCCTAGAAAAGAGGGATTTGAGAGTCATACCCCTCAATCCTAGCGATTAACATAAATCATTTATATCTTACTTGTTTGCTTGTGGAACCCCCTAGGGAATGCAAAATTTGCTTCTAGGGTTTGATAGTTTTCATGGATTTGTTTGTTGCATGAGGAAGAAGGTTCTTTATAAATTCTCTATTTTTTTTACTATTATAAACAAGTGACCTTATATTACTCTAAGTAGAAAGTCATCACTTTTAGAAGAATATCACAACTTTGGCCTTCATCTCTTTGACTTGAGGTCACGACTTTAGAAAATGATCGTACCTCTACTCTATATCTTGATTTTTCTATAATACAAAGTCGTAGTACTGATAATAACCATGACTTGGTCCTAGTCTATCTATAACACAAATTCATATCAGTATGAAATGGGCAATGGCACTAAGATGTGGTCGTGACAATGAGAAGTGGCTATAGAGTCGTAATAGCATCACATATTTTTATATAGTCTTGGTGTTATATAGAAGCCATAACATTGACAAATAGACTTTCTTGAGATTTATATGGCTGCAATGTTGAGAAGCAGCTATGATACTGAGAAGTAGCTATGGTACTGAGGTCTTTCATGTATTGATTGTGGTCATGGTACTAATAAATAGTTGTGACACAAAAGTTACCCTTCATATCTCTTAAAATATCCACAGTAATATGGGTGGCCGTAACATTAGTAGACCTCTTACTTCATATAGTATATTATCGTGATGCCGATAGAATATCGTTGCATTAGCACCTTGCTTGAGCCTATAATTAATGATCATGCCTTTCTTTAAGGACAAAAGTTATGCCCTTACATATAGTTGTACTTGAGTAAATATATGGCTCTGACTTGAGACTACTAAGTCATATGAAGATAAAGTTAATGCAGTATGAAATTAGCCATGACTTTCAGTTGGGGTACTTGATTACTAAGATTGAGAATTAATATCATAACCATTTAAATTTTCTAAGTAAAGTATGACTATGACTCCAAGATAATATCATAGCCATTGAGATAGTGATATATAATAGAAAGATTATGCTGGTGAGTTGGTAGTATTGTGATGTACAAGAATTATCCTAACCAATTAGGTAGAGTTTCAACCAAGATTTGATGTCAAACTATGTGAGCTTATTGATCTACCAAATTTGCTAAATATCTCTAAAAAGTTATTAATTTCATGATTATTTATTAAAATTCTCAAAAATACCAAAGCCATGAAATCAATGCAAATTTGCTCAATTTTTACTTTTACATATTATTATAAACCATCAAAAAATACAAAAATAATCAATATGTTGAACACTAAACACCAAGCATGCAGGTCATGCCTAGAATTGCATGAGGCCCATTCGGCCTTGACCAGACACAATATGAGCCATGCCATGGGCTTGCATGACTTCTGGCCAGACACATTATGGATCATGTCATGTCGATCCTAGCATGACTAAATCAAATTGTGTTTCATTTCATGCTCAGGTTGCCCGACCTACTTGACACCTCTATGGAAGATTTAGAGACATTATTTCGAAAGTTCTCTACTTTAGGAAAGATATTTTGTTATCCTAGAGGAGATGTGAAATTGATACTCTCATAGAGATTAGGGTTCTAGATAGTGCTATTGTTGATATTTTGATTTAGCTATATATTAATTTTTAATACGATGCATTATTTTAATTGACTTGACTATATATAGAAGAATAATAAATATAATTAGTTATTTTTTTTTATTCTCTATTATAGATTCACTCAAATATAGTTTTTGTATATTAAGATGTATGAAACTTTTTTTAGGACTTATGATCTCTTTAAGAGAAAAGGATACCTATAATTGGCTAGGTATTAAATTTTGACTTTTTGCATCAACTTGCAATGAGATGGGATTTACTATTGGTTTTTGTATTTTTCTTGGATACAAGTTTGTTTAATGAAAAAAATAAGTATTAATCAATTATTTTGAGATCCAATATATAAATAAAATTCACAATAATAATGTTGGTCGATTGTAAGATATTTTGGATCATACACTATCTTAAGAAGATTGGGTACCAAAGTTCTTATATTCTTATTCTATGACAATAATATTTTAGGATATATACCTATGAATCTGGTTTTTCAAGTGTGAATAAATTATAAAATACACAAAAATGAATTTCTTTTTCTCCAAGGAGAACGTTCATGATATGATTATTGCTACAACCCACATTCATATAGTAGATCTGTTAGCCAATATTTTCATGAATATTTTGAAAAAAAAAATCTCAATTTACCATTCCCTCCTCTAAACTTGGTATTTCAGATATTAATGCACATGCATGAGGAGGTAAAGTTACAGTTTATCATTATTATTATTTTTTTTTATTTAGTTATATTTTATGGATGAGAACACCTAATATGTGGATTGTCAAATTCCAAGATAGGGTTACTATACCCCATGCATATTTTATTATTATTAAGATTTATTATAGGTAATTTGTTTGTATAGTTATAACAATAAATTTTTCTATACTTAATAATATGTCATCAACATTATGCATTTTTCATCAAATCATTGTATTATTATTGTTATTTGTTACCATTATATTTACCAAAAAATATTGTGTAAATATATCGATTTTTAACTTGTTCTATTTATTTTAAAAAAAAGTTATTTACTAGCTTGCCATGTGTAGATAGTAGCATTGTTCTGATTATTTTTAAAAGATTATTCATTTTATAGTTGCTAGCATTGCTCACTATTAGTTTTTTCAATATACCTATTTACTGGGGCACCACAGTCCCCTAATAAACTTCGTCCAAATAATGGAGATAGTAGCAAATCAATTGGAGGTCTTGGTTTTTTTTTACTTCTCATAGTTGGACTTTATTTTTTAGGTTGAGTTCAATCCGATGTTTTGTATGTGTATAATTTTTATGAAAAAAAAAATGTTTTAGTTCTCATTTTACTCTATATATTGCTAGTTCTCTCTCATGAGATTAGGAAAAATTAAGCTAATCAAACATTTTTCTTTTAGAAAATTGTTTTTTTTTTGTTTTTTTAAAACCTGAATTCAATTTTTTGTTCCAATTTTTGTGCATCGTTATTTTGTATTCTCTTTTTCTTTTTTAATGAAGACTTATAATTTGGTTGAATTTAGATTTTTTTTTTTTTTTTTTTTTTGTGGGAGCATTTGAAATGATATTGATTAATGTAACATCTCGATTATGTGGTCTTATATCCCGGTAAAAAAATAAAGAATAGGAATTTCCTCACACTAAGCTAAATCATGGAATATATTGAACTATCAAGTGAAGTATTTAATATTAAAAGATATTTTAAAATAATGCATGAACATTTCTAAAATACAAGGTGGAACAATTGAACTCGCTCTCATTTTTTTAGAATCAGTAAACAAAAAAAAAAACAATTTTTATTGAGACCAATACTAGAATGTGCGTGCATGTGTGTGTGTGTCACACATGTGATTTTTGTTGTATACATATATTTATATATAACTAAACATATAGTTTACCACAAATACACATAGAAACATAAAACTATACGTATAGTTTAGCATATATGTATAGTTATATTTAACTATACATGCAGTTTATCATATATGTATAGTTACATATAGTTTACAATATTAACTCTATGTATAGTTATAAAATTTATAACTATACATATAGTCTATCATATTATTTATATATATATATATATAATCATGCATAATATAGTGTTTTCGAAAATAAAAATGATATATGACTTTTAGTGTGAATAGTGTCTTCAAAAATATTGTTCATGCTTGAAAGAAAGTTTTTTTTTTTAATATCCCACCATGGCACAAATTCAGAAATACTAAAAAATTATTCCGAAAACATAAATATTATATGTTTTGGGACTTTTGATTAAAAGTTGTTGAGAGGAGAAAAAAATAAATATTTTTACATTTTATTTGTAATACTCACGTTTCAATATTTTATTGTAAGGTATTCATAAATGTTTAGTATAATTCATTGGATCCTAATAGATCAACTCATATTGAAAAAATTGATATCTCTGATACAATATAGTTTGTCACATACCACTTGGTTGTTGAAATTTTATGAAATTTAAAGAATTGTTGATGATCTTTGACAATGTTATAAAATATTGTTCGAGTTCACCCACTACGAAATTAGTATAAATACTTTCAATTTATTTATATTACTTTTCTTTCTTTTTTTTTTTATTATTTTTTATTATTAATTATTTTTCTATTTTTTATTTTTTTTCTATTTTTTATTTTTTTTTAATTTGTTTATATTACTATACCTCAAGTGTCGTTCCTCGGGGTTGGATGAACTCGTGACACACACACACACACAATACCACATGTCAACTTTTAAAAAAAAATCACTTGTTTGGTCGGGTTGGAAGAGTATGTTATCCGCTACTATTTGATCCTAATTGAATTATGGTCTTTTCTTGAACTATTTTCCTGAGCCAAGGCTAGCTGTTAGTTTGAGCCTAGGCTAGCCAAACACTATCCCAGGGGACTAGGTAGGAGCCACAAACTCAAGTTGTGGCTGAGAACTTGGTCGAGTCATGCCCATGCCAAGCTATAATGGGCTCATACCGAGGCATGGCCAATACCTAGGGTAGGCCATAGTGGATCATGTTATGCAACCTCTATTTTGAGGTGTGATAGGTTGAAATGAACTAAGCTTGAATTTGGATCATGTCATCCTAGCACGGTGGTCCAACGGCCGGCATGGGATAGAAAAAAGAGGTCATGGCATGTCGACACCATACCCATTTAACACATCTATATCGAAGATTTTTTTTATTTAAGTTTTTAATGTTATATCTATTTTTGATTGTAGCCACCAACCAATTAATTTAAAAAATTTAATTAATTTATATCCTTTTTTACACAATCAAATCATATAAGGTTTCCCTCTATAATTTTCCCTCTATTTGTATCATGCCTAAACATGTTTGGCATGCCCGTGGTGAGAAAGCCAGTTCAACCCTTTATCAATTGGGTTTCAATCAATTTAAATTAATTTTAATTAATTTGAATTTTTAAATTGCTTTTTTTTAATGTGTTATTTCTTATTTCTATGTGTGTGTGTGCGTGTGTTTTTTTTTTTTTTTTGCAGGGTTGGAATAATCAATGCGACATAACAGAAAAACATATTTCCCATAATATATGTTAATATTATTAACAAACTTGAAGAAAAGAAAATATATGTTGGTTGTGTGAAAGAAAAAAATATGATGCAAGAAAATAAAGGGAACATTGAACATGCATGTCGAAGGAGAGAATTCTGCATTTGCTATTGTTGTGAGAAAACACACATATATTTAAACATATGGATTTTCTCCACACGCACGCACACACACACACACATATATTTATTTATTTATTTATATAAACACATATAATATATGTACATATATGCTTATCTAAATATATATACATGTGTACATATATGTACACATATATAAATAGATATACATATACATATATTTATGTGTGTGTGTATATATATATATAGTTATACAATTATATGTATGTATACATATACATATATAACTATATATACATATATAACTATATAACTATATATACATATATACATATATAAATATATTTTAAATAAGTTTATTTATTTATATATATTCACATAGCTTTATATTTAAATATATGTATGTATACATATACAAATATAGGTGTATGTGTGTGTGTGTGTGTGTACATTAATGTATGAATTGATGTAAATAGTTGAATGGTTTTAATTTCAATTTTATCTTATATGTCTTGGGTTTGCAACCTGCCAGTGCCACCGCATAATTAAAAATATTGTAGGAGTTTCATAAAACCACCTAATTTGTTTTTTCTAAAAAGAACTATTACGAGGGTAATATCAAGTTTCTGATTTTTTTGTCACAAAATGTAAATAATTTATATTTTTGAATATGTTTTTTTAATATTTTCAAAAAGTAGATAATAACTTAAATATTTTTGTTTTAGGTCTCATTAAACATATTTTCCCCCCACAATAACACAGTGCAAGCATACATTATGTGACGTGATGGACACGATAAGAAATATGAAAAAATGAAAGTCTTTTTGTTTATTTTATTTTTGGAAAAACATAACATATTATGTTCTTTGAAAACAAAAGAGAAGAACAAAATGATATGATGGTGTGGAGTATAATTGGATGAACTCACATAAATGTTCTATTTCTCTCTGTCTCCCTCTCTCGCTATATCTATCGCTATAACTCTTTGACTTTGTATCTATCTCTCACTCTGTGTGTGTGTGTGTGTGTCTTTATGTCTCTCTCTGTCTCTCTATCTCTTTCTGTCTCTCTTTCTCTCTCTTTCTGTCTCTCACTCTCTCTCTCTCTTGGGTTTCTCACTCCCACCTCACCCTCTCTCTTGGTTTCTCTCCCCCCACCTCTCCCTCCATCCTTGCCTCTCTTTTCTCTATTTTCTCTCTCCCACTATGTATCTCTCTCTCTCTCTCTCTATTTATTTATCTCTCTGTCTCTCTTCCTCCTCCCTCCTCTCCCACTCCCTCTCGTTATCTCCCCCTCCCTCTCTCTGCTTTCCCTCCTTCCATCTCATTGTCTCTCTCTCCATCCCTCTCCCTCCCTCCCTCTCCACATGCTTCTCTCCATCCCTCTCCCTCCCTCCCTCTCCTCCTGCTTCTCTCCATCCCCCTCCCACCCTCTCCATCCCTCCCTCATTCTCGCTACCTTCTTCTCTCTCCATGCCTCACTCTCCCCCTCTCTCTTTTCCTCCCTCCCTCTCTCTCCTTGCCTCTTTCTCACTATCTCTCCCTCCCTCTTTCCCTCCCACTCCCACTCACACACACATACACACACACACACTCTCTCTCTCTCTCTTTCTCTATCTATCTCCATCTTTCTCTCCATCCCTCCCTCCCTCACACATCCTCCTTCCTTTTCTTTCCCTCTCTCTCCTCCCTCCGTCTCACTCCCTCTCCCTCCCTCTCTCTCCCTCACCCTCTACTCCTCCCTCCCTCCTTCTCCCTCACCCTCTACTCCTCCCTCCCTCTCTCTGCCTCACACTTTACTCATCACCCCCTCCATCTCCCCCCCCCCCCCTCCATCCCTCTCTTCCTCCATATCCCTCCCTCCCTCTCCCTCACACTCTCCCTCTCCCCTCCCTCCCTCTCTTCCTCCATATCCCTCCATCCCTCCCTCATTCTCTCCCTCACTCTCTCTCTCTCTCCCTCCCTCCCTCTCCCCTCCCCCCTCTCCCTCTATCTACTTCCCTTTCCCTCCCTCTCTGTCCCTCCTCCCCACTGCTCTTTAGCTCGTCTTTCTCCCTCATTCCTTAGCTCCCCATCTCTTTCACCCTCTCTCTCCCTCACTCCACTTCCTATGTCTCTCTTCCGCTCACTCTCTTTCCCCCTCTCACTCGCCATCCTCTCTCCCCCTTGCTTTTTCCATCTTTCTCCAACTCTCGCTCCCTTCTCCCCCCCCCCCCCCCTCTCTCCCTCCCATTCTTCCACTCTCCCATCATCTCTCTCCCTCCCTCTCTCTCCCTCCCTCTCTCTCCCTCCCTCTCTCTCCCTCACTCTCTACTCCTCCCTCTCTCTCCCTCACCCTCTACTCCTCCCTCCCTCTCTTTCCCTCCCACTTTACTCATCACCCCCTCCCCCCTCCATCTCCCTCCCCCTCCGCCCCTCTCTTCCTCCATATCCCTCCCTCCATCTCCCCTCCCCCCTCTCCCTCTATCTACTCCCCTTTCCCTCCCTCTCTGTCCCTCCTCCCCACTGCTCTTTAGCTCCTCTTTCTCCCTCATTCCTTAGCTCCCCATCTCTTTCACCCTCTCTCTCCCTCACTCCACTTCCTATGTCCCTCTTCCGCTTACTCTCTTTCCCCCTCTCACTCGCCATCCTCTCTCCCCCTTGCTTTTTCCATCTTTCTACAACTCTCGCTCCCTTCTCCCCCCCCCCTCTCTCTCCCTCCCATTCTTCCACTCTCCCATTATCTCTCTCCCTCTCTCCCTCCCTCTCTCTCCCTCACCCTCTACTCCTCCCTCCCTCTCTCTCCCTCACACTTTACTCATCACCCCCTCCATCTCCCTCCCCCTCCGCCCCTCTCTTCCTCCATATCCCTCCCTCCCTCTCCCCTCCCCCCTCTCCCTCTATCTACTTCCCTTTCCCTCCCTCTCTGTCCCTCCTCCCCACTGCTCTTTAGCTCCTCTTTCTCCCTCATTCCTTAGCTCCTCATCTCTTTCACCCTCTCTCTCCCTCACTCCACCTCCTATGTCCCTCTTCCCCTCACTCTCTTTCCCCCTCTCACTCGCCATCCTCTCTCCCTCTTGCTTTTTCCATCTTTCTCCAACTCTCGCTCCCTTCCCCCCCCCTCTCTCTCTCCCTCCCTATCTCCTTCCCTCTCTCTCTCCCCCCTCCCTCTCCCTCCGTCCCTCTATCTACTTCCATCTCCCCCTCTCTCCCTCCCACACTCTCTCTCTCCCTCTCTCCCCCCCTCCATGTCCCCTATCTCTCCCTCCCTCTATCTACTTCCCTCTCACTCTCCCTCCCTCCAGGATTCCATCACTCCCCCTCTATGATTCCATCACTCCCCCTCTCTCTCCCTCCTCTTAGTCCCTCCCTCTCTATCCATCCATTTCTTCTCCCTCTCTTTCCCTCCCTCCTCTATACATCCCTTTCTCCCATCTTTCTCTACGTCCTTCTCCCCCCTCCCCTCTTTTTCTCACCTCCCCCCCTCCCCCCCTCTTTCTCTCTCCCTCCCCCTCTCCTCCCCCCACACCCCCTCTTTTTCTCCCCTCCCCCCCCCCCCCCTCTTTCTCTCTCCCTCCCCCTCTCCTCCCCCCACACCCCCTCTTTTTCTCACCTCCCCCCCCCCTCCTCTATCCCTCTCATTTTGTCCCTGTTTTTCTTCCCCCTCTGACTCTGCCTCATCACATTTTCTCCCTCTATCTCACCCCCCCTCTCTCTCTCCCCAACCCTCTCTCTTTCCCACATCTCCTCCACCAATACAAATTTAACTTAACTTGGCCATAAAATTATTAAAGTTGGATCAATTTAGGATTTACTAACCTTTTTCATTTATAACCATGAATATGCAACTAAGAAGATTACTAGCATAGTTACTATTATGAATCTTTCATTTAAATTTATAAAATACTTAGAATATTTAATTATATGAAAAAATATATCCAACATACATATCATAGGATTCATGTGTCAAAATATAGTATTTATGTTTTAAATAAAATGGTCTTTACCTTTATATGTGAATGAATTGAAATTAAAAAAGTATATATATGTGTATGGTTTCAATGGGATACTTTTGCATTTAGCCGAACTCATTTAATTGAACCATGATCTTGACTCCCATTAAAACTAATTAATAATGTAAATGAGTTGCAACAGTAAGAAAAGTATAATTAGTAATTTCTCATTGAACTCACATTAAATACATAATATTTTCATAAATATTTCCAAGCTTGGCCAATGATATTGCCATCTCAATTTCATTATCTAATCACCAATTTCAACAAAAATAAAAAGTGGAATAGGGTCAACCTCATTTACAAAGGTGGAAGGATAATGTAGCTATTTTATAAAATCCACCTCATTATTTTTTGAAAATATTATTTTTGGATTCAAACAACTAGAAATATTTATGAAAAATTATGCAAAAGTGTATTGAAATGGAAATATATAAAAAGATAGAGATCGATCCTATTTATGATTTGAAGCACTCAAAAAGAAATATCTGAAATTACATGTCCATGTTTGCTTTAAAAAACAAAATAAAAAATAAAAAAAAATAAGAACTTATTGTTTTCCTAAATAGTATACACATTAGATGTATACTATTTTTGAAAACAATATGCTCACGGTATAAATATTATATATTTATATATAACATTTATATAAATGTTAAAAATGTTATACATGTTAAACATCTATATAAAGATATAATATTATATATAAACATTTATACATTTATATAAATATTTACAAATATTATACATTTATATAAATGTATAAAGTTATATATAATTTTTATACGGATACAAGTTTATACAAACATTTATATAACATATGAATGTTTATATGTTTATATAAATGTATAATAATATAAACAGACATTTATACAAATGTATAATGATATATATAAACATTTAAAAATGTTTAAACAATTATATAAACACATAACATTATAGATCAATGTTTATACATTTATATAAATATAAACAGTCAAATATAAATGTTTATATTCTTATATAAATATTGATAATGTTTATATAACATTTATATAGCATATAAGCAATTATAAACATTAATAAATGCTTATATGTTTAAAAATATGTTGTACATTTACATAGATGTTTATATAAACATTTATTTATAAGGGTATATATTTATATAAATGTATAAACATTTATATATAATATTATGTGTTTATAAATGTTTAAATAAACTTATAAACATTTACAAATAGTGTTATACGTGTATACAAATGCATAATTTTTTAAAAAATATATATATACATTTATAAATGTATAATATTTATAGCATTTATATAAACCTATAACATTTATACCATACACACACACACACACACACACACTTGTTTATTTATTTATTTATATGTTTATTTAAACATTCAACATTATATATAAATGTTTAAATATTTATATAAATGTATACATTTATTTATAAATGTTTATATAACCTATAAACATTTATAATATTTATAAATGCTAATATATTTATATAAACTTTTATGCATAACTTTATGCGTTTATATCAACATATGAATGTGTGTGTGTGTGTGTGTGTTTTACATTTATATAAATGTTTATATATAATATTATAAGTTTCTATAAATGTATAAACATTTTTATATAATGTTATATGTCTGTAAACATTTATATAAATAACACACACACACACACACACACACACACACACATATATATATATATATATATATATTTAGTCACAATAGATGATAGCCTAATGGTTGGTTGAATGAGATAACTCAATGAAGACAAATACAAAAGTGTGACTCCCCCACTCAATGCCTATTCCTCTTTTATGTGGTTACTTGGATTTCCACATACCGATGGTTAGGGCCCAAGGGAATAGTCGTAGGGTCCAATATATATACACATACAATCATGGATACAATTGCCTAATGGTAAATAGAGTGGAAAAATCTATAACAAGTGTTTGATATATCAAATACTAAATAATACTAGTTATTTTTTGTGATTATGAATGATGCATTTCTATAAAAAAAAGTTTTAAATATAATTATTTCACTAAATTATAGTTTTGGTGATTTATAATGAATAAAAGTAAAATTTAGTAGTTTTGGGTGAAATACAAAACTTATGGATTCATTCAGTAGGAAAGAAAAAATCATGTAAGATTATAACATTTATTATGTTACAATTTTGTTACATCTCTAATAGCATATAGAATAGTTTCGCATTTATTCTTGGCTGAAGCTTTATTCAAATAGTCACAATAATTTTCATATGTCACAATTCTACCACCTTGTTGACATATTCATTTTATTGTGTAATATATTCTTTTTCAGTTATAAAATTTTTTTAGAGTCGTAGTCATATTAGCTCTTAATATTTTTCATGATTATAATATTAATTTTATATCATAGCAACCAACTATCCAATTTATACTAAAAATTGCAGCATCCTCAAGCATTGACTTTCTCATTACAAAATCACAAAGAGGAATACAAAAGTCATGATACTTCTTCAACATTGCATGTTTTAGCTACAAAGAATTCTAAAGAGTATTTACTTGAGTCGTCGTTATTTTCAAGATCATAATTTTTATTCTTGAGAAATGATTAAAGTTGCAATTATCATCCAATGTTATGATTTTGAGTTACCGAGACAAAATGTATGAGTCATGGTCATTCCCATTATCATGCCTTCATGTTACAGAAACAAAAGCCACAACTCATTTCCAACATTAGGACTTAATGTTACAGAGACAAAATAGACAAGTCATGGATATTTATAAAGCCAAGGTAATTTAAAGCATGAAAAGGATCAAATTTAAAGCTAATTCTCAATATCATAACTTTGTGTTATAGAGAGGCAAAGCTAAAGTTAAGGCATTATCTAGCACCATGATTTTCCACTTAAAAATCACACCTAATCCATCTAGTATAAAAGCAACAATTTGAGGAGAAAATTAGAAGAGTTAGAGCATGAGAAATTTATGAAAATGCTAGGTTTTGGAGAGCACAAATTCGCTCAAACATTTGGGAGATCTATAAGTAAAGAAGCAATGTAATACACAAACATAAATTCTAGGGGGCATGATTTTTGATTCTCACCTAGAGATAGATCTAAGGAGTATGAATAAAAATTATAAATTTAGTATTTAATTCTTAAGCATTCTTAAAATCTATCATTGTGAACCCAAAATTTAATAAGATATATTTTAAATTATTTCATATAAATTTCTCTCCAGTATTAGACTAAATTTAGATGTAGAGTAGATAAATTTTATTTTCTATGTTAAATATATTATTGATAAACTTTATATATGAATTATATTATGATTTAATTATTGATGGATATAATATTAATTTAGAACTAAAATTAAGATTTTACTATTAATAGATTTGTACATGTTAGCATAGTAGATGATAACATATAAATTAAATTTCATCATGAGAGTATGGTAATTGCAAAATCAAAATACGAACACTTTTATAAGTTAATACATTATGTATATATTAAAATAAATTGACTCTCAATTCATATAGAGATTGTATAGAACATTGTCATAAGAGTTTAATCTTTAGGGTATGAGTCATATGTTTTTGTGACAAACAAAAACAACTAGATATAAAAGTTTAATTTTTAGTGTAGGAGTCATATGGACTTGTGAATGATATTTGAACAATAATGATTTATCATTTTGATAATAAATTAGCATAAGGATAACTACCAAGAAATCATCATTGGGGAGGAGCCAATATATGATAATCATCTTGTATATTAGTAAAATATTAGATCTTCATAATAATCTAGTAATCATTGTGTAACGAAGTACAATAACAACTAGATAATTTAGACAGCTCGTCATATATAATGAAATGAACCAACTCAAAATCTAAGAGTCTTACCAAAAACTTAGTTTTATTCTTTCAACTAAAATAAAATTTGACTCGTCATTAATTGATTGAACTAAATAATTCTTGTATGATTGATATCAAGATAAAAATCTAATTTACTACTTATATAACTTATATACTTGTGAGACTAGCTAGATGAAAGACACCCATCCAATTAACTTTGAGACATTGCCTAATCCTAAAAATTAGAAATTATAATAAAATCACAACAAATTTTTAGTACCACTACCAAAAATTATTTAGTTTAGTTGATCAACATTAATTGGCATTACTATCCTTGACAAAAAAAAATTATATTTTTAGTAGTTTGTATAATATTATATTATTTTTATGCCTTGATTTACATTGATTTTCTTGGTTTGTATGTTTTGGTTTAGAGTTTTTTTTAGGCACAAATCAACAGAGCGAAGCTCTAAGATTGAGTTAATACCTTGAGAGTCATAAAGTGAGAATATCAAAAGAGAACTTAATATAACATAAGATGAACGTGCACAACCTGATTTATTTAATATTATAAATTAAATGTTCTACCAAATAATAATTTTTATCTCAATATTAATGGCGACCTAAATCAGTTTAAATATTAGAATATGGTGTGCTCATGAGATCTGATATATAAGAACCATGAAAAGACATCTCACCATAATAGTATCCAAGAAAATCCCTCCCAGGGTTCGACGATATTATTAGTAGATTACTCTTAGAGATCAAACAAAATAATGATTTAAAAGATCATCATAATAAAAGAATCGAGAAAAACATGACAAAAACAAAAATGAAGATGAGTAAAAAAAATTCAAAGAAATCTATGAAAATCTCATTACAATATAATAAAAAATTGGATGGTGAAAAATTGGAAATTAAAAATTGAGGGATTAGACCAAAAAATGTCACTTTTTCTTGTAATTTCAAATAATATAATGACTTTGGAATTTCATAAAATAAATATTGATATTATCACAATTTAAAAAGCCACAACACTATAGAAGAGAGCCGTGACTAGTTTTTGTGTTGCGGCTTTCATGAGGAATAATGTGCTTGACAATACCATATGTTTTAAGAAAGTCACGGCTATTGAAAAAAAATGTCCAGAAACTTTGATAACTCCAAATAGATCGGTCATGAAGGTGTTGCCAAATCATCTTTGTTATGCTTTTCTACATAAAGATAAGATAAAATCAATTATTATTTGAGCAGAGTTAATGTATTAAATGAGCACTACTACGATGAATCTCACTAAAAAAATATGTTGGTACTCTTACTTAATCACTCAAAGATATCAAAGAAATAAATCTTAATAGAAGATTATGCAAAGCCAATAATTGAGCACTAACAGAGGCTAAATCATATCATAAAAAATATGATAAAAAGGAGATAGTAAAATGGCTAAACATGTGTATCATTTATGTAATATCCAATAGTCTATGTGTGAATCTGATTCATCTAGTACCAAAAAATGAATGGTTGATAATGGTCAAAACTATAATAGATGAAAATATTAATACACATGTAACTATCATAAGGTGATGATGCGTTGATTATCAGAAATTAAAAAAGGCTACAATAAATGATCATTATTCACTTTTGTTTGTGGATCATATAGTAGACATAATCTTATCATATTTAATGTATTATTTTCTAAATGAATATTCGGGATACAATCAGATTCTAATTGACTTAGTAGATCGAAAAAATATATATTCACTAGTCGTTATGGGATTTTCACATTCAAAAGAATGTCATTTAGCCTTTGTAATGTTTCAACCATATTTTATAGGTGCATGAATGCTATTTTTGCCAACATTAACAAAAAAATTACCAAGATATTTATGAATGACTAAGAACTAGTCGTGTATTGAAGCGATGAAGGATGCTTGTATAGGTGCATGAATGTCATTTGGACTTTCACATTAAAAAATTACAAAGATTCTATTGAAGAATACTTGCATTGCATGACCTAGATATTGTATTGAGCGATGAAATAGAAAATTTTCATTCTCAATTAAGAAAAATATCACTTCATAGTTATTGAATATATCATACTCAAACATGCAATCATAGCTAGAGATTTAGAAGTGAATGAGACAAAGATGTCAGTAATCAAAATCCTTCCATACCCTAGTATAGTTAATGGGGTGAGGAGTTTGCTAGGGTATGTGAGGTTTTTTCAGTAATTTATCAATAACATCTCGAAGATGATGAAATTATTATGTAAACTATTAGAAAATGATGTGATGTTTGATTTTGATCAAAAATATATTGATGTATTTGAAGAGTTGAAAAGGAAATTAATCGAAAGTCCAATCTTAATCATGTCATAATAAGAAGAATTATTTTCCATCATGTACGATGCAAACACATATACTTTGGGAGCTATATTGAGATAAAAATAGGACAGGAATGAATTTTATATGCCAGTCAAACTTTGAATGAAACATAAATGAATTATATAACCATAAAAAATTAAATATTAACTATGCTTTTTTTATGAAAAATTTTGACCATATATATCCTTAGAATAAAAAATGGTGACTTACACGGATCAAACAGTTGTATACTACTTGATGACAAAAAAAAAAAGTTATGTCAAGGTTAATAAGATGAATATTCCTTCTTCAAGAATTTAATCTAGAAATCTGAGATAAAAATGGAGTGATAATGTAATAAGCACCCATTTATCACAATTAGAATTTGAGGATAAAAGAATAAGAAAGGTTGAAATTTTGGAGGATTTTTTGGATAAAATGATTTTTATGATAAAGGACAAAGTATGGTGATTTTGTTACTATTTAGTATGTGTCATTTTATCACCTTTCTCATGTTACACCAAAGAAAAAGATTCTTGTATAATAAGATGTGTTTCCGAATAGGAACAAACAAAGTTCATCCTCAAGTATGGCTTATCTCCTTATGGAGGGCATTTTGAAAATAACAAATATATCCAATAGGTATTATAATCTAGTTTTTTTCTTTCATCATTATTTTGAGATTGTCAAAACATGGTACAATAATATGATATATATCAAAGCTTGAGTAATATACCTAGGTGACATGAAATGTCATTTAACTTTATTCTTAAAATAGAGATTTTTGATATATGAGAAATAGATTTTAGATGTCATTTTTTGACATTTTATGGGAAATACTATTATGTTAGTATTGGATTATGTATCAAAATGTGTGGAAGTAATTATTGTAAAGAAAAATGATTGTGGGTTTCTAATGCAGAAATATATTCACCAGATTTAGCAAGCTGTGATGTATCATAAGTGATGAATAGAGTCATTTTTGTAATCAATTATTTAGTGTGTACTTGATGAAATACGAGACTAGGCATAAGAAAGAACTTTCATGTCATTCACAAATAAATGAACAAACAAAAATATTAAATAGATAGATTAAAAAGATATTAGAAAAGATGATCAACCCATCTAAAAAAATTGATTTCAACATTTTGAGGAAACACTATAGGCTCATAGAACCACATTTAAATTTAAAATTTCAATGGGGGATGTCTCCTTATCTACTTGTTTTTGGTAAAGTTTTCATTTTCAGGTAAACTTGAACATCAAGCACAATGTGACATTAAGTAATTAAACTACGATATGAAGAATTTAAAAGAAATAAGAATTCTATAAATGAGTGAACTGAAATAATTAGGTAAAGAAGATTATAATAGATCTTAAATTTATATAGCTAAAACAAAATGATAGCATGATACGAATCTACAAATAAAATATTTCGAAATAGGTGAGAAGGTATTCATTTTTAACTCTCGTTTTAAGTTATTCTCAGGAAAGTTGAAATCTCGGTAATATGAATCATTTGTAATTATGGCTGTGACACCCTATGAAACAATTATGATGAAATCAAAAAAAATAAAGAAAATTCAAAGTAAATGAAAAAAAGGTGAAACATTATACTGCCTTAACAACAATTCTGAAGAATCCAAAAGAATGAGAAAATAATAAAAGGAATAACAAAAAACATGGCTTTGACTAGCACTATAACTTTGGAGATACAGAAGCCAAAAAAAGAAGTCGTGGTAAACTCCAACACTGCTACTTTGGTGATCCAGAAAAAAAAAAATTTAAAGTGTTATCCAATAAAAATCCAAGATGATCCAAAAAGTCATGACATCCTAAAGGATAAACCCACAATAATTCAAAAAAAAATGTGGCATCATGGCAAAGAGAGAGAGAAAAAAAAGCCTTAAAAAAGAAATTATAGAAAATGAGTTAACATAAAAAAAATTGAAAAAGAAAAGATAAAGTAAGAGATTATACAAGAAAATTAGCCTGAACAGTTGGGATCACTAATAAAGATAACAACAATTAATGGTCTAGGTATGAATATTAAGCATAGCACTACTTTGAATATAACTCACAAATCATTTTTTCTATATAGAGTGATGAAATAAATATTCATTCACATAAATCATTTTGTAAAATTTTTGCAACCATAAATTTATGTGTAACTCAAACCCTATCACTACTCATCTAGACACACTATGATACTCAAACTTAGTTATAACAAATATTTATATAAGATGGATTAAAACTTTATTTTTTTTATAGAAAATGAGTAATTACATGGGAATGAGCAATCAATTTTATGTATATATTTGTTCAATATGCTAAATACCAAATAATAATAATTATTTTAGTAATAATATATGATGTATTTATATGAAAAATAACTTAAAATAGAATCATTTTAATAAATTATAATTTTGATGAATTTTGATAAATAAGAATGAAATTAAATAATTTTTGTGTGATGCAAAATTTGGTAGATTTGTTGAGTAGGAGAAGAACAAAAAAAAATTAAGTAAAATCATAGTATTCCTTGTATTATGACTTCATTACACATTCATGAGCTTGTGAAGTTATTTAGATGTTCATTCTTGACTGAAACTCTACCCAAATAATCATGATTATCTTCATATATCATGACTGCACCACCTCATAGACACAATCATTTCACTTTGCAGCATATTCTTTTCGGCTGCAAATCTTTCTTGGAATCATAGTCGCACTAGCTCATAATATTTTTATGTCACTGCAACCAAATACCTCATTGGTACTAAAAGTTATAATATCCTCCAGCACTGTAACTTGCTCAATATAGAGCCATAAAGACCAAGGAAAAAGTAATCACACTTTTCCAAGACTATATATTTTAGCTACAGAGAGTTTCATAGAATATTTACTAGAGTCGCGGTCATATATTAGGACATGAATTTTTACTCTTAAGAAATGACTAAAATGATGACCATCCTACTACACCATAATGTTAAATTATTAAAATAAAATTTGAGTCATGATCATTCTCAATGCTGAGACTAAATACAAAAGTCATGGCTATTCCCATCATGACAATCTAATAAAATAGTGACCAAAAATATGACTCGTTCTTAACACCATAATTTTGTATTGCAAAGACAAAATGAATAAGTCATGATTATTCATAGCACTAAAGTAATCTAAAGTGAAAAATAGATCAGATAATATTTCATTCTCAATGTCGCGACTATGTATTACATAAAGGCAAAACCAGAATCATAAAGTGTCATAACTTCTCAATTAAAAATCAAATCCAACTATTTGAGTATAAAAACAAAAATTTGGGAAGAAAAATTAGAAGTAGTTAACATGAAAAAATAATAAAAAAGCTAAAGTTTGAGCACAAATTTGCCCAAGCCTAAAAATGATCCACTAGCAAAAAATCAATGCAAGACACAAGTATAAACCTTATAAAAGGGATACAAATTTTGACTCTCACATAGCGATAGATCCAAGATGTATGATTGAGAATTATAAGTTTAAAATTTAATTCCTAGCCACTCCTGAAGACTATCATTGGGAAACCAAACTTCTATGACATATATTTTAAAATATCTCATGTGAATTTCTCCTCAATATTAGGCTAAATTAAAGTTTAGAATTGGTCTATTTTATTTCATATGATTAAAGCATAATTAATTATTTTTATGTTTGGATTATGTGGTAGTTTGGTTATTGATGAATATTATATTTATGTAGAACTAAAATTAAAATTTTACTATTTTATAATTTTACATATTATTGTGGTGAATAATAACAAGGAAGTCATAAAACATAGTTGAACATATTGGTAGGAAGGAAGTGACAATCCTTTCGTTCATTATGCAAGAGACAAACCTATACATCAAAATCCGATGTTGAGATAAGCTTAAACATGTAAGAATGATATTTACGAAACCAAAAGTATAAACGATTTTATAAGCCAACTCTTAGACGAACTAATCCTCAAATAAATGTGAGAATTTTATAAATTATTATGTTAAATATTTTATCTTTAATATGAGAGTCATATGTCATCATGATAGATAGTAACAAGTCATGAGACATAGATGAGCAGAGGTGACCTATAAGATGGTGATAATTTTATAAGTTACTTTCTATCGTATAACTCCTAATAGAAATATTTAATGAAAAATATATATTAATTATATGAATATGAAATTTATGAAGCCAAAAATATATATAAATTTAATATCACACCAGTTCACATCTTTATGATACTTGAGGTCAAAGAATAAAAATATTTATACAAAATAAATATTGAGGGCAATTAACAAATTACCTAAAATATATAAACTTATAAATAATACTCAAGCAAGGACAATATATTATTGTTATGATAAAATATCATAAAAATCATGAGGTAATTATTAAAGAGAACCCAATAGGTGATAACTATATTATATGCCAGTAATGCACTAGAGCATTTTTAAAAAAATCAATATTCATTATGTATTCAAACACAATAACAACTAGATAATTTAGATAATTTAGATAATTTAGATAATTTAGATAATTCATCATCCGTAAAATAGACAAACCCTAAAATCTAAAAGTCTTACCAAAAACTTTATTTTATCCTTGCAACTAGAAAATTAATTTACTCATCGTTAATTGATCGAACTATCTATATAATCCCTAAGAAATCAATATATGAATTTAAGTATACTTTATTATTTGTATGACCATGTACTTGTGGGACTGGTTGGATGAAATATTTATCCAACAAGCTTTTGAGATATTATATAATCTTAAAAATTAAGCATTATAATAAAATCAGGATATTATGATTCAAGTTTGATTCATCCTCTCAGTACATACCATTTACTATGTCACTAGGACTTGCACCCACTAATGCCAATAACCCTCATGGATTGACATGATTGTATGCCAAATTAGATGGGTCTAGGAACCCTAAGGCTATATATATGTGTGGTTGATTGGCATACAATCTAATTTATACCAATTGAAACTATACCAATTACATCCCTCCTAATGATGATGACTCAACAACATCACCCATGTACTAAATTTGATGGGCATGCATTACTTGACTAAAAAAAGTGTCATCTGGTTATTTATTTGATAAGCTCCTACTATTATTTTTTAGATATGTTAAAATTATGTGCTTTTGGTATAATGAAGATTTATATTGTTTGATAAGATGCAAATATTTTAAGATTAAATAGTTGGCAAATGTTTTAAAAGAGAAAAAAATGTTAACCATAGTTTATTAGAAAATATTCACTTTTTAATGGATTAAATTTGAGTATAAAAGGCTCTTAGGATTGTTGAAATAATTTTTATTGCTAGCGGCTAGAATGAATTTGATAATAAAATTATGATTTTTGTTAAGTGCTTGTCTAAATTTAAAACAAGTACAATTTAAATTTGATGGAAATGAATAAATTGCCTAAATCTATACTTATTAAATTATTTATATGTTAGAAGACATGTATTTTTCATTATTACCATCAATGTAAAATTACTGTCAATATTATTGAAATTGGTCATATAAATTTTAATTATTCAAGCAATGTTTTTTTTATAAACACAATAATTTAACTCATTATGTCATTTTTCATTATTTGCATTTAAATTTTAAATGATCTCTCTCAACTATATTTTTTTACTAGCTTGTTAATTTAAACACAATAATTTAACTAAAGTGTCTCATAAAAAATTTGCATTTAAATTTTTTATATGCTTTTCTCAAGTCAAACACTATTACTTTACTTTGATAGAAAAATGAAAGAACACCAAAAACCCAAATGTTAGATCTCTTGCAAAAGGAATTCTCACAGAAATCACACTTGGCTTTGATACCAAGCATTACAACTAAGAAAGAGAACCACACTATTGTGCAACAATGCCTCCAAATACAAGGAGGAATTTAATATCCCCGACATAACCTTCATTCAATACAAACCTAAGAAAGAGACCAAGAATTTTATGATGTTGGTTTAAAGTTTTGAGAAGGGGAACAATAGATCTGTTATAAAAGAAGCAAACCCTAATCACAAGAGAGAAAGGACACACAAGAAAGAGGAAAATTTTTAACATTATTCATGTTTTGTGGTAGAGTATTTATTTGGTGTTTCTCACTTCACACTTGATATTTTATACTTTTTATATTACATTTCATTTACAAGCATTTATATATTATAGTAAAACTTATTACACTTAAGTCATTTGTCGTAACTAGATAATATACCATATCTTTATTTATGTTGTGACCACAGAAAACAAGTTGTAACTTAAATATTTAAGTCACTCATCATAACAACATACATTAGATCACGACTGTAATGATGCCATGATACCACAAAATAATATTTCAATATCAAAACATATATTACAATTAGAGGTATCAAGTAGGTCGGGCAGCCCGAGCTTGGCTCATGTCATGATGCAAAAAATATTCTGTCAGGTTAGTAAGGCACAATTCAAAACCATGCCGTGACTATGCCCGTGTCGAGCCAAGGCTGCACTGGCCTCATGCATTGCTAGGCATGGCTAGCATGCCTGTCACGTAAGATTAAATTTATTTTGATATTAGTGATATCATATAAATTAGGCAATTAGATCATAGATATAAGATTGATTAAAATCTTAATATATCTTCTACTAAAAATGAATTCTCTCTCTTAGGATAACCAAACTGCTGATAAAATTCATATATAATCAATATCTAAATTTAATTTTGTTATATTACTTGTAAATCCCATGTACTTGTAGATCTCAATTAATGGGATAACCTTATTAATGAGTCTTTTAGGGCATTACTTAACTGATTAAATTAGACAGAGTAAAAAAGATACAATATCCTTAAATTTAAGGGTATTAATAAGAGTGTCAAGAAGGTGATATCAATAAGAGTGTCAAAAAGGTGATATTAATACAAAGCACCTTCAATATTGTATTAGAGATAAGATAATAATAGAAGACATCATGATTGACCAAATACTCTTACCATGGGTGAATGTGCCAAAGGCAAAGAAGTTTAATAAAACTTGAGCAGCAAAAGAGGTTGATAATTTTTTTATTTTTTTGGAATAGAACAATATTTCAAAGTAATAAACAATATGAGCAATACAACCAAGTTTATTATTGTCCCCATGTGCCCGATGGATGTTTTACTTCTTTAGTGGTGATGAGGATATGAATATGATAATATTCATACTTAAAAATTATTCATATGAATTTCACCAATAACTTTATTTGGAGTATGTAAAAAAAAAAATGAGTTTCACAAGCCATGAGTTTCAACACAATGACGTAACCCGTGCAACACCCCATCAAAGAATTATTGGGAGTTATGCTTTCATGGAATACTAATCATTAGAGGTATATTAGGTTAGTTTTATCCTTCTTCATCATGGAAATGATTCTAGATCTCAACTAGTTTATATAAGATAGGCCAAAAACCTTCTTCATTATTAAGTCCTCGACTTATGCCAAACTCCCCAAACTTAACCGGATCAGCATGCTTGAACTATTGAAGGAAGTATAATAATGATTAATCTCACATGTCCTTCTAGAACTCCTCAGATCTTTTATATTATACCAAGTCAACATATTTGTCAACATAAATATATTTATGTCAAGTCAAAGATACTACAATTACGAATCCATGATAATCTCCTCCACCTAAATATTGCATGCCCTCGTATAATTATTCAACAATATTCACTTAAATGAAATCATTAACTATGGTTTGCTCCTTACGAACCATTTATACTCCAACATTTGTGTTAATTCACAATGAGCCAAAAGAATGTCCACCATTGGATGCAACCTCGTTATCAAGCTACTTCAAAAGTACCCTGAAAACCTACTCTCCAAATTTCCACCCTTAGTAGGCAATGCCCTCGTGCACTACTAAATAGTAAATGGCACCACCCAATCTTAAAAAAAACTTAACAATTACTTATAGGTCTTCTCATTGCAATATTGATCAACAAGACACACTAGTTTTGAATAGCCACACCCAAGCTTCAATGGCTACTAGTACTGTCATTGAAAGAGATTATCGTTTGACTACCATGATCATAAAAAGAGCCTTTGCATCTGCATTTACACTTCAAATTTCCTCTAATATCACTTGTCATGGGCCAAAAGTTTCAATACAATAGCACAAGTGTGACACCCCCATCAACAAATTATCAAGGATTCAACCTTCACGTAATGTCAATAATTAGATGTATGCTAAACTAATTTCATCATGTCATAGACTCATCAGGAGAATGACTCTAGGTTCTGACCAATTTGTATAATATTGGCCAAAACTCTTTTTCATTGTTAAATCTAATACTTACAATAGATTCTTCGAACTCAACTAGGCTAGCTTGCCTGAACTCTTGCATCTCACATGTTCATCTAAAGCTCCTAACATCTTTTATATTTATATCAATCAATATATTAATCATCAAAGTACATTTACGTTGAGCCACGAACACTGTGATTATGAGTCCGTGACATAATCACCTTCTTGGTCCTCAATGGCCCAACAACTATGTGTTATCAACAACCTACCACACATTGAACAAGTTGTCCATAGCGCCACACACTCTGTTGAGCAATTCCACTTCAACGGTTATGATTTTAGAGATTCAGAAGAAGAGAACAATAAAAACAGAAAACAATATATATCCACAATCCAATCCAAGAGAACTACGGCAAAAAAAAATCACAGTACAAATACAAACCACAACAGAATGCGCAAATAATATGGTTCACTAGTCGTTCAACACGACTAGCTACATCCACCTAAAAAATACTTATAGGTTTACAAATTATAACCAAATAGAATATTCTTACAGTATGTGCACAAAAGCAATCACGAAGAATCACACAGAGAATAAAAAATAGAGAGAGATAAACAGTTTCAGAACGCAAAATTATAACCTCGGAAAAACAATAAAAAATAATGTATATCAATACAATTTCTCAGTTTAATTAACTAGAGTTGGTCGAGTCACTTGGACTGACTAGATTCTACTCGAAAAATTTTTCAGCCCACTGACCGGACAGCAAGACCTCTGTTATTATGCTATTACTGCATTCCCAGACTCTTAACATTTTCTTTCCTGCACTTACATGAAAATATTAAAATAGAAACATATTTTGATTATACAAACAGTTTATCAAAACAAATTATATACAACACACTCATTAGCAACTCCATTTACCATAGAATGGATCTTTCATTTAGAGGTATCACAACGTGTGACCACCAACCTCACAACCTAAGCCTTCCCACTCGTCAAGATAGCCCATATGATGTTGGTAAAGGTACATATCTATCTATCTCTCAAATAGGCTCTCTTACTCTTTCCTCATTTAATCTCCATAATATCCTCTATGTGCCAACTATGACCAAGAAACTTGTTTTAGTTTCTAGACTTTGTGCTTCTAATGATATATCTTTGTTATTTTCTCACCCACTTGTTTTCAAGTAAATGATCATTGTATGGGACCACATATCTACAAGAACCATGTAGGGATAAAATCTACCTATGATTGGATGCCCCTACATTTGTAGCATCTCTAAGAGTGCTCTTAGCACTCATGTGGTCTCCATATTCCTAGTTAAAAACTTTTTCCAAACTAAATTAAAAGCTTTTACACTAGCAATGTAATAGAATACATCACATGAAAAACTCTTCTTACCTCATCTAGGATCACACATCATATTACATCTCACTTTTGCACACGACGACTTCATCAAACCTCATCATCTTCCTATTAGTGAAATTTAGCTCACATTATCTCATTAATCACAAGCCACTACTTATTATCTCATTAATCACAAGCCACTACTAATTATCTCATTAATCACATGTGTAAAGCTGATCTCTCGTTTGTCTCATCATTTTAAAAATTGCATGGTTACTCTCCCGATCTACATAAACTTTGGATCTTTGGGTGTTTATGTTATCCAAGATTGTGTCCTTATATGATTCATAAATATAATCCCCAATATGTGCCTCCTATTTTTCTTGGCTACCCCTTCGCTTGTAGTGTCCACCTTTCTTATGACCTCTATGCATTTATGCTTCATGTTTTGGGTCATGTCGAGTTTGTTGAAAATATTTTGCCTTCCAGACCCACCCTTGAGAGCTCTAGTCTTGTCATCCAAAGACACACCCTCGGCACCTCTCTTGCATCATTCCTTGCCCTCAATGCTGAACTCCACCTTCCCCAAGTCTCTCAACACCCCCTACTCATCCTACGGACACTCATTCCAAAAGAAAAATGACACTTTTCACCCTAACACCAAATATGGCATTATTACCATCTCCTCGTTACTTCGTAATGATACTTAGGACATCATTATTACCATCTCATGGGCTTTGAAAATCTAATTGAGAATAAATGACTCAATAAATATCATATAGGCTATAGCTTCTTCATAGGTGTGTTGTCTATACATTTGCTCATATCAATCTATGTAAATTTCCATATTTTTTTCTAGCTACCTTTCAATGGGTAGCTCATTTTTACGCCTTATGAACATGGGTTTTGAAAGGATGCAAAATTTTTAAAAAAATCTAAAAATGTTTAATTTATTTTGATTTGGTTTTGTGAAAAATAATTCTTCAATTGGAAAATAATTCTTCAAATGAAAAATTTGTACACGTTCTATAGTGCCATTTGTTGAGGGCTATGAAGAATGAATATTCAGATTTTGAATACTAGGATTAGCAGGAATTACAAGCAAAGTATTTTTTGTGTAGAAAAGAAAAATCAAGCAAAGCTTACATTGACAAAATATTAAATAAAATTGAGTTTAATCATAGAGGATAAAGCCAATTATATTTAGAAAAATAATTAATAAAGTTGATAATAATTAAAATCACAACCATATTTTGTTGGAGATGATGGATCTCAAAGATATTTGACGGTAAGCATGAAGTTGATGATGACTTGTCAAATTAAAGCTTCCAAGAGAGCCTTTTTTTTTAAATATAACTGTAAGATTGGGCCAAGCCCATCCCACCCATGAATTCAGCGGGCAAGCCATGGGCTTCCTTGAAGGCCCAACAACAAGTTGACGACTCATACGAGGGGCACAACTCTTATAGTACAACTACTCATTGAGTTGGGTAATCCTCAGCTCATAATATCTCATAATAAAAATATCATCAACATAGACAATCAGTAAAATCATCCTATCATAAAAACTTTTAAAAAATAAATAGAATTTTATAAAACACATATATAACCAAAATGAGATTATTACAAGTGAAAACCTCACTAACTAAACTCGTGATGATTACTTCCAATCTTATAACTTCTTCCTCAATCTATAAATTACATCTAACTATGCTGCTGAAAACTCAAATAATTACTCTAGATAATTATATTTCCCAAGGTTATCATGAAGATACATATTCTTCATGACTAATTAATATATCCTATGAATATGATATTTTATAAGAGAAATAAAATTTTATACTAAAGTCATCTTGACCACTAAAGAGAATGTGTCCTAGAAATCCATAACAAACATCTGAGAAAAATCTCTTGTTACATCCAAATCACACCTTAAGGTGATATATCTTCCCATCTGAACTTATCTTCATCGTGAATGTACACCTGCAACTTATATCAAATATTCCCAAAAATCATTATAATATTTAGTATGTCTTATTAGAGTTGAGGGCATACATTTTTCAATCATGAATTAACACCATATTGAATAAAAAAATATAAATAAATAAAATAAAAATATGATAGAATATATAAAATTGAGTATTGAATACATCTCAATTATCATATAATATCAATGAAAAGATCAAGATCAGAGAACTAACTACAATATCATCTAGCTCCTCAATATGTTAATCTCTAGTCTAAGAATGATCGATGTCACTTTGTCCTAACATGAAATATAGGTCTTATAAGTAGTCAATTCTTATAACCTTTGGCTCAACATAAGCATGTACAAAGGAGAACTAATGAACTATTATGTCATATGAACCTAAAAGTGTTAAGTGGGCTAGGTGGCCCCGGTAAGGCACGAATTGAGTCAAGGGTCACACTCAATTGGGTAAACGCCCAACAATAGAGGTGTGAAATGAGTCAAGTGGCCTAAGCATGACATGAGGCAGATCCTAATTAAGTCGTGGCTAGCCCAGCATAACATGATCCAAAATCATACCTAGTTCCCAGTTATGTCAGCTCAAGACACGGTTCATGCCATGATGGGCCAGAGGCTGTTGTGCCTCATGTTGGGCAAGACACGACCCATATGTTTGGCCCATTGACACAGTCCACTGGCAAGGTGATCATGACTCAAGACATCTCTGGTCACCATGACCTGGATCATGACTGGACCCATTTAAAAAAAATAAGTGTTTTTTAAGTGTTATATCAACCACGTCCACGTAGCCAATTTTTTATATTTTTATTTAAACTCAATTCGACACGACGCATGATTAGGCAAGATAGGCACAAGTCTGTCCAAAATCATGCCGATCTTGTTGTACCGAGCCAGGAAAACTAGTAGTCATTACGTGTCCGGCACAACATGACTCCCATGTCAAGTCATGCCCGGCATGGCATGGTGGTCCGACTGGGCCATCCAAAACTCAATTGTGACGACACATCATAGCCTAGTTGACACCTCTCCACAACTTAGCCAAGTTTTAAAAAAAAGCTAGTCACGTAACTTGAGTTCAGCTTAGGTTGCCAGCCCATTGTGTTTTCATACAATAGGCACTGGCAATAACAACGAATAAGTGTGGCCTATCATTGACATTGCCTCAAAAATAATTTTTTTTTAAAAACTCATACCTATCTGATTTTTTTTTCAATAATAACACACTAAAAATCTAATGGTTGTCTTATTTATAACCTAAAAATAAAAAATAATAATAACAAATATAATTTTTTTAATTATAAAAAATCTTTATCAATAGATAATAGGAAATTTAAAAATTTTATTCTCATTTCTTTTGAATATTTTTCCCTCCTCTCCCCATATTTTCTCTCTTCTATCCCCTCTGAAGTTGCACTATTTTTTTGTAATTTTTTATTGTTATAATTTTTAATTTATGCATATGACATACTAGGTGCAACTTGTAAATTATAACTAAAATTTTGAGTTGAGATTAGAAGTGGTATTGTACAATACAAAAAAATATTTTAAATTAAAGCAGTTACAGCATATTTTTTTTAAGTTTTTAATTAATTATATTTATAAAATAGAAATATTTTAAAAAAATAACAAATAATAAATATAACCATAATGAATTTAAATTTGATGTAGATTTAAATAATAACAACCCTATTGAAATATCCAAAATCAAACAAAATTTTCTCCAATAGCTTCAACCCAAACTAATTTGTCATCTAAAAAATAAAAATTATGTGAACTTTAGAAGTATAAATATATTTTAAAATAATAAAAAAATCTAAAAGTATCAAAGAAAATTTAACATAATATATATATTATTAAAAGAGATATAGATATAAAAGTATATATGATATTAACTATCTTAAGATACATGTTGATTAATATATCAAAAAATATAATATATTAAATCTCAAACAAATCTAACAAAGTGTTAAAATTTTTAAAATTGAATCTAATTCAGCTTATTTAACTCTCTTCATTTACCATAGTAATTTTGGGAGATAAAAGATAGTCAAATTGATTATGATTATTAATCTTCCAATTAAATTTTATGAAAATCATATGATAGTCAATATTATGCTAACCTACTTCATCATGCTTATTGTAGGGTTCCTAAGTCTACAAGAATGATATAATAAAATATTATAAATTAAAAAAAATTAATTAATAATTAAAAAAAAAATTAAATATAATAATGTGATATTCATGACATCTGCTATTTAAATTAGGCGTAATAATACATCATTCACATGTATCACTACTTAATATGTAAATTTAAAAATAAAAACTTATTAAAATATTTTAGAATTTCCTGAGATATTTCATTCTCATGATGGACATACCAAATATAAGTATATGATGAAGATCTTTAAAAAATATAATATTTTGAAAAAAATATTTAATATTATTTTCAATAAAATTTTTAATAACAGAATACCAATTAATATATTTATTATAACAATTAAAGATTAACTATTATTTAAAATTTTTCACGTTAGATATATTTAACATGCAATTAACCTAATAGTACAAGTAATAATAAAATATATTTCTCATACATTAGAAAAAATATAAAATTCAATAAAATATCTTA
Organism: Sapria himalayana; assembly: GCA_029783825.1. Taxonomy (NCBI): domain Eukaryota; kingdom Viridiplantae; phylum Streptophyta; class Magnoliopsida; order Malpighiales; family Rafflesiaceae; genus Sapria; species Sapria himalayana. Next base: position 6,618,103 of record JAREIK010000385.1, read on the forward strand.
TGACCCCTAGTAAATAAAAAAAGTTTAGTAGTCTATTTGTTAGTTGACCTAAAAAAAATTCTAAATAAATATGAAATATCATTAAAATCTAAGAAACACGGACACAGACATGAAAACGGGGATACGACACGGTAAGATACGGGGACACGACAAATTCTAAAAAACTATGATATGGATACGGATAGAATACAGCATGATAAAAAAAATAAACTTAAAAATAAAAATTATTTTCTTTATAAATAATATGTATTTTATAAAATAAAATAAATTAATTTAAAATATTTTAGATTATAAAATAAATATATATATTTTTATTTTATAAAATAAAAATATTTTATTTTATTTTATAAGATAATATTTATAATTATTTTATTTTATAAAATAAAATTATAAAATTATCTTATATTATATAAAAATATATTTTTTTATTTTATAAAATAAAAATATTTTATTTTATTTTATTAAAATATTTTATTTTATTCTAGCCCCCAGCCTGCCCCCAACCATCAACCCGCGCCCACCCTCTGCCTCCCCCCGTCAATTTGCCCCCTGCCTCAATTCGCGCCCGCCGCCCCTCCCTTCAATTCGAGCCCAACCCCTGCCTCACCCCCCCCCCCACTCAATTCGTGCCCGCCGCCCCTCCCTTCAATTCACGCCCAACCCCTGCCTACCCCCCCCCCCTCAATTCGCACCCGCCGCCCCTCCCTTCAATTCGCGCCCAACCCCTGCCTACCCCCCCCCCCAATTCGCACCTACCCCCTGATTCCCCCCCCCCTCCTCAATTTGCACCCCAGCCGCCTGTGTCGAGTGGCCAACGTCGCCCATGCGGCGAAGTTGGCCACTGGACGTCCGATACGCCACGTGGCGTATCAAATACGAAATTTGTCAACGATACGCCACGTGGCGTATCGAACACGTATCCGACGCATGTCCGTAATGTGTCGCCATGTCCAAGTGGACACGGCAGTCCAGTGGCGTATCCATGCAACACAGATTAAAATTATACATACTTAATATTAAAATCATGAGTTAGCTACCAACATGTGATATCAAACTATCAATAAAAAAAATAACAAAATTATTATTGATTTTTTAGACTATGATATAAAAATTTCTTTAATGAGATTCTTATTTTTTTTATGACATGATAAATATATGTTCGTCTATATATACTTTCACCTATTATATTACCCTTAAATATATATATAATATAAGCAGTATATTTAACAAGTATAGGAATCATCCTATATTTAGTATCATAACTATTTAGATAAAAATTAAGTATTTAAAATAATGATCCTATATTTTTATTATATATTGTTTGGTTATCCATATAAATCTTAAGATTAAGATAGAATGAATAAAAAGAATTTGACATACGTATCCATGTATATGAATCATTAACATCAACCTAAATGTTTCATTCGTGAAAAATTAACTATTTTATTTATATATTATAAAATTAGGTATGATAGTTGTAATCATACTTGATACTATTACTATAAACATGAACATCATATTCAAAAATAATGACTTCTCCATTTTGTTAACTATGGACAAACGATAAAATAATCCATCATATACGAGTGAGCTACCTTTATACTTCTATATTAATTACTATTATATCCAATCATATGATGATAATAAAAATTTAATTATTTTATTATAATAAAAAATATATAAATCTATGTATCTCATGCTATCTAAAATTATATATGATATACTGATCATTTAGGTATCTAGCATAGTATCAAAGACTATTTTCTATGACAACAAATATTTTTTCAAATCAAAGAGCGAGACTATGATCAAATATCATAGAGAATTTATATGCATGAAATACTACAAAGATTTAAGATTGAACATTTAGAATAAAATACAAAAGAAGATAGAGAATAATTCATGAAATAATGAGATTAGAATATAAAAGTCACCACTATCAATATTTTAAGACGTATACATGATGATAATGATAATCTACATCTATATTCACACTATCATACCACAAACATTGATTGATGACTCGTATATTTATGTGATTTATAATTTTTTTTTTGATACAAAATTACATGATCATTGTTTTTTTATTTCAATCATTTTTTTTATTTCAATATGATTTATATATTATCAACTATTACATTTTTTGTCTTATGAGTTATAATTCATATCATCATATGTTATAAATATGTATTAGTCTATGTATCATATTCTACTTTTAATTATGAAATAGAATAGAATATAGTTTTTTTAATTATTTATTTTATTTTTATTTATTTGAAATGTACTATTTTTTATAAATATTTCAATAAATATTTAATATAAAAATATTTTAAATTTTATTTGAATTTTTATTATCTACCAAAAAATGCAAAACAAAAATTCAAAACTAATACTACCCAATTCTATCACGAACCAGCATGACCCAACACTATTGCAGGTCAAATGTGTCATGTTGGGTTTGATGTTTGACTATCATACTATGCCGGACAAAACACGATGGTATGGCTAAGCCACACATAAATGGGGCATATATAAATGGTTCATGCTAGCACAGCACAACCTATTTGACAGCTCTATCTGAATCTTAAAAAGATATTTCTTCATAAGAAACTTTAATATGTTCAGAATCAATATAATACATACTTGTTGATAGATATAATAATATTATAAAAATAATATCATACCAAGTACCAACATTTTCAAATATAATTAATATATAACACTATCTACCATATGTTTGTCCAGTATTAATATATGTAAATAAGAAAAAACAATAAATTCAAATATAATTTCTACTAAAATCTTGTTAGTATCTTATGACTAGTAAAACATCTTTATATTCTCTTAATCCTAGAAATCAATTTATTCCTTGCTAGAGAGTGATTGAGAACAAAATTAAATAAATCCAAAATTTTTATGAAATAAACTAAATAATTTCTTAATAAAATATAGAATCTACAATGATATATGTTGGAAAAAAAATAAAAATTCACGGCCAATTAATGAGGTAGAATATAATTAAAATTATATCTCCTCAAAATTTTAATAACAATATCTGAATTATCTCTATTAAATATCTATTTTCTTTTTAACAATCAAATTTTATTAGGATATATCGATGCATAACATTTAGTATATAATCCAATAACCATATAGTATAGTAAACATATATATATATACACACACACACACACACATTTATTCATTTATATAAACAATCATATAAGTAAGTATATACATTCATATATAAACATAATATAATATTATATATATATATATATATATATATAATTATACAAATAATGTACTACACTTACTTATAACCATTTATATGATTATATATGTAACATATATAACACTATATATAGACTCTTAACTTTTATACTATATAAACTTGATATTATTTATATATAAACATACAAACATTTATAAGTATGTATATAACATGTTTATACAAGTTTATAAGCTTAATAACTAACCGACCCAAGCCTTAAAAAATGTGACTTCATTTTTTGTAAAATATTATCGAAGCATAATACAACTCCAATCAATCTTATCCATCGCAAGACACCTTAACCTAACAAGGACATGGCATTATTTCCATCTATAGACTATATCCATCAAGTTCATACAAAAATTCAATAGTTGGGTTGGGTATGATGAGTAATTGATGTTTGTATGGCTACACCAAACCATAGTAATTATCAATCATAAAGCAGCGACACGTGTTCAAAAACAAATATATGATGAGGAATTGGCTTACGAGAATCCCTAGTTTGCATCAGAATTCATGAGGTCCAAGATCAAAAATACTATTGCCGAACCAGCCATTTTCTCCACCATGAAATACTGGATCTTTCTACAGGAGGCGGAATTAGAATTTCCAGCATTGTCTCCTTCTCCTTGGGTGTCAACGCAACGCCCCTAATTAGATTCAAAGCCATGACATGAACATTCGTGTTCTGCTTGTGCTTCTTGTAAGCCCATGTTGCTCCAGCAGCACCTACAAACAAAACCTATCCCCAAGCACGACAAGATAAAATGCTTCTGTAAGCATGCGGTAACAACTGATTGCTGATGAACTTACTGGCGATAGCCAAAAAAATGCAGTCTGCATATCAAACTTGGGCGTATAGAGGACAGCTTCTCCGTATTCATCTTCGAGCTTCTTGAAGATCTCTTTATCGGTTTTCCCGGCCCGGATCTCATCCCGTATTAACTGAACAAACATTTATCGGCATTAAATTTGGGAAATTAAGCATTTCAAAGAGAAAACTTATCGCCATGACTTGGGAAAATAACTTTTTGTTATGATTAAGACTTCCCCGCGTGTTGTAATAACATCTCCAGCATAGATACTTGTACTGAACTGAACAGGTTTGTATTAACAAGCCTAAATGCAATGCCGTGCCTTTCGAAGAAGAATTGCAATGTCGGCCTGTGAATCTTCAATCGACTGACTCCCGCACTCGGTACAGCGAACAATGTGACTAATATTGCGCGCACGAGTTTCGATGATCTGCATCGTTTTCACTTCGTCTACTTCTTCCATTGTCAACAGATGCGATCACGCTACGAAGAAAATGGCCAACAAATTGGGTGAACCTCGTACCAAACTTAGTCCATTAATAGCAATATATCACCCTCCACAATCCATGTCCTGCAACATAAATGAATAAAAAGAGTTTCTCACTTAAGAACGACCCAAAACCAATAAAATTTGACGGAGCCACCAACCATGTAGCTGCAGTCTTAAATGGAAAAACACGCCGAATCGGGGCCACAGATTGAACTTTGATCCTGGGATCAAGAACCGTGATACAAAAAAACACAACGATGTTTCCCTCTATCTTGTCTTATGGCGACCCGCGGCCTTTTCCATTTCTGAAACTCAAACGATTCAGTGGAACTGGAATCGGACTTTCTTATGAATTTGTGGTTAGGTTTCAAAATAATTAAAAAAAAAAAAAAAAATTCTCAAAATAAAAAGAAAATACACTAAAATTTAAAATTATTAAGTTTTGAAATATTAAAATACATCAACATAATTTTATTCTCAAATTTTTTTAAAAATAATTTAAATCTAAAACAACTGATTTCAAATTCGAAAATCAATTTTCAATTTGAAAATGAATTTTCCAACTTTAAAAAAAAAAAAACCATTTTTCCATATGAATGTTTATATTTGAAATATATATTTAAACTCTGCGTAGATGTTGGGGTGGTAGAATTGTGTTTTGGGTTACTCCCCCAACAAATATTAAAAAATATGAAACCAATCTTTTAATATTTGAAAAAAAATACCAAACTATAAATAAATTAAAAATTAGGGCACTCGAATTCATAAGTCTTAAACTACTCTCGCCCCTCACCCCTTGCCCCTTGCCCAAGACTATTTGTCATGACATTATATTTTAGTAATAATTTAAATAATATATTTTTGAAAAAAGATATTTTACCTTTAAATTTATTAGTCTGGCTAACATATATAACTTTAAGTGACCATATAGATTACCTTTCCAAATCACTTCTTCAAAAATCATTAGCATTTCAAAAAAATATTTTGCTGATAACATCATGATATCATCAGTGATATCCAGATTTAATTAAAGAGCAATAATATTATTCAAAATTATGTAAAATGCATCATTGGGATTATCAAATTACATTGCAACAATTGAATATACATTTTTATGTATAAAATACTTAGTTATTTGTGGCACAATTATTTCCTCGCGTTTATATCAAATATGATAGTCACTAACAAATTCATTTTTAACAAGATGATATTGCATCCTGTCTACATCATATAAACTCTAATCTTGACATTTAAGAGTATTACATTGACATCTTATTTTTATTTCATACAAAAATTCAGTCTATTTTTTATGCAAAGACAACAAATTTCTTAATCTCATTTATAAATTCATCATTTAAAAATACATATTTCAATCTTACATTCATTCATTGACGATCATTTCATATAATAATTTTTTATTCTAGTAACACATAATATTGACATTTTTGGAATTATAAAAATATACATATAGATATTTTTGTAATAAAGATTTAGTAATATTTTTATGAAATTGTATAAATCTAACAAATAGGTCGTTGTACAATAATTATTAAATAATTTTGGATTAAAATCAAATAAACCGAGTTGTTCCAATATATTTTTTTCATTTACAAAAAATAAAAATTTGATATTTTTCTACATTGGATGAAATTGCATTAATAAAGAAAAATAAGAAAAATTAGCAATGTCGTAATTTTTAATTTCTATATTAATAATAATTACTAAGAAATTATATAAACATATTATATATAATATAAATAATAAATAAATTATTAATGTCAATAACTAAATATATTATAATTTATCAAAAAAAAAACATACAAAATAAATCAACTATCAACGTAGAATATTATTAAATGAATGAGAAATTCTTCTAGTCTATATGAAGCATGTAGTAAGTGTACATATTCGCGCGCGCATGCGCGCGCGCACACACTCACACACACACACACACACATATATATATATATATGTCTGTCGATTCATATATATATTTATGTATATTTATATATGTGTTTACATTTAACCTTATATGTAAATATAAAAATTTTGATTTATTTTTTAAAATGATGTTAATCTTGTGACCGTGTGGTATATATATAAATATTTTTTTGGCAAAATGGAGGGAATGAGTTTGAATTCCATCTCATCACTTGCAACATTAAAGATTGAACACATTATTAAAATTGGTATTCGAGAAATTATAATTTATGAATTCATAAATGTGATTTCTCGATTTGCAACAATAATTTATAAATTAATTAAATCAAATTATATTTTATTTTCCAAATTTTGAAGGGCAAAATCATGTTGATTAATTTTAACATTCTAAAACTTTATTTATTTTATATTTTGATATTTTTTTAATTATAAAATTTTTGGTGAACTAAAGCTTAAATATTTTATGTTTGGTACACAGTGTACCAAAACACAAATCTCACTTTTAAAAATTCATTCATCATGACATGGGGTGCAAACCATGACCTCAACAAAAACAAAACACACAAAGCATAATGTCAAAAACATCAAATCAAATATTGAAAAAAAAAATTATATTTATTTATTAACACATATAGAAACATATATTTAATTATATATAAATATGTTTCTATATACATACACACAAATCATCATTATTTACATGTGTAGATATATAAACACATATAAACATACATTGTACGTATATGTTTATTTATTTATAAATTTTTACACACACACACACGCGCGCCCATATTTATGTAGATATATAAACACATATAAACATACACACACACAAACATCATTATATACATGTGTGTGTGTGTGTGTCTTTATATAATTATGTATATTTTTTATGTGTGTATGTATACATATTATTAATATATATATACTTATATATATTTATATGTTCATAATATTTATGTGTTCACACACACACACATGTATATATGTGTGATTGCATGTATGTATGTGTGTGTGTTTGTGTCTTCATAAATGTTTATACATATGTGTATGTCTACATATCTACATATATATGTATATATATACATAACATTGTGCTTACTGTTTTTTCATTACACACTCACGCACACACATATATGTTTGTGTGGGTGTGCGTGTGTGTATGTTTATTTATAAATGTTAAAATACACACACGCACACAGATATATATATATATATATATATATATATATATATATATATCTCTCTCTCTCTCTCTCTATAACAATATATTTACATATCTAAACATATACACATAAAAATATCTATACATATACACATATAAATATATATAATTATATATATTATATGTGAAGATATATAAACTCATAGATATAAATATATATAAACACATACACACACACGTTAAAAAAAATTTGCACATGCATTTATAGATATGAATCTATAAATACACATATATTTAAAAATGTATAGATACAAATAAACAAACAAACACACACACACACACACTCACAAACACGTGGGTGTGTGTGTGGGTGTGTGGATGTGTGTGTGTGTGTGGGTGTGTGTGCGTGGATGTGTGTGTGTCTGTGTGGGTGGATGTGTGTGTATGTAGTTCAATATTTTATTTAATGATTTTAATGGAATGGTGGCATGCATTAATTGTTTGTTGAGGTCAGTAATATGCAAAATTTAAAAATAAATTTTTAAAGAAATGCAGGTTTCCAAATTCCAAAAAATGGGTTGAAAATTTTAAAAACGAGTTTTATTTTTTATTTAAACATTGGGAAACAAAAGCAAGTTTATAAATTTCAAAATACCAAAACTTAATAATTTCTGAATTTAAAGCATTTTATTTATTTTTAAAAAATTTAGTTCCTTTTTTTTAATGCATTTTATTTAACAAAAGCAAATCTCACCTTTTTTCATAAATACAAAAAAAAAAATATTATTCTTCAGAAAAAAATACCCAATCATTTAATATTTAAAAAAATAAAAAAATTGTAAATTTGCTCAAAAACAAAAAATATTTAACTTTCACTCTTTCTAAAATAGTTTTATCCAAAAGTCGCCAAAATATAAATTATCAGAGGAATTATATTTTGGGGAGATTCTCTAATAAATTTAAAAATATTAGAAACTAAAATTTTAATATTTGAAAAAAATTCACAAAACAATAAAAAAATTTAAAATAAAGACACTCAAATTCGTAAGTACTAAACTATGATCACCCCTCAAATGCGTAAGTCTTAAAATTAGTACTTACAAGTTGTCTTATTTTTAATTTACTTATAAATATATATATATATATATATATATATATTTCAAATATTAAAAATTGTTTCTAATTTTTAAAAATTTTTGTGGAATCACCCCAAAACATAATTCCCCCTAAATTATTTATGTTCAGGAATTATTTTTTCATATTTCCAAATTTGCCCATCCCAGTGCAATCTCAAAAACACATTTCTAACATGAGCATTGTTTTCAAAAACATCATTCACACAAACTAAACATACATGCATTGCTATACATGTATCATTATATATAACTATGAATATAATTATATATATCTATGTTTAGCACGTGTACAGTTATATCTATTAAACATATAGTTTGAATACTTACATATAAGTATAAGTAATCATTTAGTTTACCATATGTATAACCATAAGTAATATTGTTATACATAGTGTTTTTGGATCCTCTTTAATAATTCCTCTTAAAAAAATACAACAAAACAAATAAAAAACATGCTAAGCAGCCCAAAAACAAAAATATTTCACAAAAAAAAAACCACCACTAAAAAATAAAAATAAAAACAAAAACAAAAACAAAATAAAAAACATTTATATTCTAGTGATCTTAAATATACCAACACAAATATACCCTCACATGCCACATCAGCAACCCAAACTCACTGCCACACCACATTTTTGAAAAAATAGGCGTCACATAAGCATAACTATCAATTATTAGATATTTATTAGTTCACATTGCCACGCCTATAATATCTGCACACGGCGGTGCAACTGTTCTGCTATACAAAAAAAAAAAAAAAAAAGAATTATCTGATTCATATAAAAAAGCACTCTAGGTGCAAAATGGACAGGAACATCCCCCTGTGTTGGAAGGGCATCATGCCGTTATGCCCACTGACGAAGATAGTGTTTGGATCTGTCAGCAACGATGAACAAATTAGTGACACCAGAAAAACAGATCGCGGTGGAAGAACACCCCACCCCCCCCTGGAGAAATTAAAAAAAAAAAAAAAACAAACCTTATTTACTAGTAAGTTTACTTGTTCTCTGTACATCTCTTTCAAATCCACAACATCAGCGCGCAGCTCTTCCAACTGCCAAAATGGAAACAAAAAAAAAAAAAAAAAAAATCTTCTCTTATATCTTCTCTCGCTCACATTACTAAGCACGTGATTACGCAGATACTAAAACATTAAATCTTATTACAACTCAGAATTTAAAAATATTTTGAAAGATAATAATATTGTGATGTATGATCAACTGAGAAGTCCTTGTAGTGCAAGTATGTATTCGAAATTATGTCTTAGAGTGATGACAAGTATCTTTGTCCAGAGATGATATATCTCCAATTCTAGACTCATCAAACATAACTTCTCTTATTCTAGAACATAAAACTAGGCAAAAACCATTTTGTACTTGGTATGGCCTACAAGACCTCCATGACAACATACTCAAAATTAAGCCTTGAAATTATGATAAGTGTATTCGTCTAAAGATGATAAGGCTTCAATTCAAGACTCATCACACATGATTTTTTTGATTTTTGAACATAAAACTAAGCGAGAACCTTATGTACTGAGGTCCAAGTATGGCCGACATGACCTCCAGAACAAAAGAATCAAAATTATGTCTTACATCAATGACAAGTGCAATCGTTTAAAGATGATAGGTCTCCAATTAAGTGATGACTTGTACATGAGACTAAGCGAGAACCTGGGGTTTGAGTATGACTTACATGACCTCCATAACAAGATACTCAAAATTATGCCTTCCGGTGATGATGAGTGTATTTGTCTCACACACACACACACACACACACACAAACATAACTTTTCTCAATGAAGAAAAGTTATATAGGCAATAGAAATACTTGGGCAATGAATGCCAATGAATAATGATTAATAATGGCCAATAACAATGACATACTATATGGAGATCATATGTAAGTCGTACACAATATTTGAGACTTATACTTTACAATAGAATTTAAGAAAAATTAATATTTTGACAATATTACCCTAAAAATTTAGAAAAGCTACATCTAATTAGTATCAAACTCAGAACCTAACATCTTTGGATAAAGATACTTATCATAACATCAAAACATAACATCTAATAGATACAAATAATATAAAAAATTATCAAGTAACTAATAATTTCAATATTATTTTCGCTCAATATATTTAACTTCAAGATTCATGTGAAATTTAATATGTTTATGATTTTATAATTACTTATAGAATGATATATTATATAAATCACAAATTAAGAATATGTTATTGTTAATTTTTGCTATTTTTATGTTTTTATAATGTTAACATCAAAATTATGAGCTATTTCAATCTTTTTTATTTTTCTATATATATGAAAACAATTTTAATTGTACTTGTGAGATTCAATATATGAAATTTGTTATTAGAGTATTATTAATTTATACATGATATGAGAATGTTGAGATTCACACACAAGAGAGACATAATATGGGTGATGTGCAAAGGTGTGCATGTATTGCGTGCCCATATGAAAGTAAAAGTATTGTGGTTGTATAATGTACTATAATGTGCAAAAGTTTCCGACATTGTGCGATATGTGACAATGTGCATTAGCATGCTCGTTCGAATGTATAGCCATGACAACATTATAGTGTGGAGTGGTATAGTACATTTATGATATAATGTGTATGATGCAACAATGTAATTCGAATTGTCGACAGTATGATATAATAGTGCATATCCCCTTAATCAACAATAATTATTAAATTGAAATTCAAATCGAGAATTAAAATAATTGATTAGTAAATCAAGAATTGAGAATCAAATCAAATTATAAGATTCATTTTATATTTGTAATAGTAGTTAAAATATATATAATTTCATATAATTTATAAATTATAAGTTATTTAAATATGTTTAAATAATAAACTTATAATACATTAATTCCATATTTTTTTCTCCTTTTTTATTTTTCTTCCACTTTTGATTTTTTATTCCTTTTTTATTTCTTCTCATAAATTCGTTATACTTGTACCAAAATATTGGTGTTTTTCTCCCTTTTTTCGTTTCTTCTCATAAATTCATAATATCAAAGGTTAAAATTATTATTTTTTCATATTAATTAAATCTTACAGTTGATATTTTTTTTTGTATTTTAATTTTTATTTGACTTTTTGAAGATCTCGATCTCTTAAAAATTGGTATTAAATCAATTCACGTGAATCGATTTGCAATTCAATCGACGGATAAGAAGGTAAGACGTAATCCGCATCAATAGGAAAGAGCCTGGTGGGGGTTACGAGAGCCTTCTAAGAGTAATTCACGTGAATAGCAGTCGATTCATACATATTTTTAATTCTTTTAAAGAACCGGATTGTTTACCAAATAAATCGTGAATCAGATTATGAATCATATAATTTTGATAATAATATCATCAACAATATTATGCAATAATGTGTGACCCTTTTTTATTTAGTGAAACTATTTTCACTTATTCTAGAGAGAAAAATAATAATATCCAACTTACCATCTTATTGAATATAATAAAAATATATAATACATGTGAGTCACATATTGTTCACATACGTGTTCTTAAAACTTTGGGCTATTCAAATATTACTCTTTCTATATGCCAAGAAGTTATAGTCCATGTTGCATTGTAAGACAAACAAATATCTTCAAATATGAGAAATCTTCCAAACATGTGAGTAACATCACATACTCATGTGAAGATGAGACACCTATACTTGCAACCCTAGAAGAGATAATGTTGATGATTTTTGCTATTATGCAAAATTTCTGCTCCATTGAAAAGGAAAATAAACTTATTATTGACACAAAAATTGACAATCTTTAAAACAAATTTTATAATGCTCACAAAAAGAATTCTACACTATCATTTAAACTCAATAAGAATTTAAAATATACTTTTGTATTAATAGAGACAATCCAATTTATGAATATTCTGTCATTGATAAAAATAAAATTAATATGATAATTTTTATTTTCTTCTCTAATATTATTATGGATTCAATGGTGATAAAGAAGGTGCATGCTCATACTCTAGTGATTCACTTGTAGTTGGCGGTGTCAGTGCCTATCTACCTCCTATGATTTTTCTTTTTTGTCATTATCTTGGTTGGATTTTTGATTAGGATTGAATTCTATCTGGGAAACTCATAATCTTATCTCAATTACCTAAAAAAAATGATCACTTTATTCCAAAGTTTTTAGTTTGATTCTGATTCAAACTAGCTTATTTCTCGTTTGATATTCTAGTTGTATTGAATTATATGAAATTAAATTTTCGTTGTATTGTATTATTTTAAATTATATTTTATTTTTTGTTTTTTTTATTTTCTATATTAATTTATAATGCTCTCCATCACAATTCAAACATTTTTGAATCCTACATAAAAAAAAATTAAAATCTCTAAATTCATTAATCCAGACCTAAAATTCAAATTGAGTTTCTTTATTATTCTCTTTTAAAAATCCCCCATTTTTTATTCTATCTCAAGAAAATCACTAGCCTAAATCTCATTACCAAATTCCTTAAAAGTTCATAGTTCCACTTATGTTCATTATTTCAAAATTTCAATAATAAATTTAGAAAATTGATCTCGACAATAAAATCTCCACAAGCACCACTTTTTGTTGATAGAATGATCGCCACAACGATATCATATAGTCAATCTAACACAATACTTGAACAAAGAATAAATGATTTTCTCAAGTCTATAATCATGGTGACCAAAATCAATTCTTAAAGCAATTAACTCAAAATGTTTCATAATTGTAAAAATTATAGCACAAGAAACTGATATGAGTAAAATAATGAATAATACTCAACGAATACAAGGGAAACCTAAAAACTATAAATAAAAGTAAAAACACTTTAGACAATACACATGTTGGGTAATTTACCATAACAATATAATTGTAGCACTGATCCACATTAGAGCTTATTGATATAAAAAAATAAATTACATCTATATACTTCATTTACTAGTAAAATATTGAATTAGAAACTACTTATTTCATTATATGATTATCATAATATAAATTGATGAGAAAAGCAAGTAGATACTTAATCTCTTCATGAAGATATTTGATCAAAAATATATTGCAAATAAAATTCACAATCACCTTGAACTTTACTCTTGCAGTATATCTCATAATTATCATATGACTATTACTTTTTTATGAATCAATATTATCTCAAAAAAAAAAAAATTTAAAAAAATATAATAGATTTTATTTCTATGCAAGTTGTAGTCCAACTAAATTTAAAAAACAAATTAACTAAATATTTTCATAATCACTGAATGAGATATGAAAGCTTAAAAATTTATTAACAATTCTAATTGTGTGAAAAAAATTATATCAAGATGAATAAATCATGGAGAACATAAGAAATGTCATACTATGTCAGCCTATGGAATGATTCGAGTCTGTAGCATAACTTGAGCAAATTATGTCAAGTGGGTCAGACACTTTGAGCACAACACAAGACACAACATAGTCTAGAACCATGCCTAGAATATAATTATGCCGGCCAGTGGCATGACTCATGTCGTGCTGGGTCAAAACTGATTGTGCCAAATGTTTAGCCTGGCACGGCCTACTTCCAGGCATGGTGGCACAACCCATTGAAGTTTGGCAGAAAACTAGTTGGGTTTTGGCAGTGGCCTATGGCGATAGCCACTACACTAGGCCATTGGCCAGTGTTGGGTGCCCATAGCCCACTATTGACTAGCTTGGTCACTAGCTGGTGGTAATGGCGTACCACTATTATCTAGGCTCGATCCAACCAGGCAAGACCCAGTAAGCCCAATTGAGGCAGGTGAGCAATCATGCCATGTTCAGCTTCTATTAAGATGTACCAACATAGCAGGACCCAAATACTCATTTTGTGTCATGTTCGTTGCAACCCATTTGATGCTTCTAACTGAATAAGATATAATATGATCTGATAATAGTCAACTATTTAGAATTTTCTATAATTATCATGCCTGTAGTCAAGTCAACTAAAGAACTCATATGAGATAGTAAATCAATAATTAAATGACACTAACTATATAAAATATAATTGATATGGTAATTATCAAAATATTAATATTTCATAAGATTATCTTGCTTGTAGTTAGGTCAATTGAATATCTCATATCAGATAAGAAATTAATAGTTATGTTATACTAATAACATGAGATATAATTAATCTTGCGATTGTCATACACTTAATATTCCATATGATTATCCTACTTGTAGTCAAGTTAACTGGAGAACTCATATTAAATAAAAAAAACAATAGTTAAACTATTCTAACAAGGTGAGATATATCTGACCTAGTGATAGTTAGATACTCACTATAATTTTCCTGCATGCAGTCAAGTTAGCTGAAGCACAACCCAAATGACTAATCTTCATGAGTATATATTGGAGCATCCACTAGATTAGAACCGAACCAAAAAGACCCATAGAATAATATCTAATATGTATCTCATCTATAATAACATGATACATATCATGTTGTATGACATATCTATCCCAAAAAAAAATTCAAGTATTACAAGATTATTTACCTAAAATTATAGTTAAAGATACTCATTAAGTCAAGTGATTCTTAACTCATCATTTCTCATAATGTAAATATTATTTAATTACATAGTCAAAAAGATAAATTTATTATCTGAACTCACCAAAAAAAATTAAAAAAATTATGCCACCTAAAAAATTAAAAAAATTCAAAAAAAAAATGACTTTTTAAAAAAAAATATTTTGTTTAATCTATAAATTCCACCCCCCCCCCCACTATAACATTTATATTTTTCATCAACACTTTTTCTCTCAAATCTCTCAATATCTCTCTCAAAAATCTTGCTCCTCTCTCTCAGGACTTGAGATTTCTGCATTCGACTTAAATTTTTGGGAATCTCATCTTGAGTTTAAAATTTTGAGTTTGACTGTGGTATACCGTGCACGTGACCGACCTCACTGTTTTTACCGGGTAATTTATTTTAAGTTTTTTTACTTACTTACTTTCTTTTTTTTTTTTCTCTCTCTCTAATTTCTCTCTCTAGACAAAAAATAGAAAATTTTAAATCAGTCATCTAGTCTCTAAATAACTATTTTAATTAACAAAAAACCTAAAAAAAGATAAATACTAATGAAACATATTTAAAGTTAGAAAATAAAAATATTACACAAAGGTTTGAAGCTGCTGAAATATTGGTTTCTCCAGTCGTCTCAACCCAAACTTCTAAAAAAAAAACTAGGACTTATGTAGTTTGGACTCATTTTAACATAATAAAATAAAAAAATATTAGGGGTGAGGAAAAAGAAATGACACAGTACAAATATTGTATGAAACTTTTAACATGTAAGAGTTCGTTTGGGACTGGACACCTTAAGAGGCATGCCGAATTATGCACCAAAAAATATGATCGATTAGATCATAGGCAAACCCAACTTGACACTGTATTTTTTGAGACTAGATTGAGTTCAGTCTTAAAATTTATTCCCTTCATATACTCCAGCTAGTTGGGTAAAGACGGCATGACCAGACTTATCACATTGATGGGTCTTCCGATTAGATTTTCGGAAGATCCAAAAGTAATGCGCATCATGCAGACATATTTTCAGTATGCTTATCGTAGGATTACTAGGTCCACATCTAGGAATGACATACTAAAAATATATAAGTTAGAAAAACAAAAAATAATTAATAAATTTATGACATATAGTGGAGTGGTGTTCGTGACGTCCGATATCTGGGCAAGTCACGATGAATCATCTTATGCATGTCTCACCAGCCACTATGTAGATTCTAACTAGACTATGAATAAAAAAATTTTAATATTCTCTGAGATTCTTCATTCTCATAACTAGACTATGATGGCCCAGACATTTTTGAGTGTATGATAAAAATCTTTAGGGAATTTAAAATTCAAAATTAAAATTTTTAGTGTCACATTCGATAACGCATCTAATAATGGAGTAGCGATTAACATGTTTGTTAGAAATATTAGAAACGCACTATTAGGAAAGATTTATCATGTCAGATGCATGTGTCACGTGATTAACCTGATTGTTCAAGTGGGTATGAAGGTGTATTCCCCCGCGTTGGATAATATACGTAATGCACTAAAATATATTCGCACTCCTCGCAGACAACAAGAGATTGGTAGTCTTTGTTTGTCTGCGAATCTAAAGAAGAAGAAATTCCAATCGGATGTAAGACATCATTGAAATTACACGTATCTGATGTTGAAATCATGTGTTGGATACGAACACGTGATATCCGACTACGTCAATAGTAAGAGTGATGAATTTATTATTGACGATACTGACTGGGCTTCAAAAATTTTATTTATAAAATTCCTGAATATTTTTTATGACACAACGAACATGTGTTCGTCGGTTTATACGCCCACGACTTGCATTGCACTCCGGTGCATATGCAACATTAGTAGCATGTTTAGGAAGTATCGAGCTGACCCGATACTTAGCCATATGGTTGCAGAGATAGAAACCAAGTACTTGAAGTACTGGTCCACCGTTCCATCTCTTTATTGCCTCGCTGCATGCATGGACACTATGGTTAAGGTGAAAGGGATAGAAAATACCATGACTTACATTTTCTCGTGCATGAACCTAGAAGAGCAACCTGAAAAGTTCATTCACGAGAAGTTGACTGACCTGTTTACATACTACGATACTAGATATGGTGGTGGTGATGGTAAGACTTTGATTATGGACATTGATACCTTATTCGGAGATGACGATTTTTTCATTCATCTAGCGAGGAAGAAACGTAAGGGTTGACCATCACATAGGAGCGAGCTTTCTCGGTACTTAGATACCAATTACTACTCAATCCTATCACATTCTGATACTAAGAATCTTGATATATTACAGTGGTGAAAATCATATGAGTCCACCTTTCCCATGCCATCAAGGATGGCACGGGATCTACTGACTCTTCCGGTATCGAGCATAGTATCAGAGTCTACTTTTTCTGTTGCAGTGAATGTGATTTCGGATAGAAGATCGAGATTACGTCCAGATATTGTTGATGCCTTGGCTTGTTTAAAGGATTGAGAAGATTCGAGGTTTAGCATCCATGATCGTGCTGGAGCTGGGACTGGGACAGAGACTGCAGCCGCATCCACTACGATAGCGGATGAGATGATTGCTAATGATGATGATCCATATGATATTGATCTTGATATTGCGATTGATGATGCTCATGATATGCCGATTGACGATTGATGATGATCTACTATTTTTTGATTTCGATATTTTGTTTTTTATTGATTGTACCTTATACGCTTTATTTATATATTACGTTGAAATTTTAATTTATTTTGTTCGGACTTTCGATATCTAATGGCTGATTGATCATTTTTCATTTGGTTTGCTAATGTTTTTTTTACTTTTTAATTTTTTTTAACATAATTTATTGATTTTATTATTTTTTTGTTTTAATTTTTCATTTAAAAATTTACAACTCTATTATATAATTCTAATAAATTTTAAACTAATTTTATATTATATTATAAAAAAAATTAACTTTGTAATTTTAATAAATTTTAACAATTTTCATATTATAAATATATAATATTATACATTATCTATAATTTTATATATAATTTAATAATTTATATAATTAAAATAAAAATTAAAACAAAATAAATTAAAAAAAAAAAATTTTTGCCTGGCCCGTACGGCAAGGCCAGGCTAGAGCGGCCGTGGCTTTTTTTAACTGTACCGGGCCAGGCACGGCATTCTTTGAAGCAGTTAAATATCACTCTAGATATTTGAGTGTTCTAAATCTATTACTTGTGAATTCTCAGTTTGATCACTCATGTTAGCTAGGAATACTTACTAAAAGTTCCTATCCTACACTGCAATATGGTTTTAATAAGGGATTCATTAGATCTAATACTCTTATACACATAAAGATATAATAGAAATTTGACCATAAAAAAATTTAGGTATATGATCACTTTTTGATTATTCGAGACATACATGAATACATCTTTTTTTATGACAGATCATAAATTCTTTCAATTTTTCAATTTTATTATAAAATGATTAAAAAATAATTTGATAAAAATATTAAAAAAATTAAAAAATAATAATACTTTTAAATATATATCAAACTTATCTAATGTTTATTGTATGAAACATGAAATTAAACAAACTTCTTGTGTTGTTACATCCCAACAAAATGAGATTGTTAAAAAGATAAATAAATATTTGATTGAAATGAGTCCCAAAATATTTTTCGGGAAAGATAATTTTAATCATAATCTATCTTTTCAATAAGATGCACTTTTCTATCTTTTCTCAGGGCATATCTTATCAGATCCTACATTTCATAAAGAGACTATTTAATTTGTTTCTCAAATTTTTGGATTCTTTTATTTTGTCAATCACTCTCTAAAATATAATTCTTCTTGAGTATTCTAGTACCTAAACAAGGTAGAAGGGTTCTCATTAGAGATTGATAAAATTTTTTTTAGTGTAAATATAATCTTTTTAACTATCACTTATTTTTTAATGAGTCTAAGAAAAATATGAACCCAATTATTACACTTGAATTCATTACTTTTCTTTATTTACCTATAACCATGCTTGGACCACTAGTTAATAAAGACAATCATTCATCAACTATATTTGAGAATGTTAATATTCAGTATGATATTACTAATACAAAATTATATCTACTAACAAATTCAAATCATGTTGAGTCTAAAGAGTCTCATTCAAACTCATATGATATGATAGTACATTAGTCTACACCAATACAAGAGTTAGCATAGACTCATATTTATTGGCAACTATGAGACTTGACCACCAAGACTTAGAGTCTATACTAGGAAAGATAGATATGCTCAACATTCTAAGACAAGAGATGAGTGTATCAAGAGGCTAGATGATCCAAAAGCTAATCTCTCTAAACTTGAATTTCTGATCACTCTCCAAAATGTCAATGGAGTCATACCGGATACCAAATTTCATGGATTTTATCAGACTCTCGTATGCTTCTTTTATTTATTTTCATTACTTCTCTTAATGGTACAAATAAAATCAAATCTTCTTTTAAGATATTATTTCATCCATAATGACTCTACGCAATAATAAAAAAGATGCATGTTAATGTTATTATAGGTGTCAAACGGGCCGGGCCGGCCCGTTATTTTAAGGCACGATCGTGCTTCCGTGCTGGGCCGGGCACGGTTTAAAAAAACCAGGCCCGGCACGGCCCATAGGCACGGCGGGCCGTGCCTTGCCCGCTCGGGCATTCCTGATCGAGCGGTTCGGGATACAGGGGACCGCGGGTCGGGTCGAATCAGACCCGACCCGCGGTCTTTTTTTGCGGGAGGGGCATCATGGGGTCGGGCTCACGGGACACCCGGCACTGGATAAACCTGTGCCGGTTTGCCATGCCGGGGGCCGAACCATGCCGGGCCAGGCACGGCACGGGCCCGGGCACGGAATTTTTCCGTGCCGGGCCAGCCCAAGAACGGCTGAACCGTGCCGTGCCTCGTGCCGGGCCGGGCCGGCCCAGCCCTATTGACACCTCTAAATGTCATCCACTTTAATGCGACTTGTGAAGAAATATCATGAGTTTTGAAAATATTTGTTATTAATTGCATGTGAGTGCTCCCTATTATAAAGATAAATACTAATGAGAATATATATCATTATAAGGTGAGATATAAAGAGAAATGATACACCCAAACATTTAGTATAAACTACCAGAATACTTAATCTCTATTGATCAAGATAACCTCAGTGTATTTTCTTATTTCTCTTACAAATTTCATGATTAGAGAATATACTAACGAAAGATAAAAAAAAATTTCCATGATGATCTTGAGCAGAACATATATATGGAATTATCATCAAATATTTGTGCAATGCAATTAGATAAAATTTATAAATTATGAATGATATTATATGACATAAAATAGTTAAATAAAGCTTAGTTTGCAATATTTTCTTATTTCTCTTACTGATTTTATTGTTTATCAAATAGAAAATTTAATTTTACCAGATAATTTTATTAATTATCGACGTAAATAATATTATGATTACAAGTGATACTGAGTTTGAAATCATCCAACTCAATCATAACTTTTATACACAATTTCAAAGAAAAAATTTTAGATTTAGATATTTTTTGACAAGATTATATTACTTAGTTTACGAGGTATAATATCTTGTCATAGAGGAGATATAAACTTAATATTTTTGCATAAGTTGATCTTTTAATTTATGTTCCTACTAATATATATACATATATATATATATCTAAAATTGACTTCACTTCTAATATGAACATTCCAATTGATTCTATTACGTATTAAAGAATCATAAAAAAATTAATTATGTAATTATAATCAATCTAGATATGACAAAAAATAAGCATGGTTTGTTATTTCCTAAATTTTACTCAAAATGTTCACCTTATTGCAGTTCTTAGTGTAATGAGACGTGAAGAAACTTTAAGGACCTGAACTTATTCAAGGATCATGGATACATAGTTGATCAGGTATTCAGATTCTAGTTGAGCACTTGTGTACACCGAGATAGAGTGTGAAATTAGTTAGTGTCGAACCAATATGCCTTATTTTTTAGGCTTAGCCAAATCACTATGATGTGCCTAGCAAGGCATAATTCATCCCACCATGTCATGTCGTGCCAGTACAATGACAAACAATGGAGGCCCAACTAATGAAACCACGGAGCACCAAGCCATCCCAGATGAGATTTGACCTAGGTTAGGCATAATCCATGTTAACCGAGGTTAGCCACCATAGGCCATATAAGTTACCAGCTAACATCTAGCACTACCCCACTAGTCTAGCCTGCCCTAGGCTAGGGGGCCCATACCCCAACGACCCTATCTAGAGAGGTGAGTTGGTAATTTGGGCTCCAATATATATTATATATATATATGAAATAAAAAAAATCAAATTGTTTCTAAAATTTAAACCACGAATATAATGTTTATGAATATTAATACAAAGACAATGACTTTTTTTTTAGAATGGGCATGTGCAGTTTTATGCCCCTTTTAGTAAAACATATTACAAATTAAGTATGTTCACTTCATACACCACAAATATAATGGGCATGTGCACTTCAAGTCCTCACATTGAGCATATTCATGATGGTCGAGTCAAATTCATTGAGTTGTGTCATGCTTTGGCATGTGGCTCATTTGGTCAGGCAAAACATAAGACATGACACGTCAATATAATTTTATACTTTTCTTGAAGATAATATTATCTCTTATAAAAATAAAATACATAATTATTTCACGATACAATAATAAAATAGAATTTAAATTGATAATGATAATTACTTATAATATACTTTAAATACAATATCTACTCAAGAAAATCATGTATGTATTTTTTTTTTCTATCGATTATTGTGATAATCAGCCTCCAATCTAGTATTTTATGAACGAACAAAAAATATCAAGATGGATTACTTCTTCCATATATAAAAGATTCAATAAGCAACAATTATTCCTGCACACAATCAGAAAATAAAGCAACAAACAAATATTATTACGAAGAAGCATTACCTTATGCTTATTCCCTCCAATTTGTGTGTTGAGAATTTGTATATACTAGTTTGATAAAAAGTGTGACAAACCCATTTAGCTTTTAATATATATTTTTGATAGGAACACTCAATATATATGAGCTATTTCAATTATTTTTATCTATTATATAAGAACATTTAATATATGATTTCTTTATTGAATACTTAGGTTATTTATGCATTTCAACATTTAACAATAATAATTCTCAATAATAACACCATAAAGCAAACCTTTAGGTTGAGGGAGTCCACAAGCCGAGTGCTCTATTCAACATAAAAAATATATAATAATAATAATAATAATAATAATAATAATAATAATAATAAACTACAACAAAACCAAACATAAGGGATAAATCAATTCTCTTCATTATGACAAAACATTCTATCAAACACAATAGGTAAGTGTGCATGTGAATCCCTTTCATCTAATTAATAAATATGTACGAGAATCTGGTAACTACAAAGGATTAGCATTCATAATGATTTTTGTTATTTTATTACCTCTAGAAATAACTTCTCATGCAATACAAGAATATTTATTGAATGTTTATTTTATTTATGCATTTCAACATTTAGCAATACTAATCTTCAATGATAATAAAATACAAGCAAACTTTTATAAAATGAGTTGATGGAGCTGATAAGTTGGGTGCTCCCATCAACATAAAAAAATATAATAATAAAAATAAATTAAAAAATTAAATGAAATAAAACATAAAAGATAAATCAATTGCTTTCATTATGACAAATGTTTGGAAAATATAACAAAACATTCAATCAAACACAATACAAAGATATGCATGTGAAACTCTTTTATTTAATTCATAAATATGTATAAGAATTTGGAAACTATATTTCCAGGACCAACCCTGGGAGGGTTATGCCTAAACTTTTCTAGAACATGCCACACACTGAACTGCTCGACTCATTTGCAAGCTCTAATTAGAATTCTTACAAAGTTTAATCTTTTGGATTATATAGCACAAAAGATACTAATTGAGCTAATAATAGATCTTTCAAGAGACACAAATACTCAAGTTGACTTTACGAGATACATAGAAATTATAAAAAAAAATGTCAACCACTCAACAAGTATTACAATAGATATTTCATACATTATTATGGAGGTAATTCCTTGATGCAATTGAAAGTATCTTTATTCAAGGGCACTAGATCTCGAGTTCAAGACATCTCTTGACCTGAAAATTGAAATGGGAGCTAATTTGAAAAGGGATTTTATAGTGTCTAGGGTTGGGCTCACGAAATAAAACTTCTCCAATTTTCATGAGTATATCTAGGGTTGGGCAAGAGTATTGGGTGCAAATTTTATTTCATATGTTATCAAAGTAATGAACAATTTCTTATGCTTTTTATACACACATCAACATTATTCTCCTTACACTCTAATTTGTTAAAAAATCTCAAACACATGTCATTATTAATTATTTAAATTCTAATTAGACACTAAATTACACAGAGAACACGTATTTTTGATTTTCATACTTTCAATGACATGGTATTATCTTTGGCAAAAGAAACATGCATACTCTTGCCTCCAAATCTAATACAAAAGTATAACATGAGGATAAAACTATCATAATACATGAGTTTCTTTGGGTGTTGATCACACTAAATTTCCCATTACGCGTTCAATTAACAATTTACAACAATTTTTTAGTAAAACACATGCATTGTAATATAATATTTCATGAGTAAATAAAATATATAAAAATAAAAACATCATTTCATCATATTAAAAATATAGGATAAATTAATTATTATCGCTCATGTTACGACCACATGTTAATTTGCAGATAACTGCATAAAAATTCCTAGCGGGCCACAACAAACATTTCCTATATGTTTAATTAGATATTTACACGTCAATTTAAAGAACATTAATATTTTTATATTTTTATTTTTATTTTATTTTCTTCATGAGTAGAATATTAAATAATGAGTGCTTTAAATTTTTTTTTCTTTATATACAAATATCATTATACATCGAATAAGAAAATAAAATATAATTTACTTAGCATGCCTATATATACATTTAATAACACACAAAATTATTCAATCAACTAAATTTAAATGGAGGAGCCAATAGGCAAACATGTAAATACGCATACCTCCTCATCATGTTCACCCATTAGCTCAAGTGCAGCAGAGTGTCTTTGCCTTAGACCTTCTAGTTCGGCTTTTATGCCAGGCAATGAAGTAGTTTCTATCCGCAGCTTCTCACACTGCCACATTTTGGAAACAAGAAAGTTATGAGAAAACTAAGAGCAGAAGATAAGAGCACATTTGAAAATCAAAGGTCCACTCACTTGTGCAGTAATTTTGACCAACTCTTCCACCAGTGTGTCACGGATAGATTCCACAGATGTCTGAAACACCCAAAAAAAAAAAAGAGCATATATAGTTATATACCAACAAATCAAGAGTACTGATATGCAGTAATCACTGAAACACCAATGAATAGAATGCTTGTTTTCTCATCTCTATCATGTGTATGCTTCTTTTGCACAACAAATGACAATTAAATGGGGAAAAGCAATGGCTAAAACAGGCGTATTCTTCTAAGCTGTGAAAATGTAAGCTGTGGCTGGAGTTGCGAGGGTAGGTAAAATTATATGCAATTTTATGAGTGATTGATAGAGCAAAAATCAAAAAATAGATTTAGCATGAAAACACTTTAAACAATAAATAGATTGATAGAGCAAAAATCATTTAAAATTCAAAAAAATGCTTAAAAAATAATAAAAATAACAAAATAAACAAGAATACAAGGGTTAATTTAAATAATAAATAGATTTAGCAGAGATAAAATTATTGGAAACACTTTAAAAAAATTTTCAAAGTTCATATAATCACAAAACTATAAGTGAATTTTACATCCAATTTTATGAGTGATTGAAATAAAATTAATATAAAAATGATTTATATACTTTTTCATTATTAACTCAATATGTATATACTTATTGGTGCATATTATGATCAAATATAAAAATTATTATATTATGAACCAACAGTTTTATAAATAACTAAGGATGATAATATCTCCGAGGTGGAGACCCAAATGATATTCTAGAAGAATAGAAAAAGTAAAAGATCCAAATATATTCTTTAAATTCATGTTCATTCGAAACTTATCAAAAATGAGTCATGATTAAAAAATATAATATTAGCAATAATCAATACTATATCAATCTTATGTGTATAATACTTGTGCCCCTTCGATCAAATATTTATCTTTGTTTTATTCGATCATATTCTATGGGGCGTGCCAATACTTGGTATATTATATCATGATCAATACAAAAAATATTAAAACTCTTAGATATATATTATAATGCATTTTCAATTCTGAATATTTTTATGTTTTTATTAAATTGTATTGTAGTTTGTTATATTTTTAGTAAATTTTTTTTTTGTTTTTTTATTATTGATAAAAATATCCAATATGTTAGCTACCGCTATCCATAAGCCTATTACATAATAGCACCACACGAATGCTTAGATTTAATCTAAGTAATTGATTTTTTTAGCCTTGTTTTTGCAATTTAATTTTTTTTATCAAATAATTGAAAAAATTATGATCTAAAAGAAAAAAGAAATAATCATCATGATAAATATAATAATCAATAAATATAATAAAATACCTCAATATTTCATGAATTTCATTTACTCTAGATTTCATATAATGTATCAAATCGGATAAATATTTATTTTTACAAGTCTAACAAACATATAAAGTCCTGATCTTCTTTTATATCTATATTTTTCATGTTGCAATTTGGAGCTCTATATTTTTCATTTTTTTTATTTATTTTATATTTTTTGATGTGAACACTCACCTTGTAGACTACTACAATTTTTTTGTCATTTTTATAAAAGCATGCCCATATGATATTTTTATTGGGTCCATTAGAAGGGTCAACCTCTGACTACAAGATTATTTGGTTCATCAATAAACTCATCTTTGATTTGAGCAAGTTAGGTATGCTCATTTTTCCTAGTATAAATTCTATGTCCTTTTAATCAAGTCTTCTAATTATTGACTCAATATGAGCACATATTGAAAAAACAAGTGGACTATTGAGTCAATTGAGTATCAAAGATATGTTCCTTTTCAAAAAGTTTCACTTTCCAAAACCAACAAGATTTGTACTTGTTGGTATATATGATAATTTCGCAGGCACAATATCATATTAAACACCCGTGTTCAAATTTCAAATATAGCTAACAAATAATATTTTATACTAGCTAATAGTCTAACTAGGACTATATATAAAAAAATTAATGAATTTATGTGCAAATTTGTAACACTTTTTTGACTAGTTTTAAAATAAATCATAATAAAAAAAAATAATATATCATACCACCCTCAGATTAAAAATACTTATATCATCATTAGGTAAAAGGGTATCTAAAAAAGATACATCTTAAGGTAATATATAGCAACTTGTCTCATCATAAAGAATAGTCGAGGGGAATTAAATATACCCAAAAACTTTAAGATGCATGCTAAATATCTCTCACTAGCAAGTAGAATCTAAAATGATATATGCTGAGAAAAAAAAAGCTTATAATTGATGCCCTTTTCCCATTAATAAATTTTCAAAATTATATCAGAATAATTTTTTCAACTAGTACTCAAGTTGTGTCAATCAGATGTGTATTATTCATTTTAATAATCTCATTCTATATAGGTGTACTAGGACAGAGAGTCCAATAAATAATTCTATGATTCATAAATTGAGTATTGAAATTACTTAATATAAATTATAGTATATTATTACTTCTTATTTTTTTAAATATTATTATTAAATTTAATTTTTATTATTTTATGAAATATTTATAAAATATAAAAAAACTTTTGATATATCATGAAATATATATATATATATATATATATATATATATATATATCAATCAACAACAAAAATGATCAAATATCTAATAACCTTTCTAATTACACCTTTACTAGGCAACAATCTAAGCAATTATATGTCTAAGTGTATTATATCAAATGAGTTCTTACTTAAATCATATTCATGTGTAGTATAAAAAATACTGATAAATTTTCTTAATTGATAAATATCACTGTCTATGATCAAAATATTATTATGAATATAATAAAATATTCTCAACTTAACTATCAAGTTGTCAATTCAATGCATGTTAATTGCTTACTTGCCTATGATATAAACCCTAAATCTTAGGTGTACACAATTATGCACCCAGGATTTAGAAGACTCACCCCCACAAGATTATGTAACTAGGGTTTATATCAGAACCTAGAGTTTGGCTCTAATACCATTTTGATTTTATTGCCACAAAATAATAAATACAAAATAAAATCAATAAATAAAAATATCAAACAAGCATGCCCTTAAGAGATTAGTAAAAAAAATTGAACCAGCCCACAGGTTCATTGCTCCAATCAATAAAAAAATCTAAATTACACCATCCTCATCAAGCTAGTAGATATAAGTACATAACACTAAGTTCAGAGAAAAAAAAAATAAATTGAGTCCTCTTCAAGACTTATATGAAGATGACTATTATTTATTTTGGTGTATGAATTCAAGGTTTCAATCGAGCTGGACGACCCAGGAAAGCTGATGGCATGGCATAACTCTTGTTGGGCTGGGCTAGAGCAATCCATGCTTGACCCAATAGCACAGTCCACCAACCTAATAACTCTTACCATAATCACAATGATTATGCTATTTCCTTCACCTGTGAGCTGATACAAGTAAAATAACAATTTATATCGAACCATTTTGACTAATTGAGAAAAAGTGTTCAGATAGTCTATAATAAATATTTGAATGAATTTTCTTTTTACAGATCTTTTCTTAAAGTGATTCATCTTCCCACAAAGATTTGTCTTCACAATGAACACTCACCATACCACCACCAACAAAAAATGATCTTAAATATTATACTACTAGTTCTCAAATCCAATTAAATTGGAAAAGATGTAACTCTTTCATTATGATCTGGCATTATACTAAATGAGATAATATCTTAAATGGATACTCGATATCCTAGCACTATCAAAAAAAGAATTAAAAGAAATTAAAAAAAAAAAAGATAAAAATATAATAAAACCAATAAAATCAAATACAAGGCCAGCTCATCTATACCTTTTAGAGAGCAATCAAAATATCACAATTAGATGGGCTAGTTGCAAAATCAAATGGATCCTCAATATGCTCATTTATAATCTGAGTTGGCTAAGTATGTTCCTCTCTTATAGTATACACTATAAGACATGAGTGATTAAGTCTCTTAATTACTAACTCAATACGAGTTTGTACTAGTAAAAATACGTGGACTATTGAATTATTTATCCACTAAAGAGATCATCCTTACCAAGAAATCTCATCCTCCAAACTCAGCATGATCTAAATTTGATGATACATATGAGTATATACTGAGTTTCAATATGCTCATATGTAGTTGATGGTGGCTCTTTTTACTAATTGATGATTCGTATAAAATTATAGATAAGAAAAGAAGAATAATGAATCTAAGTATAACTTTTGGATTTATATTCTTTCGATGGCATTAAAAATAAGTCATCAACAAATAAGATAGACACTCACTAAAATCTTTTCAATTATTAATGAAAAGTACTTGTATTCTCTTTAGCTACTAGAATATCAAAGAAATATATATCTTAAAATCCTAGAAGTAATTAGTTCATTCTGGAGAGTGATTGAAGCACAATCATAAATGCACCTAAAAACTTAGAAGACATGCTAAATAATTTTTCTATATGATACAAAATCTAAAATAATATATGCTAAAAAATGTCTAAAATTGACATATAATTGATGAAATACATTATAATTAAAATCACAACTCCCAAAAAAAATATATTAAAGCACCAAGCTAATTTGTTCAAATATATATTTTTCTTTTCAATAAATATCATTTAGTTAGAGTGAGCTGATAGAGAAAATATGATAGATAATCTCAAAATTTATATAGTAAATATTGAATTAATCTGACATATATTTTAATAAATTATCATTTAATTTTTTAAAATTTTTATCATATTAATTATTCATCATTTCATAAAATATCTAAGTAATAACGAAAACTCATTATGTATCGTAAAAGAGGCATATCTATGTATATCTCGAGCATTACAATCTCTACTATGTTCTTATATGTCTGAGTATATTAGATCAGATGCATCATTACTCAATCCAAATTAGCATAGACGATATGAAGCTCTAATAATATTTCATAATTGGAATGTTTCAGACTCTATGATCAAAATATCCTCAACTTAATCAATAACAAGCGTACAAGCTAAGAATGCACAAGTAAATAATTTATTATAGTTAAATATCTAGAAGAATATATTATCATTAAATAAATAAATATAATCTATATTACTAAATTTCAAATTGAATAATCCAAAGTCTCCTAATCCAATGAACAACTATCAGTAAAAATAAAAATAAAATTAAATTATTTAAAAATATAACTCACAAATAATAAACAAAGAAAACAATCATAAATAAATAATATATGGATAACTAATAAAAACTAAAAAAATTTTATCATATCCAATAACTTTCAAATATGTCATTAAATACAATAAAATTTTTAGAATAAAAAAATAGAATGAATATGATATAATTATCATTAATATGAATATTAATTTTTGTATGACTGTATCAATAATCTAAAAATTAAAATTAAGGATATAAGTAAAACAACGAGTGATATCTAAAAAAAAATTAATGTTATCTTAAAAAAGAAGGCATAAGGCTTGAGGTGGTACGAGGCATAAGCCTCAAGTTAAACAAAAAAGAAATAAATAATCAAAAAATTATTAATAAAACCACAAAAAAAAATAAAAAATAATAAAATTCATAATAAGATAATCTTTTTTAGTCACAAACTCATAATAGATTAATGATTTCTAATTTTTTTCACTTCCAAATTTAATCATTATTTTGGTTCTACCATTAGTTTTGTTCTTCAACACTATCATCATCATTACTAGTAGGATCCTCTAAAATGCGAGGAGAATCATATATCTAATTGCCCTATCATCATCACCATTAGTGTCGATGTCCACTCATACTTCTCTATCCACCAGCTACAATGGCCTTTTTCTTTTATCTATCAATCAAAATATAATAATTATATATTAGCATCAAGTTATATAACTTAAGAGAAGATGTTAGTTTTATTATATACTCTATGAGTACATGATTTATAAGTTAATATATAATTAATTTTCAATTTATTAGCTTTCTTCACCTTTTAAGTTAAGTATGCTTAGCAAGTTATTGGATTTGCTTGGATTCTCATGTATCATATTTTTGGTGCATTAGCCAATTTATCTCCTAAGGTGTCCAGTATCATTAGTATATCTATGTATATATATTTTTTATAATATATATATATTATGTCAAAACTTTTCCGATATCTCTAAAATTTTCATTTTTAATAATCTTAAAGTAAATTTATACTATAAATATTCATATATTCTTAAATTTTTAATATACAAGGGTCGAGAACAACTTATGACTAGCAAATAATTCAGTCTCAAACACCCCTATAACTTTTATTTCATAATTACATTATAGACTAAAAAAATAAATTCAAATAAAATAAAGCATATGTACCTTGACTTCCAACATTGACTTCCAAAATACTACAATATGAACTTACTATTACAAAATTATTAAAATTTTTTTAGAGAGAGATATTTTTAATAAATTAAAGTTTCAATTTGAAAAAACTAAAAATGTGTACATAAATATTTATAGAAAATAGTTAATATAAAAAAAATTTCCTAATTTTTTTATTATTTATTTGTATATGAATCCAACAACCATTGAATTTATATCTATGACCATTGGACAAAAAAGACTAGGGCTACAATTTAAAATTGGGCATTGTTGGAATGCGACAATCATTGTTATTGTTGGAAGGCACCACTTGATAAACAATGGGCTGCAATTTTAAATGAGGCGCCTAAATACAAACACCCCATTTATTATAAACATTAAAAAAGGGGCGTGTGCATGCACACGCCCTTGTTTTAACATGCCAGCATAGCAACCATGTGACAAGCATGCATTATGCCTATTCATGCCTGTCATGGAAAATATAGCAGGCCATTAAGGACACAAGTTATGTCATGTTGTGCCACATGCTGACACGAGATAGGTCTAGGCACAACTATGCATTGGAGTCGTGTCGTGCCTTGGGCTAGGCTCAAGTAGTTTGACCCAAATTGATACATCTATCCAACTCTCTAATTTGATTCTACTACTTATAAAAAAATTATTAAAATATTAAGTATATGATTATAACAAACTAAAGAACATATGTAATCAATATAATTAATTATTGTTTAATTACTTCTCAGAATATTCATCTTGATGTAACACTTGCATACTATGATATATAAAGAATTTTGCATAGATTTGAATCTCTTTCAAGAATCATAAATGTTTAAAGTTAACCATATTTTTAAATTCAAGTTAGATAATAATATGAATAGAAGGGAGATGTATACTAAATTTTTATACTTTTTTTGGAGACAATCATATCTCTAAAAAAAATATGAGACAAACAATTATTTTGAAATTTTAATAGTAAGGCATATTTCAAAGTAGTGGTGAAAATTACATGTGGGATATTTTGGATGAGATATCTGCTCAGATAGATCGGATACACACATTCTTCTTATGTTAGCCTTTACTTTAATAATTAAGTAGTAAGATATATAATATCAAATATAATATTTCATGAGAATACGAAACACAAAGATAAATTATTTTTTCTTGAAAAAAGAAAGTTCAAGTTGAGACCAATAATATAGTATATTCATTAGAAGTGTCGAATAGTTCATGCGACTAAGGCACGACATGACACGGTCTAGAACTACACATGGTCATGGACCATGCTGTTCCATGGCACGGCTCATGCCATGCTGGGCCGATTCAAATAGTATCTCATGTCGGGCTAAGCATAACCCACATGTTGGGCCCAATGGCATGATCAACTGGTTGGGGGACTTAAGACCAATTACGGTCAAGTCACGAATCAATTCCCATTGGGTGACTACCAAATGGGGCAAGTTTTTTTTTTAATGCATCAACTTAATCTGAATATTACTTATGTTGTCGATTGTAATTGGACGATCATATAAGTTAATCACCCATTATATTCTCAAGTAGCTTACTTTCAACAGGAAAACCGACATGCAATGCCTATCACTATCCATGTCGAACCATCCACAAGGATACAACAAATATTATACCATCTAGCATTACAGTAGCCATCAAATTGCTTCCAACGACTATAATGATCATAATCCGATGACTGAATTGATTCTGGCCTTTTTAAATAAATAAAAAATAAAAAATATTTAATAAAATATTTAATAAAATTAAATTTTTTTCTTTATAAATAGAGAAGAAAAAATTTAAAAATTCATTCTCAATTTCTCTCTTTCTGACTCTCAGTCCTCTTAGTTCTGCTTTTCTGTGCAATTACTTTTTAGTATTTCATTTTGTAATATAAATATTAGACACACACACACACACACACATACTATACTATTTTTTCATTTCGATTTACGTTTAATGCTTGCACAAAGGAATATACGATTCATGATGGCATAGGTGAGCATTTTAAAATGTGCAACACTATAACTTACTTGCCCAAAATCTAAGATTAGAATGTACAACAAAGTGATTTGCGATATGATACTAGTTTATTAATTTTTTTGTTATAGTACTATTTTATAATTATTTTCTTTTAATTTCATATTTTATTTAAATAATATAAATAATTTATAAAATATCACATAATAAATTTAATGAAAATATATATCAATTTAACATAGACATAGATAACAATGATAACTCAACTAAAAGATCTAAGATAAAATCAATATTTTCTCCAACAGCCACAACCCAAACCTATATGCAACCTAAGAAACAAAAAACCACGTGAGCATCAATAATATTGCCACTTTAAAATAATAAAAATTAAAAATTTTAAAAATAATAATGAAAACTTGACACGATCTACAATGTAAATGTATATATTATAAAAAAATATATACATGTGAATAGTACTAGTAGAAAAAGACATGTCGATCAATATACCAAAAAACATGATATATTAAATCTGAGGCAAATCTAACATAGAAGTGAAGCTTTTCAAGTTGAATCTAGCTTAGTTTCGTTGACTCCCTTCATATACCATATGATACCGAGAGAAAAGACATGAAAAAATTGATTACCATTATGTGTTTTTAAATTAGATTTTAAAAAGATCATAGCATAGTTATAGGCGTCAAATGGGTCGGGTCAGGATATCTCAGTTTTAGGTGGCCCAATCAGGCCACCATCTTGTGCCAGGCACGGCTTCAGCATAGCCAGTCCAACATTGCCCGTCGACTCGACTATTGAGTTTTTCAGGTTGGGGCATGCTTGGATTGGTGGGATCTAACCCGTTCAGAAAGGGTTTGAGCCAGGGTCTAGCAGTTTAAGTTGGGTTTATTTTGGATCATTAGGTTAGTTTGACCGTTGAACCGACCCAAATGATCACAGGTTCCAGAAACTTTAGCTTATAGAACCTGTCGAGCTCGGGCTCAAGCTAGGGCTCAGGACTTATGGAAATTTAGGCTGTCAGAGACTCGAGATTAGCTCGGCTCATCAGACGTCAAGAGGAGGGGGGGGGGGCACCATTTGGGTCATGCCAAATTATCGTGTCTGGTCCGGGTATACCTCGGCATGGCATGACACAAGTCGTGAGTCGGCACTGGCATAAGTCTGGACCATCCTGTACCGGGCTAGGAACAGCCGAGTCGGGTCGTGCCTCAGGTCAGTCCCAAGCTACTCTGGCTCATTTGATACCTCTAAGCATAGTTAGTATTATACAGACAAATTTCCAATATATTTATCATAAGATTCCTAAATCCACATGTAAGGATAACAAAATTAAATTTTATAAATTAGAAAAATAATTAATAATTAATATATTTAAGAAATTTAATAGAGTGATATTCATGACGTCCGATATAGACTAGTCACGATGATATATTATTTGCATATCTTACCACTAACTATATAGATAATAAATGAAAACCTAACAACAAAATAATAAGATTTTTTGAGATTCTTCATCTTTATGATAACCCTACAATATATGAGTATATGATACAAATCTTTAAGAAATGACATTCAAGGTAAAATATTTAATATAATATTCGATAATACTTTTATTAACAGAGTAGCTATTAGTATATTTATTAAAAATATTAGAGATTGACTGTTAGGTGAGTTATATCATATTTGTTACATATATCACATGATTAACCTCATAGTATAGACGAGGATAAAAAGTATTTCTTGTACACTAAAAAAAATTAATAAATTCATTAAAATACCTCAAAACGTCTAGCAGAAAAGAAGAGTTTAGCAATGTATGTTTGTCTTCAAAGCTTAAAAAAATTCTATAATGAATGTGAGACATAGAAAAATTACACCTACATAATATTAAAGTCATATGTTAACTACTAATATTTAACATCTAACTACGTCAATAATAAAAATAACGAGTTTATTATTGATAATATTAACAGGAATACAAAAATTTTATTTATAACATTTTTAAAAATTTTCTATGACATGACAAACACATTTATTTATATATACTCATACCATTTTTATTGCACTTTGACGCACATACAACATTAGTAGCATGTTTAACAAATATATGGATCATCCACTATTTAGTTTTATAATTGTTGAGATAAAAATTAAGTATTTAAAATGCTAATCTTTAATTCAAACTCAATATTATTTAATCACTTTATGAATTCTAAGGTTACGTTGAAAATGATAAAATATTTTGACATACATATTTATATACATGAACTAGGTACACCAACCTAACAGTTTTGTTCATAAAAAATTAACTTATTTTTATATTACGATACTAGGTGTAGTAGTTATAATTATGCTTTGAGTACGAACTTAGACAATATATTTAAATATAATGATTTTTTCTTCCAATTAACTAGGAGCAAATGATAAGATGATTCATCAAATAGGAGCAGGATGACTTAGTATTTATAAATCAAATACTGCTCAATTGTATCATATAATAATAATAAGATTTTGAATATTTTACTATAATGAAAATCATATAAATCCATCAATCTCATGCAATCTAAGATAATACATGATTTACTAACGCATTCGGTGTCTAGAATAATACAAAGTCAACTTTTTCTATGATAGCCAATGTTATTTTAAATAGAAAATCAAAATTATGACTAGATATAATCGATACACTTGCATCCATCAAGGACATGAAAGATTTGAGATTGAGTATTTATGATAAGACATGAGAAATAATAATAGATAATAATTCATAGAATATTATGAGAACTAGCAGCATCTTCAGAAATATTTATCATAATGATGATGACGATCTCCATCCCCATTCACAGTATCATACAACATACATTAATTGATCATTAATAATTATTAATGCATGTCATACTTATACTGTGCTATAGTGCTATTACTTATTTATGTTTGTCATTTTATTTATCATTTTGATTTATGCACTTTTGTGATTTCTCAATTACTAATTGATAAAGGATAAATGCGATACTTATTATATTAGATATTAGATTGGATTGTACTTTGTAATGATTAATTTTATTAATTTACATATAAATCTTTTAAAATTAAACAAAATTAAATTGGCACAAATTAAATGAGATTTTACTCTTAAGTAGTCTTAGGTCTTAATATTTAAAATTATGGCCAAAAAATCAACTTTGTACTCCAGGCTGTGGCACGGTTCAACACTGCACTATGGAGGCCAACAGTGTCGTGCCGAGTAGGTCGACTGGTTCATGTGTCGTACCAGACACCACATAGCCCATTTGACACCTCTATATACATATATTCAAACAACATATCAACCAACAGACATCTTTAAAAAGGACTTAAAAAAACTTTAGTTTACCTTTATTTTCTCAAAGCTTCGTGTTATGAATTTGTTTGCATTAACTTGACTGAAAATTTAATAGTTTTTTTATCACCCTTTATTTATTTATATTTATGATGCGAGCACTCAATCTATAAGTTATCTCAAACATTTTTACGAATTATATAAGAATATTTGATACAAGAATATTATCAGAATATCATTACATTTATATTTTTAGTATTACCTTGCATTAATAGTAAAAACTAAGACAATCAACAAGCTAAGAACACTAGGACTAGAGGTGATTTATCGAGACTTTTAATGAAAAAAAATTCTATTTAACTGACTAATGTTAATAAAAATGTATCATTGATAATAAAAAAATAAATAATTTAATCAACATCACAACACGTACCAAGCGAGAGATGTAACATGCAAGTTCACCATCTTTCTGACGAAGTGCTGCTTCAAAAGCACTAGGTGTCATGCTTTTCATATAAAATGGGCTCAGGGTTGACTCTTTGAGATTTCTGCTTTCAGAGAAACTATCAGATTTTTCAAAAGACGCTTGCAGAAAATGACTCTCATCCATGCTGCCCATGCTACCAGCACTTGAGTGCCTTCGAGCCAAGTTTCCTGCAAACAATTCTAAGAACAAATAGATACTAGATGGCCAAAAAACAAAGTGGCATGAATTTACTGAAAGCATATACCATTCTCAAAAATGGACGAGTTCATTCTGATGGAAGAATGATCAGGCACAACATTGGAATACCCATGAGATATCACTTCGAAATTCAATTTAGCAGATTTCTCTTTTTCAAGTTCCTATAATAAATAAAGTAATAGGGTGTCCATTAGACATTAATTGCATAGTGGGATCCAAAGGAAACCAGATTTGAACATGCTAAACATTTATAGGAAATTGGATTTTGCTTTTGCTTACTGAATTTTGCAGTCTACAATTGTGCAATAGAAATATTAGAAATTCTGACATGCATCACATAGACTAGCCATATCGTAATAAAAAAATGTTATCACAAATAAAAATAAAATATAATACAATATTCAAGGAGAAGAATGTTATATATACATTCAAAATGTGAATAAAAAATTATAAATCGCTCCAATTATAAAATATTTAAATTCAAAAGTTAGTAAATGATATAAAAAATGCATATTGTTACAACTTAAGATAGAAAAGCAAAACATGTATTAGATAGATTTAATTAAGAAATTATAAAAAATAAAATTATTTAAAAAATTTTAATTCCTATAATCAAACATAATAATATCTAAAGTTCTTTTTTTATTTTTTATTTTTTTAGCCTATGTACTTTGTGTAAATTTTAATACAATAAAATTCAAATTCATTATAATAGCAAACATGAAGAACCCCTTATATAAAAGACAAATTAAATGAGACATCTCACAATTGAGGTACTCGCATCAAAATATAAACAAAATCAACTAATAAAAAAAATAACATAAAACTATAAGCTTTCAACATAAAGTGATAAACACTAATACTTTCCCTCAAACTAAAGTGTAAAAGTCCAATTATCTCTCACAAACAACGAACCAATTTGAACTATGACTACATCATAACTATGAGTCAATTTCAATCAGAATTAAACTATGGACCACATAAAATCTGAACTAGTTTGATTCATAATCAAACCATGACCATGAGTCAGTTTGAACTATAACTCAACCATAAATCAGTTAATATATACACTAATTTGAAATAAAACCAAATCATAAACTAGTTAAAATCTAAACTAATTCGAATCAAGATCAAATTAAAATTATAAATTAATTTGAACTAGAACTAAATAAGGGTTCACTTAAAAATTTTAAACAAATTAAAATCATAACTAAATCATAAACTAGTTAAAATCTAAACTAAATTAAATCAGAATCAAATCATGACCATGAATCAATTTTAACTAAAACTAAATTATAAATAAGTCAAAACCTAAATTAGTTCAAACTATAACCGAATGATAATCATAAAATGAGTAACGCGTCTCATGTGTGTAAACACAATGAAAGTGGATCTAGATTATCTAACTTGAAAGCAAATATCAAATATGCTCTACAAATTAGAAAAGCATGATTATTATATTGTGTGAATTGTGTGTGGGCGTGTGATTTAAGCATGTAGAATGTGTGTGGGTGTGTAATTTAAGCGTGTAGAATGTGTGTTCAATGTGAACATTCAGTGCACGTGTACAGTGGCAGTAACAACGTATGTAGTGTGCATGACGTGCAACAATGTGCTTGTCGGGTAAAAATAGGATCTTATAGTGTGGCAGTGTGCATAGTGTGTGTAGAGATGGAGAGATATGTAAAAAAATTGTGAATTAAAGTGTGACTCTTTTGGCATGATGGAACAATTCAAAATTCATATTATTATTTTTTTGAAGCTCTGGTAGCATAATTATATGTAATAGACAGCTAGAATTCTGACATAAATTTTTATGTCATAAGAAGATGAACTACATCATGAAGGAAACTCTTAGTGATAAGACAAAGCACATCTTGCGTTCCTCCAATGGGGTGTACCACTACAAAATCATGCAGGCCATCATGTCAGGCCCAGCACACCTTAAAAAATGGCAGACCAGCATAGCCCATTAGCCCGCAGGTTGCATGGGTCATGCCTTCGTGGTTCAAGCCAGCAAAAACTCAGTAGGACTCATGAACTAGAATCAGGTTGCGCCCAACCCAAAGTGGCTCTAACCCAGGCGAGCTTAGGTTTTTCCGGGCAATCCTGAGAAAACCCAGCGAACCCTAGTTCAGGTCAAGAGCCAGGCAAGTCTAGGCCTAGTTTTAGTCTATTAGGCAAACCCTGATTTTTTTTATAGGTAAAACAAGGCATTCTTGTTTTGCTCGAGCTATCTGTGCAATCATGCTTCCAACCTTAATTCGATGGGAGCACTTATTTTTTCAAATTAATCCCATCAAATTCAAGTTGAGTGCACGTTCGCCACATTGCTCAAAGAAAAAAAAAATACATCTTGTTAAGTCTATAAAAACCAGAACCTGAGTACTATTTTTTGTTTTTTTTCATCAAGTTTAATTTAGCCTTGGATTGCCTAAGATTTAGGCCCAAACCCAATCCAATTTTTAACTCTAACTTAGGTCAGAATATCTGCCAGACCCAGAAGTCGACCCAAGCATGATCAGTTTGTTTTTTTTCGCTGGGCCAATTTTGGCATGTGATGGCCATGTGTCATATCATGCCCGGAGCATGTTATGCGAATCATGTGGAAGGCCATGCCCTGGCTACCCGAAATCAGATTTCATAATGATCTACCTAAAAGAAATGTGGTGGGCTGCCATATGAGGGCTCCCCATAAACTCCTTGAAGGCTTTGCCTTTGACTTCAGAACTCAATGTTGGATGGCTACCACATGGTGTAGTCGAATGTATACCTGCCAAAAATGGGCCAAGTCATACCGGCATTGCCAATTTGAGTGAGGCACGGCAGTGCCACCGTGCCTTGCCAGACACGGCAGAGTATGGCCGGCCTAGCATTGCACGATGGCACGGTCAAGTGCAGGGTCATGCTGGAGTGCGCCAGATCATCCTTGTCGGAACCTGTTGCATGAAAATGCAATGAGTGGTTGGCTTACATGGCCGATCAATTACACTTGGCCAAATAAGTAAAATCCAACTAACATGGCTGGAAATTTTTTTTTTTTAAATCCACCAAGTCGGGCAGTCACCCGACTGAAGTTGACCAATGACCAATAGCCAGTCCCAGATCATTGGGTCGGGGAACCGTGCGACTGGGCCAGGCACTAATGTCGTGCCTAGCCCAGCACGAGGCACGGCTTGCACCTGCCCAATACAACATGAACCATGTTATAGGGCGGCATGGTCTAGGACCAAGCACGGTTCTAGATTGTGCCATGCCTGAGCCACCCGGCCCAGTTGACACCTCTATAAATATATTGGCAAACATACATTGACTAAAATTTTAATGATAGTCAACCCATCACACCTTTTCTCTTTTATTTGGACAACTATTTGCTAAGTCACATATAAGTCAAATAAGCATACAAAAACAAAATAAAACAGATATGTGCAGGCACTGAAAAAAAGAACAAACCTGATGCAGATGTTTCATGTGGATCTGCATTTCTTCCAACTCTCGTTTATCTTTCTCCCTCAGATCCTGAATTTCTTCCTCGAGTTGGCTTGCACGATCTTTTTGAGTGTCAGCTTCCTCCCTGGCTGACAGGTACTCCTGTCGAGTTTCAGCTGCTCGTTGTCTCTCCTTTTCAAGAGCCCTACCCAACTGTGTCTGTTCTGCTCTGGCACAAGAAATCTAAAACAACAAAACTCATTAAGCACATGATCAAAATGTTACATCACACAAAATATTAACAAAATATTAACAAAATATGAACCTGGGCTTCAAGAACATTAGTTCGAGATAACGTTTGTGAGAGCCGTTCATTTGCAGATCTCTCTCTTTCTTCTGCAGATGCAGCTTTAGCTTCTGCTTCCTGCAGCCGAGAAGTTAGGGTTCTCTCAACAGCAGCCCAGGTTTCACTTCTTCTGGCAATTGTTTCCTGTTATAAATCAAGTTTTGACACAATCATAAAGAATTGAGCTGGGTGACTAGCATTGTGTTGGGTTTAAGAGCACTATAATGGTATTTAATTATTTACTAAATACATCTGGTTTATTTATTTTATCAACAATCACCAACAGTTAAGAACGTCATTTAAAAACAAAGTTTTTAAGCACATGAATTTTGCAGTTTTATGAATGATTTGCTCGATTCAACCTGTTTGGGCTTTTGGTGCTTGGAAGGATCAAAGATAAGTTAAAACTGAATAATAGCAATAAAGATAAGCTTATAGGATGTGATAGTTGACAGCCATGAGTGTGAGTATGAATGTTGCGTGACAGACACGACACGGTATGATTCCCGTGTTGTGCCAAGTATGGCACGAGAATCATCTGGCCGGCCCAGCACAGCACAGCACAATGGCACGGCCGAGTGTAGGGCTGCGCTAGACCATGCCGGACCATCTCTACGAAACCCATTACATGAAAAAACAAAGGGTGCCCGGCTTGCGTGGCCTGCTAATTGTAATTAGCCATGTAAGCAAGATCATGCTAACATAGCCTGATTATTTTAAAAAATTAACCCGCCCCATCGAGGAAGTCACCCGACGGGACTAGACCTGTGAGCCATAGCCAGTTCCTGGTCCCCGAGCAGGTGAACCGTGCCACCAAGCCAGGCACACGAGTCATGCCTAGTCCAACACGAGGCATGACTCGCGCTAGCCCAGCACATCACAAATCATACCATGGGGCAGCATGATCCAAGACCAGGTAGCTCCGAACCATGCCTTGCCGGGCCAGGCACGGCCAAACCGGGCCACCCGCAAGGCCATGTTGGCACCAAGTTTCATATCTACCCAGCATCTGGTCATATCTATGTGTTTTTATCATTTCTAACATGTTCGATATTACTGAATCTGATGGTAAGGCAAAACTTAAAATTCCAGTAATAATATTATATGAAAACAAATGGTATGTTTACAGTATTGAAAG
Source organism: Sapria himalayana (assembly GCA_029783825.1). Taxonomy (NCBI): domain Eukaryota; kingdom Viridiplantae; phylum Streptophyta; class Magnoliopsida; order Malpighiales; family Rafflesiaceae; genus Sapria; species Sapria himalayana. The sequence goes on from JAREIK010000385.1 coordinate 6,660,096, forward strand.
GATCTGTATAAATCCATAAGATTGAAAAAAAAAATTATTGGGAGTAGAAGAAACTTTTGAATGTGCAATGTAGGTAAATCATTGTTTATAAAAGGTGATGTGTAGATATGGAACTTCAAGAACATATCTCGTATACAGATGAATGAGATTATTTGGTTAAAATTTAAAAAATATATTTCCTTTAAAAACATCAGGAAGAAGAATAATATTAAATAGCATATTCAAAATTCTTGAGTATAACAATGGAAGTAAAATAGCAGTGCCAATGAATAGAAAACAAACTAAAAGGAGAAAATAACTGCTCATAAAATCAAATGCATCTTCATTGGAAATTCAAACACTCATAAGGGATATAGCTAAGATTAGCATTGTACTTACTACTTACGAGTGTTGATATCGAGTTCTTCAAGGACGAGTCCTTTAAGAACTCAATCCAAGTGAACATATTTCCAAATATTGTAGTAACAGCCTCTTTTCCTTGTTCAATTGTTCTTCCACGTGAAGCAGTAATAACTAACCCTACTCATATGTATACACATGATATCACAAGCACAATAAATTTTTAGAAGGGTAATGACACCACTTCTAGCACAAAGCACGTAAAAGATTAACCTAGTTTTAGTGTGCCACTAAACACGAGATATAAGTCTCCCCAAATAGGAACAAATAGGGGTTGGGAGACTTGATTCCAATATAAGGATATATATATATATTAGATAGATATGTTCATAATGTATTCCATATTAATCTTCTACCATATCAACTGATCTAGCTCAGAGTAACAACGTGACCTTCCATTTATATTATGAAAGAAATCACAAACATGTTCTACTAAGCATTATTTGTTCTTTTTTAATACTATATATTCTAGTTTCATTTCATCACTTGATAGGTGTAGAATGTCATATACTCTTTCCATGATAATTAGTCATTCTGCATAAAAATAATGTGGATGAATTAAGTTCAATCACATCTAATTTTACATGTGACGTAGATAATCTAATAGTGATATATAAATATCTATGATAAAAACTAGACATGAGAAAAAGATAGAATATTATCTCTGATATGACTAAAATGAAGACTTTTAGACTAACTACATGTATAAATTGTATACCAACTACATGTAAAAAAATATATTTCTTCGTGGTGGTCTAGATGAAGAAATATTCACTATTCTAGGACAAAATTTTCTTGGACATAAGTATGATGTAATAATGTGAAAAATAGTTTATTATCTAAAATAATTTTAGGACATAATTTAATAGATTTTTTTTTACACTAACTAAAATTAATTGTTAGGAAACATGTATCAAACAATTCATGTTGCATCCGACATAAATCAAGAAATAAGTATATGATATTTATTATATTATCAATTACATTTTGATTATAAGAAAATTATTAGTTAGGTACACCCCAACTAAAATCATTTATACATACTAATTTTCAATTATTTGAAACGTCTACCATATATTCTTGGTACTCAAATAGGATGCTCAAAAGGCACAATCATTCTTACTTACACAAGATACAGTATGAATATCTTATTTGACATTAGTATATCGAGAATTCGAGATGTACACTTTTTGACTCACTAGATATAAAATGATCATGAAAAAAATAAATTATCTAATAGTAAATATATCATATATTATTTACAATATCAATATAATTAGTTATTTTCTAAATTATCCTACACATATTCATATGAGCATAATATTTAGAATTCTAATGTATGTTGGTAAACCTTCAGGATCTGGAATTATGCTTAAAAATCATCAATATAGTTGAATAAACATATATTTAGAATCTAGTTAATATTTTAGAATTACAGAGAAGAGAATCATCACATACTCTTGTATTTATTTTATAGATAACCTCATCTTCTAAAAAATAAAAAAATTGATAATTATTTTGAGATTCAATATATAGACAAAAAACAAACTTATGTTGTCACCTACTCGTAAACTCTAATAGATCAATCACTTCTTAAAAAAATATATTCATATCAATTCAAAAATCAATGACATTGTATTATGATATCCAACTCAATTTTCTACAAGTAATCAAAATATATTAAAATTGATAATTACTTCATTCGAAAAAAAATCTAAAATTATGCAATTACAACAATTTACAAAAACTCTCAGGTGATCATAATTTTTTCTTTACGACCAAGCTTAGTATTTCTAACATATATGCCCCATATTTATAAAAAATATTGAGTTTTAATTTATTCTATGTTGTTTATATATTTATTTTTTATTATTTGGAATATTTGACTTATGGCATTTTTAAAGCATATATTTTAATAAATTTGATTTGAGACATTAACATCTCTCAAGCTTCATGCAAAATATGCCTTAATATATTGTAATCTAATTTTTGCTTTTCATTATTAATAAAATTTTTATCTTTTTATTTTTTGCTTCTTCCTTTCTCCTCTTCCCATCTCCTTGTAGACCTTCCCAACAGAACCCTTGCCATTATTAAACAATAATAAAATAAACCATCTAAAAATTACTATTCAATTTGAAAAAGATAATAAAGAAGAATATAAAAAATTTGAAGGCTCATATCATCACTATTAAAAATGATATAATGATAGTGTTAGTCTTGCATCTTAAGATACTAAATGGGTTATTGATTCTGAAATTTCACTTCTCAAAAATTTTCATCTAGATTTCTTTTCTTCCTATCAGATTGATAAATTTTGAGATGTGATAATGAAAAATAAAAATACATCCAAGGTCAAGTATAAAGAGAACCTCATTTGTAAGCTTAGAAAATATTTGTATGCGTCAAGATAAGTTGGAAGAGTTTGATACAACTAATTTGACTTTTTCATGATTATAATTATTAAAGACACGTCTGAGTCACGACTAAAGCTCAGACACCACGACTCCTAACCACTTGGAAAGAGGCATGCACATTTGCGAAAGGCACATCTCACATAGTCATGCCCTCCCTAGCAATATCTCATCCAGGCTCATATCATCACTACTAAAAGTGATATAATGAGAGTGTGTGACGATTATTGTGTTAGTCTTGCATTCTATAATACTAATTGAGTTATTGATTCTGAAAACTTCACTACTCAAATTTGTATCTAGATATCTTTTCTTCCTATCAGAATGATAATTTTTAAAATGTGAAAATAAAAAATAACAATGCATCCAAGGTAAAAGATAAGGATAACCTAATTTAAAAGCTTTGATAATATTTGTATGATTTAAGAAAAATTTTAAGAGTTTGATATAAAGGTGTTAAACAAGCAATTCGAGGCTAGCACGATTCATTTTTAGGTGGTACACTCGGGCCACTTTGATGTGCCAAGCACAGCATGGTACAGGAGAGGTGGTGTGCCTGGCACGACACAACTCAAAAAAGGCAAGCCCGACAAGCTCGGGCTTGCCAAATTCGAGCAGTTTGTTCTAGGCCGTGCTGGGACATGTCATTTTGAGCCCATTTGAAATCGTATCATCTTTAATTCTAAATATTATAAATTTTAAAACAAAATTAAATAAATAAATAAATATAATACAAAATAAAATTACTATCACAAGTCACAACTTATAAAAATAACATAAAATAAATATAATAAATTTAAATCATTTCATAATGTAATTCAAATATAAATTAATAATGCGAACTCAAAAATTAAAAAATAGATTATCAATTTCATAAGCGTCTGATGGTATCACTAGTGGTATGCTCAATCTCAGTCTTCATCAAAATCTCACAAATCATTATCTGCCACCAACTTCTCTATTCTTGCTACAGTTGTAATACGATCATGGATGACTAAGCTCGAATCCGCTCAATCCTTCTTACATACTAATATAATATCTAGACACAATCTTGATTTCTTATATGAGATCACATCCACTAAAATAAAAAAAATAAACTTTGATATTGTGCTCAATATTGCATGAGTTAATAGATCTCGTGTCATCTTAAACAATACGAATATATTCTACACTTATTGGTATGTAATAGGATTGAGTAGTAATTGATATATAAATACTAAGCCAGTTCACTCTTATTCGATGGTTCACTCCCTCATTTCCTTCTCACTAATTAAATGAAAAAATCATTGTCTCTGAATATGACATCTATGTCTATATTCTACACTGAAAGTCTGGCTATTACTACTATCATACCTAATATTATAATATGTAAATAGATGAGTCAACCTATCATGAATAGATCCTTTAGGTTGGTATTCTTAGTTTATTCATCAGTATATGTATGTCAAAATATTTTCTACCCCTTCCACTTTGACCCTATGATTCATGCAGACAGCCAAACAAAGAAATAAAATTGTGAAGTAATATTTTAAGTAATTAATTTTTATCTCAAGATTCATATTACTAAATATCAGGTCAATCTAATTTTTTTAAACATGCTACTAATATTATATATTCATTTAAGTACAATGCAAGTCATGAGTGTATAAACTGACGATTACATGTTCGTTGTATCATAAAAAATCATTAAGAATTTTATAAATAAAATTCTTATATCTCAGTTTATATCATCAATAATAAGTTCATCACTCTTACTATTGACATAATTGAATATCACGTATTCATATTCAACACACAACTCCAATATAAAATATGTGTAATTTCAAATATATCTCATATCTAATTAGAATTTCTTCTTTAGAACCACATAAAAACTGAGACTACCAAGCTCTTGTTATCTACGAGGGGCATGAAAAAATTTTAGGAGTTAAGTATTTTTTTCTAAAACATCAAAAATAATATTCATCCTCGCTTATACTATGAGGTTAATGGCATAACATATATATTTAACATAGAAAATCTCATTTAATGTCTCATCTTTAATAGTCTTAACAAATATTTTTATTATTACTCCATTGTTAGATATATTATCAAATGTGATACTATATATTTTATGTTAAGTATTATATTTTCTAAAGATTCATATCATGCACTCATAAATGAGCGGGTCATTATTAAAATAGAAAATCTCAAAAAATTCTAATATTTTTTTATTTAGTATTTATTTAGAATTTATATAGTGGCCAGTGAAGCATGCAGAAGATGCATAATTGCGATTAATCAAGATATTGAACGTCACAAATACCATGCCACTATATTCCCTAAATTTATTATTTAATATTTTTTTCTAACGTAAAGTATTTTAATATGTAGTTCTTAGATGTGGACCTAGGAATCTTATGATATTCAGGCTAAAAATAAGTATGCATGATACTGACTACTCTTTGATCCTCCTAAAATCTACTCGAACCAAAAGTCTAATCGGTAAATCCCAAATCAAAGCAAATACAATGTAACATAAATAAAAAAGTAAAACAATCAAAACAAAACTAAACATCAAAATCAAAAATCAGAATCAAGAATAACATAAATCAACTATGTCCGTAAGACATCAAAATCAAGTGGCAATGAAATATCATGATCATCATGATATTTCATGATCATCATCAATCGGCAACGGGCAGGGGCAACCATATCAATCGTCAATCGGCATATCATGATCATCATCAACCAACATCAAAATCACTATTATATGAATCATCATCATCAGTAATCAACTCAAAAGTGTCCCAGCCCCAGCACAATCATATGCAATCCCATCACATTCATATGCAATCAACTCATAAGCAACATAATATATTAAAGTCACTATCATATGCAATCCTTATCCCAGCCCTAGCACGATCCTGAATGCTAAATCTCGAATCTTCCCAGTCTTTCATGCATGCTAAGGTCTCAATAATATCTAGACGTAATCTCAATCTTCTATCCAAAATCATATTCACTACAACAGAAAAAATAAACTTTGATACTATGCCTGATACCGGAATAATCAGTAGATCCTGAGTCATCCTAAATAGCACGGAAAAAGTGGACTCATATGATTTTCATCATTGTAATATATCAAAATTCTTAGTATCTAAATATGATAAAATTGAGCAGTAATCAGTATCTAAGTACCTAGAAAACTCACTCCTATTTTATGGTCTACCCCATTATTTCTCCATCGCTAAATGAATAGAAAAATCATCATATCCGAAGATGATATCTATATTTGTACTCATAGTCTCACAACAACTACTACCACCATACCTAGTATCATATCATGTGAACAAGTCAATCAATTTTTCGTGAATGAACACTTTAGGTGGGTCTTTCAGGTTCATGCACTAGGAAATATAAGTCAAAATAATATCTATCCCTTCCACCTTAACCCTAGGGTCCATGCATGCAGAGAGACAATAAAGAGAGACAATAAAATATCAATGGACTAGTACTTTAAGTATTTAGTTTCCATCTTTGCAACCATATGGGTAAGTGTCGGGTCTGCTCGATACTTCCTAAACATGCTACTAATATTGCATATGAATCTGAGTACAATGCAAGTCATAGAAGTATAAATCAAGTGACATATGTTTATCGTGTCATAAAAAATCTTCAGGAATTCCATAAATAAAATTCATGTAGCCTAGTCAGTATCGTCAATAATAAGTTTGTCACTATTGATATTGACATAGTCAATTATCATGTGTTCGTATCCAACACATGACTCCAACATCAGGTACGTATAATTTTAACGGTGTCTCACATCCGATTAGAATTTCTTCTTCTTAAGATTCACAAACAAACAAATACTACCAAACTCATGTTATATGTAAGGCGTGCGAATATATTTGAGTATATTACATATACCTGCTTGTATAATCAGGTTAATCACGTGACACATGCATCTGACATAAAAAATCTTTCCTAATGGTGACCCTCTAATATTCTTAACAAACATGTTAATTACTACTTCATTATTAAATACGTTATCGAATGTTATATTTAAAATTTTATTTTGAATTTTATATTCTCTAAAGATTTTCATCATACACTCAAAAATGGTCAGACCATCATGAGGATGAAGAATCTCAAAGAATTCTAAAATTTTTTTTATTTATTATCGATTTAGAATCTATATAGTGGGCGGTGAGACATACATAAGATAAATCATCGTGACTTGTCCAAATATCAGACATCACGGACACCACTCTACTATATGCCATAAATTTATTAATTATTATTTGTTTTTTTAACTTATAAAATTTTAATGTCGTTACTAGATGTGGACCTAGGAATCCTACGATAAACAGACTGAAAATATATTTGCATGATACTCATTACCCTTAGATCTTACAAAAATTGGATCTAAAGACCCATTAATATGATAAGTTTGGCTGTGTCTTCTCTACCCAACTCGCCGTGATATATGAAGGAAATAAATTTTGAGACCGAACTCAATCCAGTCTCAAAAAATATACTGCTAAGTTGGATTTGCCTAGGATCTAATGCACCATATTTTTTGGTGCATATTTCGACATGCCTCTCAAGGTGTCTAGTCCGAAACGAACACTTACATGTTAATTTTCATACTATATTTGCACTGTGTCATTTCTTCTTCTTCACCTCTAATATTTTTTTGTTTTATTATATTAAAATGAGCCCAAACTACATAAATCCTCCTAAATTTTTATTTTTTAGATTTTTAAGTTGAGACAACTTTAAAAACCAAAGTTTCAACAGCCTCAGACCTTTGTGTAAGATTTTTATTTTCTAAAATTAAGTATGTTTCATTAGTATTAGTTATTTTTTTTGCTTTTTGTTAGACAAGAGGTAAAGCCTAGCCTAAATAATAGAATTAGATTAAAGAGTAGAGACTGGAGAGAGAGAGAGAAAGTAAACAAAAATACTAATTATTTTTTAATATTAATTATTAAGTTAAATTTTAGTTAAATAATAAACAAAAATTAAAAATACTCATAAAGCAGTAAGGTAGATCACGTGCACCATAGTCAAGTTCAAACTTCCAAAACCAAGCCTGAGTTGTGAGTCCCAAAAAACCGAGCCAAATTACGAAATCTCGAGAGAGAGAGAAAAAAAAAATTTAAGAGAAATTTGAGAGAGAGAATAAATGTTTTTGAAAAACATAAAATTTATAGAGGTGAGGAATTTTATAAATTAAAGGAATGATTTTTTTTGTAAAGTATTTTTTTTAATTTTTTAATGATAATTAGGGAGTATAATAATGAGGATTGTCGGATCCTACCTCCTAGCCGTTGGAGGCGAAATCCAATGACTAAAATTCAAATAATTTTTTTTCCTAACCATTGGGGGGAGGGGGAGGCATTTGGGTGGGCCCGCAGATCGCTTTGGGAGGGGTGGAGTGGATTCAAACCCATGCCCGCGTGGTTTCCGGATGGAGGTGCTTCCGTGCCATAGGTGCACGGTAGGTCGGTGTCTCAGGTCGTGCCGAGTTACCATGCCAATAGGCCACAGAACCTTGCCGAGCCAGGCACGACACGAGGCCCAATTAGCCTCGGCACGACATGGCACGACACAATTGGTGTCATGGTCAGGCGCGACATGGGCAAGAAAAATTCCAGTGCCAAGTCAGCCCAGACATGGCCGAATCATGTCGTGACTCATGCCGGACCGGCCCGGCCTGACCCAATTAACACCTCTATATATATATATATAGATATATATATATCTATTTTTTCTTTATTTTTTTTGACCACTCTTTAACTCGGCCCAAATTCTGAGATATGGTTACGGGTCATGCCAAAAAATCTTGCCTTCGGGCCAGGAAACCAGGTTGTACATGGCCCAGCACAAGGCCTGAAATACCTCAGCATGATACGGCATAAACCCAGCCTCGAGGCATCCCGACATGGGCCTAGGCACGATTCTAGATCATGTCATGCCAAGCGAGGCATGGCTCAATCATACCATGCATCAAGTCGGGCCTAGTGTCACGGACTTAGTCTTTTTGCTAAGTTCTCGTGCGGTACTTAGACAACATAATCCTTAGATGTTGTTGAGTCAACATTACTTTTGTCTTACTTGTTATGCTTGTCATCTACCCACAACTTGGAAGTAAATAAAATTTAAGAGAAGACTTGAAAATAAAGAAAATAATTTATTGAATAATAAAATCTTACAAGAAACTCTCAACTTGGTAGTTTACAAATGAAGCCACCTCCTTGAATACATTCATAAAGAATGGTCTAGAACCTTTGAAAATTTCATATAAGTCTAGAATAATCTAGGATAATCTCTTTCTTTCCATACAAGTGTGGAATTCTTCGGAATCTTTTAGAAAGTTTCATATTCTTTGAGTGTGGGTTTGACAGTCTTCCCCACCAATACTGCAGACATCCTCGTCAATTTTTCTGTCTAGAACTGTTCGATATGTTCCTGAAACTGCCATAAATTATTAACTGGCTCCCAACTAGTTTTACTTTATGGTAGTCCCTTCCATTTTACTAAGTATTCCTTGTTGGGCCAAAAGTTGATCTTCCTTAGATCTCGATCCGCCACCAAGTAGTCAACCTTCTTATCATAGGAGGTCACTATTGCGGTGAGCGCCCTCATAGAGACTCTTCGGCATGGATCTTCCTTATCTTCGCGATAAGCCTTTAGATTGCTAACATGGAAGACCTGATGAATCTTCAACCTTGGTGATAACTCAACTTTGTAAGATACCTCACCAACTCGTCCAAGTATAGGAAAGGAGCATTCATACTTCCTCACAAGTCCCTTGTGCAACTTTCAAAGGGACTTGAACTGTTGCGGTAGAAGCTTGACAAGCACTAAGTCTCCGACTTGAAATTCCATACGTATTCTTTTCTTGTCAGCCCATTTCTTCATCCCTTTAGCATTCTTTCTTAAAAATGAGCATGTTATATCAGCTTGCTCGTGTCATCCCTTAGCAAATTTATAGGCTGCCGGACTCCTCCCTGTGTATCCTTTGGCTAGGGTGTGAGGAGTCATTGGCCGTTGATCCATGACTATCTTGAATGAACTCCTCCAAGTTATCTCACAACCTCTGTAGATTATAGAAGAACTAAGCCACATCTAGCAATTTGTTCATTCAATCTGATTGGTACTCACAAAGTGCATCAAGTACAACTCTAGTAATACATTCATCCATTCTGTCTGCCCATCAGTCTGAGGATGAAAATTAGTAGAGAAGTAAAATTTCGTGCCCATGAATTTGAAGAGTTCCGTCCAAAACTTTCCAGTAAAGCATGGGTCCTGATCACTAATAATAACCTTTGGTAGCCCACAATACTTTATCACGTTCTTGAGGAATAGCTTGTAAGTCTCTTCTGCTGTGCAATTTTTAAGGGCTACCATAGTTATGAAAGGCGCGCCTAAAGCTCAGACACCACCACTCCTGGAAAAAACACCTCGCTTCAGGCGAGGCGTAGGCGGGTGAGGCACAGCGGGCAAGGAAGCACGGACACGTGTCCGATACGCCAGGTGGCATATCATTGATAAATCTGTATCCGATACGCCACATGGCATATCAGACGGTGGCGTATCGAACATCCAGTGGGCGGCAGAGGGCAGAAAGTAATCGCTATTTGAGGGGGGGAGGCAGGGGGCGAGCGTGAATTGAGGGGGGATGCAGGGGGCGAGCGTGAATTGAGGGGGGAGGCAAGGGGCGGGCGCAAATGAGTGGGGAAGGCAAAGGACGGGTGATAATTGAGGGAAAGGCAGGCGGGCGGGAATTGAGGGGGAGGAGGCAGGGGCAGACGGGAATTGAGGGGAAGGCAAGCGAGTGAGAATTGAGGGATGAGGCAGGCGAATGAGAATTGAGGGGAAAGACAGGTGGGCGGGAATTGAGGGGGGAAGCAGGCGGACGAAAATTGAGGGGGAAGGCAGGTGGGCGGTAAAATAAAATAAAATATTTTTATTTTATAAAATAAAAAAATATATTTTTATATAATATAAAATAAATTTAAAATATTATTTTATAAAATAAAATAATTATAAATATTATCTTATAAAATAAAATAAAATACAATATTTTTATTTTATAAAATAAAAATATATTTATTTATTTTATAAACTAAAATATTTTAATTTAATTTATTTTATTTTATAAAATACTTAATATTCATAAAGAAAATAATTTTTATTTTTAATTTTATTTTTTTTTTCACGACGTATCCTAGTCGTACCCGTATCCTAGTTTTTTAGAATTTTCCGTATTCCCGTATCATGCCGTGTCGTATTCCCATATCCTTCCGTGTCGTATCTCCGTGTCTGTGTGCGTATCCGTGCTAAACCAAGTAAAATACAAACACCAACACCAAAACCAAAGTTAATACTATCTAGCTCTAAACATACTCCTACTCTTGCTTTGATTGATGAAGATGAAGAGATATTCTATTCAATGGGAGAGGAAGATAAAGAAGAGAGAGAGTGGAAGATTGATGATGGGGATGATATTGATGAAGACTTTATTGATTTAGATTTAGATATAAATACATGAGTGTTTATTTTGTTTTAAAACTTTGAATGTTTGTTATTTTATTTTAAAATTTTGAATATTTGAATAATGAGAACACTATTAATATTTGATTTTTATCTTTGATGTTCTTTAGTTTATTATTAGATGAAAATTAAAAACTATACTTAGTAAAATATATAATTTTTATGTGTATTAGGCTAGGTGCGGCTCAAATAAAAAAGCCCGCGCCTCAAGTGCGCCTTGCGCCTTGAGGCACCAAAAGGCTTTTGTGCCTCAGTGCACCTTGCGTCTTAAATAACTATGGGTGCTGCTATGAATGTAGCATACTTTGAAAATTGATCCACTACCACTATGATAGATCTATTTTCATCGAACTTGGGTAAGCCGATAATGAAGTCTATAGTAACAATTTCCCAAGGTTGCTCTGCAATAGGTAGTGGTTACAGTAGTCCCTTTTGAAAAATGTTACTCCACTTTATCTTGTTGACACATAAGACAAATCTTTACATAAGTCTCCATATCATTCTTTATCTGTGGCCAGTATTAGACAAACTCTAGTAGTGTCATTGTGCATCGTTGTCCTGAGTATCCGGCACATTTGGAGTCATGACACTCCTTGATAAGATTCTATCTAATGCTTCCCATTTTGGCACATAGAGTCACTTTCCTTTTGTGCAGAACAAATCATCCTTTATCCAAAATTGCCAAGTCTTTCCCTCGTGAGCCAATATGATGATACTCTTGGTCATTGCATCATGTTGCAACCCATTCTTTATGAGATCTACCATCTCTCCCTGAGGCTGGCTAGTCATGAATGCTAGCTCTACTTTGTAACTCAAGGCATCAGCTACGTGATTGGCTATGTTTGACTTGTACTCCAACGTGTAGTCAAACTCTGTCAGGAAGTCTTGCCACCATGTTTGCTTGGGACTTAGTATCTCCTGGGTCTGAAAATAGCTAGTAGCAATATTATCTATCTTCACTACAAAGTGTGATCTTAACAAATAGTATCTCCATGTCCAAAGCAATGGATGATTGTCATCATCTCTTTCTCTTGGAGCGTGTACCGCTTATTTGTGTCATTGAGCTTGCGGCTTTCAAAATCTATGAGACATTTCTCCTGCACAAGAACTCCTCCAATTACAAAGTCAGAAGCATTAATTTGTACCTCGGAAACCTTGGTGTGGACAGATAGTGCCAATACCAGCTCCTTCATTATAGTCTTCTTCATGTTTTCAAAGTATTGCTGATATTTTTCATCTTACGTCCATGCTTTACCCTTCTTGAGAAATATTGATAAAGAAGCTGTTTTTGCTGAGTATCCATTGATGAACCGCCGATAGTAGTTAACTAGGCCCAAGAAAGATTTTAGTTGTGGCACCTTAGTAGGGAGATCTCATTCGTGAATGACTTTGATCTTATTCTCACCCATCCCAAACACTATCTGGAAATCATCTATGAGTACCACCGTAAAGTAGGCGTTGCCTTCCCAAGGCCCAATCCTCATGGTCACCCATCGAGCTATTCTGTGTGATGGCTTGGCCGCGGAGTTTACTGCCTTGAACCATCCTACTTGATTGGATGTTGGAAGCTTGAGTCTCCTTGCCTCCTCCTTTGAGACAAAGTTATGCGTGGCACCGGTATCTATCATGACCTTAATAGGCATCCCATTCACCTTGATCTCCACGTATATGAGTCTTTTATTTTGAGGCTTCTCCTTAGCTTGCTTGATCTAGAGGGCATTCAATAGCTGCATTGATCCCAAATGAGAAACATCATCATTTTGTTCAATCTCCCTCTCGATCATGGCATTTAGAGTTTTTCTTTTAAGACATTCACGTGCCCAGTGTGGTCCATCGCACAGAAAACAATTAGTTTTTAGCTTGAAATTCTTGTGCTTATCCCCACCATTGCCTTCTTTGTTGGTAGAAGTCGCTCTTGATCTTTCATTAGCATTACAACTTTTGTATCCCATGTCTCACCCACCTTTGGCATGACTACCTTTGAAGGATGACTTGGTTTGAGAAGAATCTCCCCTTCAGAAATCTATGAGTGACTCTGTTACTTCCATGGCCATGACTAAGTCTTGGACACCACGTCTCCTCAATTCTTGCTTGGCCCAACCTTGCAGGTTCTCCATAAAATTGAAAAAAAATTCTCTCATTCATACCAGGAGCCTCGAGCATCAAGGAAGAGAACTCCTTGACTTAGTCCCGAATAGATCTCGTGTGCTTGAGATGTCTGATTTTTTTATGATCTATGTATCCCACATATTCTGGATAAAACTACTTTTTTATCTCTCTTGAAATCGACCCATGTGTCTATGATACATATCCCTCTTTCTATCTCCATAAATTTTCTACGCCACCATAGAGTTGCATTATTAGTGAGATATAGAATAGTTGTGCGTACCTTTATTACCTCATCAGTTAGTGATATTACATCAAAATATCTTTCCATGTGCCACGAATAGTTGTATAGCTCTTTAACATCCCATTTTTCCATAAAAATATGAGGCTTTGACACATCCATCCTTTGGGCATCATGAGTGGACATAACCCGAGCCAAACAATGCCATCTTGTAGATTGCCACTTTTTGTTTCAGTTCCTTCTCATGCTTGGTTAAGACCTGCACCATTGATTCTAAGCTAGTGAGCATGTCCATGACCTTCATAAACTCCTCATGCGACACCACTGGGATTGGCGAGCCTTGCATCCCCTCTTGAAGGTCTAGAATCTGTATCTTGAAATCATCCATGACTTTCTCCATGCTTTGCTCCATGAGATCGAACACTTCCTTGGTGTTTGCCATGGTGTTTGCATCCCCTCTTGAACCTCTAACCGGGTGACTCGACTGTCCAAGCTTGTGAGATGATCATGAGACTTATCTTTCTTTCCTCTTCCCTTAGCGAGAGAGTCAAGGTCCTTCCCCAAACTTGCTCAGCAATTTCCTCCAAATAAGAGCTCGACATCATAACTACCAAGTTATTCTTACACGTTGCAACCTCGCTCTGATACCAACTGTCACGGACTTAGTCTTTTTGCTAAGTTCTCATGCGGCACTTAGACGATTTAACCCTTATATGTTGTTAAGTAAGCATTACTTTCGCTTTCCTTGTTATGCTTGGTATCTACCCACAACTTGAAAGTAAAAAAAATTTGAGAGAACACTTGAAAATAAAGAAAATACCTTATTGAATAATAAAATTTTACAAGAAACTCTCAACTTGGTTGTTTACAAATGATGATACCTCCTCCTTAAATACATGCATATGGAATGGTCTAGAACCTTTGAAGGTTACCTATAAGTCTAAAAAATTCTAGAATAATCTAGCATAATCTCTTTCCTTCCATATAAGTGTGGACTTATTCGAAATCTTCTAGAACGTTCCGCATTCTTTGAGTGAGGGTGTGACACTAAGCTACCCTGCCCACTTGACACCTCTAGTTTGATACAACCAATTTGACACTTTCATGTTCATAGTTTATTAAGATACGTCTGAGGCACGATTAAAACCCAAACACCACGACACCTAACCTAAAGAGAGGCGTGCACATTTGCAAAAGGTGCATCTTACATAGTCACACCCTCCCTAGCCAAGATTAAACACTAATAAATAAATCATATAAAAGATTACTATTCAATTTTAAAAAGGTAACAAAGAAGAATATAAAAAATTTGAAGGCTCATATCAACATTATTAAAAGATATATAATGATACGATATAACATCCTAAGATACTAATTGGATTATTGACTCTCAAACTTCACTTCTCAAAAATTTTCATCTAGCTTTTTTTTTTTTCATCTGAATGATAATTTTTTAAATGTGATAATAAAAAATAGTAATACATCCAAGGTGATAACGTAATATAATTTGGAAGAGTAAACTCAAGACACCATGATGCCTAACCACCTGGGAAGAGGGGTGCACATTTGCAAAAGGTGCATCTCACATAGTCTTGACCTCATTGTTATTAGAAATATTAAATATCAAAATAATAAAATTATAAAGTGTATTATATTATAAATTTAATTAAATTACATCAATTATTAAAATAAATATTTTATATTCACTTCAACTCAAAATATCTTATAAAAAAAATATAACCTAAAATGTTGAATGACAAACTTAAAAAAACTCAAAAATATAAATAGTAATAAATAACTTATATGCATTCAATCATATATAACATAAGTTGAAGCAGAAATAAAAAAAATACATATCATCTATGCATTAGTTATCAGTCCATGTCTGCAGTATAATTGTATGGATGTAGATCATCATCATCATATATGATTTTGAAGGTAGTGCTAGTGATTATCTCAATATCATCGATGTCTCATGAATCATTATTTGTTAATAACTCTTTATTTTATCATGATGTTCAATATTAAATCTTCTCAGTTCTTTAAATATGCAAATACTTATAAAATATTTATTCACAATCTTGTTCTACTATCTAAAATAATATTGATAATCAGAAAAAAAATAAACGGTGATACTATACTAGATACATGAAAAGTGAGTAGATCAAGTGTCATCTTAAATAACACAGAATAAATAGATTCGTATGATTTTCACCAACTCAAAATATCTAAATTCTTATTACTATAATGTGATAAGATAAAACAATAATTAATATCGAACTACCTAGATAGTTTGCTTATATTTGATGGATTACTCCACCATTTGCCCCTAGCTAACTGAATGGAAAAATAATCCTTTAATATTATGTTCGTGTCAGTATTCATAGTCTCATTACAACTATCATATCTAATATCATAAAATATAAAGATATTAGTTAATTTTTCGTAAATACATTCATTTTTATCTGCTTAGTTCATGGAAGTGGATATGCATCTTAATTAATTTTCTACATCTTCCATATTACCCTATAATACATATAAACAACCAAGTAATACATAATTTTTATAGAAGACCAAATATTTTAAATATTTAGATTCTATCTCAATAATTATGACACAAGATTCAATTATTCTATATACTTATTAAATATAATATTAATATTACATATGCACTTATCTACAATATAAGTAATAAAATTATATACAAACAAATAACACATGTAATTAGTCAACATATAATTCTACATAAGGTAAGTATAATTTTAAAGATATTTCATATTTATTTTGAATTTTTTTTTTGACTCGTTGACAAATAAAATTTTTAAGCTCTTATTATCCACTGGGAGTTCTAAATAATTTTAGTAAATTTTTTATCTTTTCTAATGCACGAGAAGTAACTTTCATTATAGGTTGCATTATTAAGTTAATTATAAAATACATACACCTAACATGAACATTTTTACTTAATAGTCCTTCATTAATGATTATAACAAACATATTAATGATAATATTATTATTTGAAGAATTATCAAATGTAATACTAAGTTTTAATTTGAATATTATATTCCTTAAAGATTCTCATCATACATGCATAAATAACAATGTCATAATTATGATGGAAAATCTCAAGAAATTCTAAAATTTTTTATTTAATTTTTATTTAAAATTTACATAGCATGTGTTATGGCATACGAATGATGCATTATCACAACTAATCTATATGTCAAGTGTTAAGAAAATCATTTTACTATATTTTCTAAATTCATTGAATATTAATTATTTTTATAATTTATAACCAATAAATTATTTTTATTTATTAAATTATTCTTACTAAAAAATTTAAATATTCTATAATAAAAAGGTTGAAAGCATATTTGTATAATACTGACTAACCAATAAATTTCTAAAAGTCAAATCAAAAGACTCAAGATAGTACTCAATTTGATAATGTATTCATTTCTAAAATCATAATAATGAAGTAAGTCAATGAAGCTTAACTTTATCCAAATTCAATAGCCCTACCACAAAATTAGTTTGCCTAAGACCTAATTAAATATGTTTTTAGATGCATTAATTGGCATCCCTCTTAAAGTGACCAGTGTCACAAATATCTTTACATTTGTATATTTTTTAACAATATATTACTATGTCAAGTCTTCTTCGATAATCCTAAAATTTTTTATTTTTCATTATGTGAAAGCGAGTCCAAACTACTAAAATTCATTTATTTTAAATTCAAATGAATTAAACAGAGAACCTAATTTCAATCTCAAATATTTCATTCAAATTATTATTATTATCTATATTTAGGTCAAATAATTATCATTAAAATCATAATTTAACATTTCTTATTATATTTATAATCCTAGATTTAAAAAATTTTACTTTTAAATTTTTATAAATTAATAATAATAACAAATTAATAAATAAATAAAAATATAACTGAAACAACATAACTTTATTTAAAGGAGCAGCCATAATTACCTCTTTTTTTAAACTAGCGAGCTCATAACCCAAAACAAATAGCAAAATAAAGCAAGAAAAATGAAAAATAAGAAATAAAAAAATAATTGAGAAAATACAAATAACAAAATGAGAGAGGGGGGGAGAGCACAAAAAGGAAGAAATGAATTTGAAGATTTAAAGAAATTAATATTCTATATTTATAAAAAAAATTTATATTAAAAAAATTTATTTTTATTTAAAATAGAAAGAAATCTAGCAATCATCAGATTTATACCGAGTAGTCATCCAAATGAAATCAAACGACTAGATAAAAAAACCTACTTTTTTTATTGACAACAAAAGTGACAGGCACAACAAAATGCTCCCCTTGTCGGGATCTATTACGTAATCATAATGGACAATTGTCATGACCCACAGCTAGTTTTTTTAAAAGAAATGAGGAGACGTACCCCATGATCCATGAATTGTGTCTAGCCACTATGTTTGTGGACCATGTCAAAGAGTCATACATGAGTGTCATGTCTGGCCCGACATGAGGCACGATTGGCCCCGACCTAACATGACACAAGTTATGCCGTGGGTAGGTATGACCACATTCCAGGCAAGATTTTAGACTGTGTAGTGCAGGGCATGATGGCTATTTTAGATCATGCTTCATGTCATGCTTAAGCCGCCTGACCATTTGTCACCTCTAGAATTATCACATGCGTTAAAATTAAAAAAATAATTATTTTATTTTTACCATACTAATTATTAAATGAGCATGTCTCATGACATACCTTTTACCATCAGTCATAGGTAAGATGCATAAAACTATAATATAACAAATATATCAGATTTCAATTTTAAAACCTGAGATGTCAACCGGGCCAGCCCGGCCTGGAATGAGGCACGGCACGATTCGGCCGTGCCTAGGCAGGCCCGGCACAGAAATTTCTCGTGCCCGTGCAAGGGACCATTCGTGTCGTGTCGTGCCGAGGTCAATTGGGCCTCATGCCGTGCCTAACCCGGCATGGTTCGGTGGCCCGTGACACGGCCCATCAGCATGGGTCGGAGTCAAACGCAGTCCCGCACCCGGCACCCCACGAGCCACGACCCCCAACCCCAACTAGGCACTCGGCCAATCCCCACGCAGACTACAGACCGCACCCCATTTCCACGTCCATGCCTAGCCAGCGTCAGCACGGGTTGGGTCCAATTAGACCCGACCCGATCCCCCCCCCCCCCCTCACCCTAACGGGCAAATGTAAAAAAAAAATTTAAAACCAACCATTGGATCTCGCCTCCAACGGCTATGGGTCAGAATCCGACGGCCCTCATGATTCCGCCCCCTAAAATACTATAAAAAATTAAAAAAAAAAATAAAAAATACTTTTTAAAAAAAAATTATTTCCTTTAATCTATAAAATATTCCCCACATCTCTATAATATTTATGTTTTTCATAAATATTTATTCTCTCAAATCTCACATTCTCACTCTCTCAAAACTCTTGCTCTTCTTTCTCTCAGGACTCTGGATTTCGTCATTCGTCTCAGCTTTTCGAGACTCTCAACTCGGGTTTGTAAATTTAAACTAGATTGTGGTGCACCGTGCACATGATCGACCTCACTGCATTACCGGGTAATTTATTTTAAGTTTTTTTTTTACTTTCTCTCTCTCCGTCTCTCCCTAGTCTCTATTTCTAATCCTAAAATGATAAAATCTAAAATCTAGTCTCTACCTTCTGTGTCTTATTTAACAAAAATACTAAAAAATGATAAATACTAATGAAACATATTTAAATTTAAAAAATAAAAATCTTACACGGATGTCTGAAACTGCTGAAACTTTGATTTCTCCAGTCGTCTCAAATCAAACTTCTAAAAAATAAAAAACTAAGAAGACTTTTATAATTTAGACTCATTTTAATATAATAATAATAAATATTATGGATCAGGAAAAAAAAATGACACAGTACAAATATTGTATTAGAAATTTAACTTATAAGAGTTTGTTTAAACTGGACATCTCAAGAAGCATGCCGAATTATGCGCAAAAAAATATGGTTCATTAGATCGTAGGCAAACTCAACTTAGCACTATATTTTTTAAGACACGTCAAGTTCAGTCTCAAAATTTACTCACTTCATATACACCAGTGAGTTAAGGTAGGGACGGCATGGCCAGACTTATCACATTAATGGGTCTTCCGATCAGATTTTCAGAAGATCAAAGGGTAGTGCCCATCATGCAGACATATTTTCAGCCTACTTATCGTAGGATTCCTAGATCCATATCTAGGAATGACATGCTAAAATTGTATAAGTTAGAAAAATAAAAAATAATTAATAAATTTATGACATATAGTAGAGTGATGTCTGTGACGTCAGATATCTGGATAAGTCATGATGAATCATCTTATGCATGTCTCACCAGCTACTATGTAGATTCTAACTGGACAATGAATAAAAAAATTTTAGGATTCTCTGAGATTCTGCTAATTCATGATGGCTCGACCATTTTTGAGTGTATGATGAAAATCTTTAGGAAATATAAAATTCAAAATAAGATTTTTAGTATCATATTCGATAACGCATCTATTAATAGAGTAGTGATTAACATGTTTGTTAGGAATATTAGAGATACACCATTAAAATAGATCTTTCATGTCGGATGCATGTGTCACGTGATTAACCTGATTGTTCAAACGGATATGAAGGTGTGTTCCCCCGCATTAGATAATATATGTAATGCACTAAAATATATTCGTAGTCCTCGCAGACAATAAAAATTTGGTAGTCTATGTTTGTCTACGAATCTTAAGAAGAAAAAATTTCAATTGGATGTGAGACACCGTTAAAATTATACGTACTTGATGTTAGAGTCATGTGTTGGATATGAACAAGTGAAATCCGACTACGTCAATAGTAAGAGTGACGAACTTATTATTGACGATACTAACTGGGCTTCAAAAATTTCATTTATGAATTTCCTGAAGATTTTTTGACACAACGAACATGTGTTTGTCGGTTTATACTCACACGACTTGCATTGCACTCAAGTACAGATGCAATATTAGTAGTATATTTAGAAAGTATCGAGTTGACCCGATACTTAGTCATATGGTGGCAGAGATAGAAACCAAATACTTAAAGTATTGGTCCACCATTTCATCTCTTTATTGCCTCGCTGCATGCATGGACCATAGGATTAAGATGAATAGAGTAGAAAATACCCTAACTTACATTTTCTTGTGCATGAACCTGAAAGACTCACCTGAAGGGTTAATTCAACGAGAAGTTGACTGATCTGTTCACATACTACGATACTAGGTATGATAGTGATAGTAGTAATAGCAAGACTGTGATTACAGACATGGATACCTTGTTCAGGAATGATGATTTTTTCATTCAGTTAGCACAGGAGAAATATCGGGGTGGACCATCACATAAGAGCGAGCTTTCTCGGTACTTAAATACTAATTACTACTCAATCATATCATATTCTGATACTAAGAATCTTGATTTATTATAATGGTGAAAATCATATGAGTCCACCTTTCCCGTGCAATCTAGGATGGTATGGAATCTACTGACTCCTCCGGTGTTGAGCATAGCATCAGAGTATACTTTTTTTGTTGTAGTGAACATTATTTTGGATAGAAAATCGAGATTACGTCCAGATATTATTGAGACTTTTGCCTGTTTGAAGGATTTGGAGGATTCGAGATTTAGCATCGAGGATCATGCTGGAGCTGGGACAAGGACTGCATCCGCCACGAAAGTGGAGGAGTTGATTGCTGATGATGATGATCCATATGATAATAATCTTGATATTACGGTTGATAATGCTCATGATATGCCAATTGATAATTGACGTGATTGCTGGTTTCCCTTGCCCGTTGCCCGACACCAGTTTCCAGTGTCACGCCATCGTCACGCCAGTACGCCACACCACATTCCATCTGTCATTGCCACTTGATTTTGATTTTTGATGTCTCACGGTTATAGACACAGTTGATGATTTTTGTGATTTATTCTTGATTCTGCTTTTTGATTTTGATGTTTTATTTTTTATTGATTGTACTCTTTTTTTACGTTACGTTGAAACTTGTATTTGTTTGGTTCGGTATCTATTAGCTGATTGGTCATTTCTCATTTGATTTGCTTTTATTTTTTTGACTTTGTAATTTTTTTTAACGAAATTTTTCGTTTAATTTATTTTTTTGTTTAAAATTTTAATTTAAATATTAAAACTATATAATTTAATTCTAATAAATTATAATCTAAATTTAGTTTAAATTATAAAAAAATTTTAAATTTTATTAATATTTTCAAGTTAAAGATTTATAATAATTATCAATTTACCAATTTAAATATTAAACTTTATAATTTATTTATATTATATTTTTAATAAAAAAATTTAAACTTTGTAATTTATTAAATTTTTAACAATTTTCATTTTATAAAGTTAATATATTATACATTATTTATATATTATATAATATATATTTTATATAAAGTAAAATAGAAAAATTTTTAAATATAAACAAAATTTTTTTTAAAAAGGTCCATACGGGCCTAACCCGGCACGGCGGGCCGTGCCGGGCCTGTCTTTGATAAACCGTGTCACGCTAGGCAAGGCATGATACAATAACCGTGTTATGTCTGGCCCGACACAAAAGCATGGGCATGCCCAAAAAAATGGGCTAGCCCGGCCTGGCATGAACCGTTTGACACCTCTATTTAAAACACATCAATATTTATTAATATTCAACAAACAATATTGATACAACTAGAGGTGGCAAACGTGCCGGGCCGGCCCGGCACGTTCAAAAACCGTGCCGGGGCCCGTGCCGTGCCGTGCCTGGCCGGCACGGGTCCATCCCGTGCCGGTTCACGCAGGCATGCGTGGCACTGGCGGCGTGCCACGCGTGCCGTGGCGTGAGTCGCGACTCACGAGTCACGACTCACTGAGTCGTGACCCAACCGGGCCCCGCCCCCGTTAAAAAGACCGCGGGTCGGGTCCAAACAGAACTGACCCGCCCCGCCCCGCCTGCCCTGCCCCTGCCGTGCGCCCGTGCCGCCTGGCCAAGCCAAGCCGTGCCCGAGCAGGCCGGGCACGGCACGGCACGGCCTTGTCGTGCCCACGGGCCGTGCCGTGCCCGACTTTAACACACGTGCCGTGCCCGGCACGGCACGGTAGCACGGCCGGGCAATGAAAAACGGGCCGTGCCGTGCTGGGGCGGCCCGTTTGACAC
The DNA here is from genome assembly GCA_029783825.1 of Sapria himalayana. Lineage (NCBI taxonomy): Eukaryota > Viridiplantae > Streptophyta > Magnoliopsida > Malpighiales > Rafflesiaceae > Sapria > Sapria himalayana. The sequence continues at coordinate 6,683,008 of JAREIK010000385.1, forward strand.
CTCTAGATACAACTATTCAATAAAATAATAATAATAATATATTTATCACACACAAGTATATAACTTAATCATAAAATCAACTTGGGTAAATATTGAAAAATATTTTTGTGCGAGATATGTCGAGAGATATCTCGAGTGAATCAAGGATGCCCAATAAAAACACAAACATGGATCTAAGCATCAAAATTTAAAACTCAATCAAATATTATCGTGTTTGCTTTTAATTTTCTCATAAGTGAGGGTTGGAGTTGCACCACTAAGATTGTTTGTGGCCCCCAGCTCAAAATTCAATCCTCCTTTTTTTTTTAATTCTCTTAAGTATTGCTTAAATATCTTGGAGCATCATGCAATTCTTTTGGTTACAAATTATTACATTGGATTAAGTTTGCAACTTTTGTTTCTAGTCGAATCTTATCTACAGTGTCACAGTCATAAAAACAATGAGTACCATGACTCAGATAAATCATCAATAGAACACTATATTGCAATTGGGAATGATCACGACTAATATAATTTTATGCTACAATAAAATATTACGTCATTGGGAACACTCACAACTAATATATTTATTCTCTGTAACTCAAAATTGTTATAATGAAAATGATAAATATTTTAGTAAGATCTCTCTAAAACACAATATTGCAGCACTGAAAATGACCACAACCAAATTATATACTCTCTGAAATTAAATATCACAAAGAAAAATAATATTATAACTCAAAATATTTAATATTTATGTTATGTAGAAAATAAGTTGTGATGCTATAATTTTTCACAACTCATTATATCAATGAAGTACTTAACTAATGCAATATAAAAATAATATCATATCTATTAAATCTTTTAAAGATAATATGGTAATGACGCCACAATAATATCATGATCAGAAAAATATATTATACAATAAAAAATTTATGTAAACTCAATATTAGAATCATATATATATAAATTATCATTTCTAAGATAATTATAAAATTATGACTCATTATAAAATTATGATTAAGATTGAATATCATACCTAATTTATAATATATTGGAAGGTAAACACAAATCATGACATAGAAAATATTACGACTTTCCATTATTTATCTCTCAACTCTAAATATTTACTTGACCATATTTATCAATTTTCATCTAAATAATTATGATTTCACTAGCATTCATTAAAATTTTTTAAAACATAAAATTTATAAAATCTCTCGGATAAAATTATAAATGCATACAATTAAACTAATAAATACACTTTAAACTATCCAAAAAAATCGATAAGTTAATGTATCAAAGAAGCATATCTCACAAAAAAATATGTATTTTAATTGGATCTTGCACCTCAAAAAATAAATTTTTTTTTGCCTCTGTGCACCTTACACCTCAAATAACTATGTTTAAAATAGATCATGAATGCAAGAGAACCTTCTTGAAACTATCATAATCATAATTTTTATTATTCATCATAACTTTTTATTATTCATCTTTTTAATATCATAATCAGTCACCTGAAAACGTCTATCTTCAGGTGAGGCACAAGTGTGTGAGGCACGGAAAGGGAGGAATAGTTGTATGTCGAAAATAAAGAAATAACATCGGGAACAGCCATTGAGAGGCCATGTCAGAGAGCAAGTGCATTTGGTTTTAAAAATTCAAACCGAACCAAAAACGAAGTCATTTTGGGTTGGGTTTTATTTTTTAAAAAATCAAAACAACCCAAAACGATGTCGTTTTGGTTTTGGTTTGAATATTTAAAACCTCAAAACAAAGTCATTTTGGGGTTTCTATTTTTTTAATCACCAAAACGACGTTTTGGTCTTCCAACAACAAAAATGACGCCATTTTAGGTGTCTCATCCTTAAGTCCTATAAAACCCCCCTCTTTGTTGGATTACACCCTGAAACCCTTAAAAAATACTTCCAAAACACTCTCAAGGTTGAATTAAAAGAGGAAAGAAGAAGAATAAGACTCAAAATTTTTTTTTTTTTATTGTTGTGAAAAAAATTCTTCAAAAGACAGAAATATTTTCAAAAAATTCTTAAAAATAAGAAAAAAAAATTTCAAAAAAAAACTTTTATATAAATTTGAAATTTTCAGAAAACTAACGCACAAAACAGAAAAAAAAATCTGAAAATTAAATTAAAAATAGAAAACAAAATAATGAAAATAATGAAACAATTAAACAAAAATTTATAATATTTTTAATTGTTTGTCAAAGATTGAGTATGTTTATATTTATAGATTTATATTATATAATATATTATTAATATTTTTTATTTTTTTCAAAATAATTGTTTTTTTAATATTGATTTGTTTAAAGCTACACAAAAATGAACAAAATAATTAAAGTTAAAATATATACCCCAAGTGAAAGAAAAAAATTGAGATAAAAATATGCATGTATATTAAATGAGAAAAAAACATGTACAAACATTTATATTTTTTGTAATAAAATAATTAAAAAAGATATTTATAAGCAAAAACAACACTTTGATAGAGGATTTAAAAATTCTAAAAAATATACAAGATGTCCCAAATATGTTTGGAAATAAATAGAAGATTATATGCTAGCCAAAAAATTCAAAAAAATCGAATTTTTTTTTGTGAATTACAATGTGAAAGATAATATGTTTAGGTTCCAAGATAAAGATGATGAGGAGCCAAAGATTACTGGTAAAATGAAAAGAAATAATATTTTTAGTATTGGTTAGCAATAGGGGGGGGGGTGGTGACAGTGATAATTGCATAAACAGAATGAGGCAAAAAAGTCATATGTATCATTTCTACACTCTTAATTCAGAAATAATAATAATAATAAAATACTCAAATCACTACCAACAATGCATACAAAAAAGAGGTCAAAGACAAAGCTGGTCTACTATTTTATAGTTGAATGTATGATGTCGCAATTCCATTTAATGCAATAAACTAAGCTAATTTTTAACTAATGCTTGAGTCAATTGGGCAATATAGTATAAGCTACAAGAGAACAAATTTTTATAATCTAAAAGTTAATAACATAAAGAAAGAATTAGCTCTCACAAAGGATTCAATAAAAATTCATTTCATAAAATAAAAACAAAATGAATGTTTAATTGTGTCAGATAGATGGACTAATAGGAAGAAAAAGTCATTGGTGAATTTATTAGTGAATTCTTCAAGTGGGACTATGTTTATGAAATCTATTGATACTTCTTCTATGATCAAAACGAAAGAAAAACTATTTGAATTACTTGACATTTGGATAAAAAAAAATTGGTAAAGACAATGTTGTTCAATTGATAACAAATAATTCAAATTATATGGTGTTAGGTATTTACAATTTAATTTGAAATTTTTATTTACTTATGTATGTAAGTGATTACATCTATTATTTATTTGTTTTATATTAAAATTATGTCAGAAGATTAATGAAAAAGAAAAGATCACACTTATATTGAACACAATGTGCTGCACATTGTAATGAGAAAAGAGTTATTAAGAACTGTTAAGACTCAACTTGCGGCTACCTTTATCATTATCCCGCATCAATGAATAAAAAAATAACTTGAAGAAGATGCTTACTTATTCAAATTAGACAGAAATTAAATGGACAAACGAATAAAAGAAAAAAAATATATAGCCAATATAATTTTCATATATTCTTTTTGGAATATTGTAATATTTTGTTAAAAAGGTGTCAAGCCTTCTTGTACGTGTGCTTCATATGGTGGATGGTGAAACTAGACCTCCTATGTGCTACATTTATGCAGCCATGAAAAAGATGAATAAAATCATCATCAAAATTTTTAATAAGAATGAAACGATATATAAGAAAATCATGAAAATCATTAATAAGAGATGAGAGGTTTAACTTCATCAGCTTTTACATTCAACTAGGTATTTTTTGAACTCTCAGTTCTATTATGATACAAAAAGATTAGAAATTGATATAAATTAAAAAAAAACTTTGAAGATGTATGTTGTTGCATGTTGAAATTATTGAAAAATAGAGATAAACAAGATGCAATTTATCACAACTGAACTTATACATGAATACTAGAGATCTTTTTAGTAATGAGTTTTATATCCGAACAATGAAGACTAAACCTCCAAGTTAGCCTTTTAGTTTTGTTAATTAGTGTATTAAAATTATTATATATGTTTGATTAAAATAAGTGAAATATTTAACTAATAATTTATTTATATTAATTGTAGCTGAATAATAAGATATATTTGGATCAAATACTAGAATTTTACATAAATTTATATTGAAGATTCTCAGCCCACCATGTAGTACATCAGGTTGTGAAAGAAATTGGAATATTTTTGAGAATATAAATTACTAAAGCAATTATAAGCAATTGAATTTATGCCTTAAGATTCTTTATAACATTCTTTAATATAACTTAAGATTCTTCAAAACTAAAATATTAAAATATAATAATAAAAACTATTTATTTTTTTAGATTCATAGTAAGAGAAAAATAAGTTGAACCATAAACGCTTGAATAATTTGGTGTAAATTAAGTAGAACCAAACCTTTATAAAAAAAAACACTAAGTATCATATCATTGATCCCATTATCTTGAAAAAAATAAATGATAACAACAAATAATTAATGGGAAGAATGGAAGAGGTTCTGCATAAAATAATTTGATATTTGACATTGATGATTTAACATGGAATGATGTTGCAAAAACTAGTGGAATTGAGGAACTTAGAATTTATACAAGAGCTAAACCAAACAAAACACAAACACCAACACCAAAACCAAAATCAAGATCATTTAATTCTAAACATACTCATACTCTTGATTTGATTAATAAAAATAAAGAAATGATCTATTCATCAAGTGAGAAATATGAAGAAGATAAAAGAGTAAAAGATTGAAGATATAAATAATATGAATAATGATTTTTTTGATTTAGCTTTATATGTAAATATATGAGTATTTATTTTGTTTAGATCTTAGAATTTTTGTGATAATAGGAATCACTAATAATATTTATTATTTTATTTTGAAACTTAAAATATTTGGATGATGAAAGCACTATTAATGTATGCTTTTTATGTTTGATATTCTTTACTTTATTATATTTTATTATTAGATGAAAATTAAAGATAATATTTAGTAAGCTATATAATTTTTATTTTTATTAGGTTGGGTGTGCCTCAAATAAAAAAGTTCACACTTCAAATGCACCATGCACTTTAAATAACTATGATCATAATACTAACAAGATTCCTCAATTAAAGAAAAACTTCAATAAGTATTTCTCAATGAAATACTTGACATAAAAATCATAATACTACCAAGTCAACTCTTGACATAAAAATTATTCAAAATCAAAAAAAAATTATGATTATCTCAAATAGTTTATATTAAAAAGATTATTTATAGATTTAATATGAATAAAACTAAAGCAAATAGCTCTCCTTTTGCAAGTCATTTTCAACTCCCTTTTAAGCAATGTAACACATGGTCAAGAAAGAAGGAATACATGTGCAGGGTACCTTACTCATTAGTGGTCGACAACCATTTGCTTTCCAATCTAGGAAAAGAGTATTAGAAGGGATCTAGCATGCCATTTTCCTTTCAAAGGCAGTTAACTCTTATCTTGCATAGCATTTTCACCTTTATTACTAAGAAAAGAGTATTAGAGGGCACCTAAATGGGTATTCAAATATCCGAGAGAAACTACTTAGATATGTCTATGTTTTACTAGTTAAGAACCAATTTTTCGTAAGATATCGTGATTTTAACCTGTTAAAACCAACTATAAAACAAAGTAAATCTTTCTACTACCCTGCAAAGTTCACATACTTAAAACCCAATTTTCCAAATCAAATATAAATGTGGTTAATTTTGATAAAATAAAAAAAACCAGGTTTATTTAGTAATTAGATATCATCCACTAAGAAATGCAAGAAAATTCATAACCTGCATAGCTTCAATCTGCCTTAAAAGGGGTTGTGTGGATTCAGGAACTTGACTTATTAACTCTTCGCACCGGCGCTCACTTGCCTTGACAAAATAACCAAATAACTTGAATCGCCCACACATTCAAATAAAATGAAATCAGTTGAAGGAAAACATTACTTGATAATGCTTTTGAAGATCGTCAATGTCCCTGCAAAGTATGTCTTCTTTAAAAATGGCCTACAATATTCAATATGAAACTCAATAGGTATTGTTGGTTAACCAAAGCAGATCAACAATGCAACTTGATTCAACAAAGACCTGTTGCTCCTTTCTACTCAGAGTATGTCTTAATTCATCAATTGCCTGAACTAGAAAAGCTTCTCGCTCCTCTGCCTCTCGAATACGGCCCTCCAGTTCAGTTCTGGCTACATTACTTGCCCGTGCCTTAGCTATTGCCTCATCCTCTCTAGCAGCATTTAGAGCATTTACATAGTACTCTTTCTGAGACGCAAGTTCTTCTTGGTGTTTTTCTATCATTTCTTGAAGAAGATTTTCTGCTGCTATTTTATCTGTTTTGATAGTTTCTGCATTACTCTCCTCAACCTAGAGTGTAACAAAAGGAAGAAAAGTCTTGTGTTATCGCACGTCCTTATGTAGTCACAAACACACACAAGATCACAATAACTCAAATTCAGAATGGCCTAGTGATTGATTATAGATATTTAACTATAATTTGATATTTCAATGGAGCAGGAGGCACAAAATGACTAAAGTAGGTCAAAAACAAATAAGTATAGTAATGGAAGTCATATCCAGTGCACAAAGATTTCGCTTAATGCGGGATCTGTGAGATATTAATATCTCGACAATCTTACCTCCTTATAACATAGAGGTTACGTCTGATAAGTCTAAACATGAGACCAGACATCCTTGGATGAAGGCACTTGTCATTGCACTAAGGCATGACCTCCAATACATATGTGCAACACGAGGACTTCCCAGGTGATCAACCATTCCAATAATGCTAACAAATAATTCAAAAAGTTTCAGACTAAACTTATAGACAAAAAACAACAAAAGAAAAAAAAATATTACATTTTTGAATTAAATTACCTGAAGCTTGACAAGTAAGCTTTTCTTATCTTCTTCAAACTCCCTAATCTTCACAAATCAGAAAATCAGGAAGATAATTCAGTACATATGAACTTAAGAAAGAATTAGAATGCGCGTATATAACCAAGGGTAGTCCAATGTAGATTTTAACACCTGAGCTCTTAATTTCCTAATGGTAGCTTCCTGGGAAGCCTGCTTTTTAGAAAGTTCTTCGCCTTGAATCACCACAACAGATATATCAGATAAGAAAAATAAATGATGAAAATTAGAGTAAACACTCAGCAAACTACAAGCTTCGACAGGCAATCAAGGCTTTTAAAACAAAGAACAAAATATTAAGGACAAAAAAGATGAAAAAAAAAAAACCCAAATTTTCATGCTCAACATGAATGAATAATATAAGAATCACTTGGAGCACACTTATAATAGAGATACACCCAATACCTATTGAACAATCCAAATACAAGTTGAATATAAATTAAATACAAATTTAACATAAGCTAAAAATTTTATAAAACTAATAACATATTGTAATATCTCCTTCAAATTGGAATACAATTATCCCATAAACTAATTAACATGAAAAAAAAAATGAGGACCTCTCTAGATCTTGAAGATGACACCTATAGGTAAATCTATGTGTTGCTTTTTTTAATTATTTTAGTAATTTTACTTTTATGACATGTTTTTATAACATATATTTATTTATTTTATTTATTTATAATTATTTATTTATTTAGATAGGAACGCCTAATATGTGAGTTGCCTCAAACCTAGTCTTAGATATATATAGCTTCTTTTTTATTTTTGATTAACAAAACAATAATCAATTTTTTCTTCAAATCTTTTTCGACATGGTATCAGAGAGAGTTTAAAAAATAAAATAGAAATGTTGGTGCCACTTCCCCAACCCAAAGAATGATTCCATGTACTATGACATAGGATCGAAACCATTAAAATGATGTCACCCCACTATTGGCACTGAAGTGGTGACACTGAGTACTTGTATGTTTGTGTCCAGTGATGGTCAACACCACAACACAATGGTGTGGATATTTGGAGGTGAGCTTGTGCAACTATATTCCATTCAGCAGACCAACTATATTCCACAATTTCATGAACTTTTCAATTATATTTATGCTTGTTCTCACTGACATGTGAGCTACTTCAGAACTTGCCGGAGAGATTAGGTTTGGATGACAAAATAAAGACTGAGCATAAGTGAATATTTGCAGCAACATCATACATGAGACATCACTGATCCTATAAAATGTCCAAGCAAGTACTTCCATTTGCATAAATGTTTGGGTAAACATCCATGAGACAACACGAACCATGGGCAGTGTGCAAGAGCAACATATTGTGGGAGTGGCCACCCAAGAGGCATTGTGCATGTGGTGACCCGTGTGGTGTGGTGTATTCGTTGTGATGATTGTGTTGTATGTAATAATAAAAAAAATAATGATAATCAATGCAGTACTACATGGAATGATTCAATGGAGACTGAAGGCAAACATGTATGCGCTATGAACAATTTCAAAAACATTTTGGTTCTTTGGTCAATGATATATGACTCAATTACTAGATAATTCATCTAAGAATAATTCATATGAGTAGGTATCGATTGATACATTGTTACTTATTTATTTGTGATAGCTAATTGAATCGAGTATGACCAATATATTTAGTTCATGCTAAACATTTAAAATATAATTTTAAATTTAAAAATCTCAATTATCTACTTATATGTTTAACGTATATAACAATATTACCTAATTGGTAGAGTATAAATTAATTGATCATCATGTAATTACTCAATATGCTTCCTAGATATAATTGTGCACAAAAATTGATAAGATGATACTTGTCTTGATGAATTTGACAATGTTTACGAGATCGAGTGATCTGGTGTGGAACTTTCTTCACTTACACTCATTGTCAAAGCATCGCATTATTTTGCGAATACATATCCTTTGTGATAGAAATTTACCTATTTTTTCAGATATTTATCAAGAAAGATTCACACAACTACAATTACATTCAAATCTAATAGAATTGGAATGATTAATCATACTACTATAGTTTCTTTTCAGCATTATAACAAAGAGTTAGCCGGAAAGAGTACTTCTAAAATAAAGAAATCAATTGAACAACATTCTTCTTTTGTGGAAGATCAAGACATATTCAGAAGATCTATTAGACTTTACATCATGAATTATGAAAAAAATTTCAAAGTCCACAAGATGTACAACAAAGTGTCAAATATACTCAATCCAAATCATGTGCATGTACATATAATAGTCTCATTATACTTATTCAATAAGTGTATTCCAGACTTATTATCTTGATGGCTGCCAATTGTAGTAAATGTACTTCTAGACTCTAGTAGATATTGTTGTGGTCAATGATAAAATGTACAAATCACGAGCATAACAATGTCGAATTTGTTCTTTTGACATGAGATCGTTTTGTACTTTAATTTTATCATAATTTATTTTCAGTCAATTATTTTGTTAAACAATAAAAATATAACATTATTTATTCTCCTCCCAATGTCTATGTTCATGATCGGCAGGTCAAGTAGATAACTTGCCCAAGAATTGAATCTACCTAATTTTCTCCACCCTCGGGATCCTCATTAAATGTTTGGTTATCATTAATTCTCTTGTTATGTATTCACAGTTTGGGCATTCATTATTAGATAAAATAAAGATTACAAAATAAAACATAAAAGAAATATTTTGTATTGATTATGAAACATGTCGGTTAGAAAAAAATACTAAAATTCTCTATTCAAGACATCAAAAATATGTTAGCAATAATTCATCTTATCTAATTCATTGAAATATTTCAGAACATTATAAGATTATCACCCATGATAATTTGAAATATTTTGTTATATTGTTTGATGAAATACCCAATAAAATAATATAAAAACCTAATGAAAGAAAATTGAAAACCCTCATGATAAACTCCACATTATTTAAATGTACAAAAAATTTCTTATAAAATGAGAAATTCAAAAGAAACAAAAATAAAAGAATAAACATAAGCCCCAACAACCACCAACCCTCATGCAAGTGTACTGATATCATATATCTTGGAAAAAAAAAATAAGTTATGATATTTTCAGGACATGATAAAAATATCAGTTAATTGATCTACAGTAAAAACATAGATTATAGTAATATTTTTATTATTAATTTCTCCTTAACAAAGAAATTTATTACTTGTATATATTTTATTTGATCATAAAATATTAAATTAAAAATTATATATTTTATTATTTGAGTGTTATGTAGAAAATAATTAGAAGTAAATAAGCATGTAATATTCTCAAGAATGTATCTAATCAAAAATAATAATCATCATCCTAAATTATGCATATGCGCTGAAACTCAAGATCATCATTTGTATCTTACATATCTAGCAAATAGGATTGTCTCCAAAAACTACATAAAAACTTGCAGCAAATTATATTTTAGCATTTGCTAATGTTCAGCTTAAATCTAAAAAAAATGGCTAGATAAAGATACTAGTGATTATTAAAAAAATACCAAGACCTTTATATTTCTTCGTGTACCCTGGTATGTGAATAATTAGATCTGAGTGAATATATCATAAAAAATTTAAGAAAAAATTAATTATACTAATTAAAAATTAAAATTAATCTTATAATAATATGATAGTTAATCTTTATTATGATTCTTGGTATGTAAAATTTTTTAGTAAAATTAACTGAAAAAACTCACATCAAATAAGAAATTAGAATCTACTTGAACACAATCTAGAAATTCAATGTTTAGAACCTTATATGTAATAACACAATATATCTTCTATAATAGATCACACCTAACCGGAAAAAAATATCTTAACATCCCAAGATATTTTCTCTAGAATTATGATAAATGCTACTTGAATTGGGTGATTCTCAACACATAGTATTTCATGATAAAGATATTATTCACGCACATAATCAACAAAATATATTTATTATCTAAACTAATCCAAAAAAATAAAAAATTATATATGATTCACCTACATAAACAAAAAAAAAAAAGACTATCAATAAAAATCATGCAAACCAAAATTTTAGTGATCACTTCACACAATACAATATTTTTGGCAATCTGATTGTGGTTATCAAAATTTTAATAAATGCTATATATACACCTCCTCCTTAAAGTCATTGTTATAGTATATGTTTAATTCCTTTATGCTTTGTATATGGAAGCATTCAACATATGTGTTATTCTAATCTATCGCTATATAATATATTTATATTCTAATTGCATTGTTCACATTAATTATTAAATTTTATATTAGAAATTAAATATTTTTATGGCTTAGGTTCTTACATGGTATCAGAACCTAACCCTAGATAGAAGAAACAAACCTTGTGGCTTGCTAGAGAGTGAGGGGTGTTCAATGTAACAGCATAGTCCACATAAGCTACACATATAACAGTGCATGTGTGTGAACTGTGTGTGTGCGCGCATAAAAATACCCATAGAGACTTGATGGTAAACACACGCCACACATCACACGTAGCACATCCCTAGTGTGTAATAAGCATCAACCATGCATAGTATGTACACTGTGTTACAGTAGGTGCACGTGTGTGAGTGGCTAATGTAGTAAGGGTGCATAGTAAGTGTATCATGTGTGGCAGCAGGTGTTGTGTGCCTGTGTGTGTAGCTAATGCAGCAAGGGTGGACAATGGGTGCAATAACTGTGCACAATGGGTGATCATTAAATAACAATTACTGCATTAAAGTATGTCTTTCTTTATTATTATCATTCCCAAAAAGATGCAAATATTATTCATTAGATGATTAGAAGCTGATAGAACAATAGTGAGTGATTATGTTATTTTATTTAAATATAATTTATTTTTAGAGAATCTAAGAATAGTAAGCGTCCAAAACATATAATAAAATTTCTTATTTTTCCATACTTCTCTACAATTTTATTTTGGCCTCCAATTAAAAGAAAATCATTTGTTAGCTATATATCAACTTGTTGGTATACATTATATGTATAAACATGTTTCAAACAAATTTATTTTGAAAAGAATTAGATTTCCTAAGAGATAAAATCTTACTTAAGTCTATACAATTTAGTATTCCATGAGTGTACTTAAGTTTCAACCTAGATGAGTTAAAGACTGAGAAACTTAATTATCAAGGATTTAGAGTCTATACTAGGAAAAAAATATATATACAGTCTATTTAGAATAGAAGATAGTCTCCCAAAAAATCAAATGATCTTATAGTCATGCAATATATATTTCAAGTGCTCTTCACAAAAAATAAAAGAATTATACTTAACATCTTATTTAATATGCATTATCATGATCATATTTTCATATAATTTTTTTTTACTAATTCTTTTAAAAATACTAGGATAGTCAGGTTTCCTTCCAAAGTATTTTATCATCCAATGTTAGATCAGTCAATGATCGACAAATAGATATTCTTCACTCTAATAGAAAATTTAAACTTATAACACATCAATCAAGAAGATTTAGTATCAATTACAAGTATATGTTCATTTTAAAAAAAAAAGAAAAAATGGGAAGGAAAATCACATTAAAACAATACTAGTTGCAAGGAAATTAAATCGGATATTTAGTATTAATAATCAATATATTTTTTCTCTAATAATCAAAGTTATCTCAGTACGAATTCTTATTTTCCTAACATGATCTCACAAATATTGAACATAACAGCTAAACATAAATAATATATTATTTCATGGTAACCTTGATGTTTAGGTATCAAACAACCCATGTTGTGCCAGATACGACACAAAATAGGTACCCATGGTGGCAAGGAACAGGCATGCCAAGATGTTTCAAGTATCTGGTACAGCCCGATGACATGCCTTTCTAAATTGAGCGTGTCATGTAATGGGGGGTCAATTCATCAGTGGCATAGGTAGTGGGCAGTGTCGAGGCCCAGCACAATGGCAACTGAGCACTGGCTAGTGGTCAAGGGCCCAAGGCCCACTGATTACTAGGACTCGCACTGCCCAATGGGCAGTGGGCATTAGCAAATGGCAATGCATTGGCACATACAGCACTTGCACTACAAGCTGTAGTCACAGTCCTGCATATAGTACCACAATTGCTGGTTGTGGGCAGTGACTGGCTGCAGCACCGGCCGGCACCAACTTTTATTTTTAAATTTAAGCTTTTAAGTAAATTTTTAAAAAAAAAAAATTATAAATATCAAAATTTAATTGTACTATAATATAAAATAAAATGAATAAGATAATAACTCAATAAAAATATATATATATATTTCATTTTCGAACATCATAATATTGAATGACAAATAACAATAAAATATAAATTTAAAAAAAATTAACTTATATAGCATATCAATCCTCTGAGTGACTGAGTTGAGTCTAATATTTTTGATCAGTTTGTGTTATTAGTTGGATCAGATCATCACGTCTGATTATGATGATAGCGCGCAAACAACAATATTCTCAATTTCATCACATGAGTAATCATCCAAGAATAGCTCTCATTTTATTTTAAATAATCATCTTTGAATTTTCTTAGTTCATTATGTATAAAATAATAATTACGATATCTGATCACAATTTAGATTTCCTATCTAAAATAACAATCACAACCATAAAAAAAATAAACTTCAATATTATACAAGACACCGAAAAGAGATCAATAACTCGCATATCATATTAGATAGTACGGGATATGTAGATGGTAAATAAAATATATTAATTAAAATTAAATTATAATGTGTACCTTATTTTCTATATACAACATATACTTTGGATATTAATCTTGGTAATATCATGCTTAGAAGTCGATTCTCTTCATGATAATTAATATATCAACAGTACTATACTGCACAAAATTAATATTACCAAATAATTTTAAAAAATTATAAAAAATAAAACATAATGTTAATTTGAGAACAATAAAAAGAGAGGAGACAAAAAAATATAAATTAACTATAAAGAACAAATATATAAATTAGATATTTACAAAAAAAAAATTGAATAAAAAATATTTTTAAAATTTTTGTAATATTAAATAGAATAGAATAATGACAACCATTGAATTTCTACCTAAGAGGCAATTGATTAAAATTCGATGACTCAAAATACACAAAATTTTGTTTTTTTTTTTTAAATATTTCTTGGCATAACTATGACATGCACTATCCTATCACTATCAGTGTTAGGCCTCAAGGAGCCCAAATGGCTAAAAAATAGTATGCTGATTGAGAATGCTATTTTTTTTTTGACAAGGCTGATTAATCAACCGTGCCACATATACTACTGGCATGCCAGGAACGAGACATGATGAGTATCAACCCAGTACAACACAAGGCATGTCATGAGCCAACACGATCATAATCAAAGCATAAAACTGGACCATATTGTGTTAGACTTTGCATGGCTAATTTGGGTCATACCTCTTGTCGTTCCTAGGCTGTCCAACTTGCTTGACAGTTCTACTTTAAGGAATAAGTATACATAAAGCAATCACATAAATTTCGAACAACACAAGAAAAGATAAACTATAAATTATGAAAGACATTATATAACCTAAAATAATCACAAAAAATTTAGTTGGCAAGATTTTTATAGGTAATATTTTATTTGATTTATACATATATGTTAAGAATTTTTCTTTAATTTTTCCAAAAAAAATCTAATGAAAAAATAATTTTGTTCATTATGCAAAAGAATAATATTCTAATTACATGTGATGATAAATTAGAAATAATTAAATTTAGAAACATCTCAAATTACAATTCCAGACAAATGACATTAGAAACTCATACATTTTTTTGGAGCATATAATATATTTCAATAGATGTATTATTTTACCATAAAGATGATACGAGCTTTTTGTACTTAAAAATATTAAATTTTTAGATTATACACCAACAAATACTCCTACTAATTCAGATACTATTTTCTTGTCTTATTTAATTACCACAATTGATTATACTATTTACTAGAAAATTAAAGAAAATAATAACTTAATGATCATTATCAGATCATATATATAACTTATACAAGTGATATAATAAGCCATTTCTTAGATTCTACTCGATATGCTCACCTAAACACAATTCATCCATACTATAATATATGAAGAAGTCACAAAAAATTAAGATTTCATTCAACGATCACAAGCACATATAAGTTTTTTCGGTATTCAGATTCAAGTTGAGCATTTGCATGCTACAAGAAGAGATAAGAGATAAATAATTATTTCAAATTTTATTATATATATGAAACTTAAGATATTAATATTATTTATTTGTGAAATATTTTAGATCAACAAATATTCTTACTTTATCAGGAAATAATATTATCTCCTGATAAAATAAAAGATATAATTATTTTTAGATCTAGTATATATGTAGAATTCATAACAATAGTATTCCAATTTTTTTGTGAAGCATATAATGATTCATCAAATATTTAATGATGACCCTCTCACACATAATAAAATAGTTAAAAAGAAATATATATATTTAATTCAAATAAATATGAAATTTATACTACATAGAGATGTTCATAGGTATCCTTGTAAATTTATTTATATCCAAATCTTCCATATCCAAATTTCAACAAATTTATTTATATCTCGACAACCTGAGGTTAAATATATCCAACCTTCCATATAGTTAGCTTCTTACCTCAAAAATTATGGAATAAATGTACAAAAAAATGCAAATATCAATAATTTATTTGTCACATTTTCCATTATAAAAAACATGAAAAAATATTCTCACTCTTATACTTTTATAAAAATGAAATGTAAATGTTATATATTCTATATAATTAATTAATATAATGAATAGAAAAGATTAGATGGAGTAACCGTAGAATTAATTGCTAAAAAAAATCAATCTCCATAACAATAACAAATACTCTCGTATTATACAAAAGAAATCCTAACATTTTAAATAAAATTTAAAAAAGATTGAGAACATACACAAGTAAATTACTCATATTTTTGTCAATAGTTGAGAT
This sequence comes from Sapria himalayana, assembly GCA_029783825.1. Classification (NCBI taxonomy): domain Eukaryota; kingdom Viridiplantae; phylum Streptophyta; class Magnoliopsida; order Malpighiales; family Rafflesiaceae; genus Sapria; species Sapria himalayana. The sequence goes on from JAREIK010000385.1 coordinate 6,699,044, forward strand.
TTGTAAAAATACTTTCATAAATATATATGTTAGATGGTCTATGATAAGAATATAAAATATAATAAATGTATCATCCTTGATTTTTTTTCTTGAGAAATAAATAAATCACACCTATATATATTATTAGCAAGTAAAAAATTAATTTAGAGACTACATATCTTACTGTTGGACTACTAAATTAAATTAATGAGAAAAATAAATAATATATGATATGCTCAAGAAAGTATGTGAATTAAAGTAATTATCATCATTATCATGAACTATATATTTGCATTGAATCACAAGATCAATGTCTATCTCATATATTTTCATGAGACAAAATTACCTTGCTAGAGGTACACGTGAACAAATAAAATTTTGTTCGTAATCACTAAAAAAAATGTTAAAATCTAAATTGCATACATAAATGTGCAAAATATTACAGAATATGAATTTATCATAAATAATCTTGAAAATAATTAATTATATAAAAATATAAATTATATCTAATATAATAATCAAATAATTGATATTTAATATGATTCTTCTGTATATAATTGAGTCAATTAAATTACTCAAACCAAATGTGAAATTAGTATTTTTCTCAATAAAAATATCAATTGCAGCATACTCAAAAATACTAATATATTTGAGTTGGCCTGAATATTTTTATCCATTATATAAAGATATTTGATATATAAATTTTATCAAAATTTTATTTATATTTATTTTTTAGCATTGATTTTCAACCTAGGAGATATTCAACCCTATGTTTGTGGATAGATGAGTGTTCTTGTGGAGTGGCATTGTGCACAATGTGTGTGGTGTTTATAGACAAGAGTGCATTGTAACATACTTAGTCAACATAGTAGTGACAACAAGCGCACATGATGATAGCAACATGCATTCAAGGTGGTCACAAAAGACACGTGTTGAGGCAATAGGCAAGCAAAGTTGATGGCAATAGACAAGCATGTTTGAAGGATAGTAGACGGAAGCAAAAGTAGGCACATGAAGATGAGATGTAGTTGTGTTAAGAAGAAACCCTAATTACACATAGTGGTGGAACACGTTGACATACATTGACATGCAATGAAATTTTGGATAGAAACCCTAAATAGAATTTTAGCAAAATTATAAAAAAAAAACATAACCAACAGACAATTTCCCAAAACTTTAAAAATATCTCAATTTATATTTTTTTTCCTCCAAGTTTGATATTGTAGATTTGTGAGTACTAACTTTATGAAAGTATAATAGTATTATTGTTATTTAAAAAAAAAATTGAAGGGAACACCTAACCTATAGGTTGCCCAATTACTTTTACATATTATATAAAATTATTTGAGATATGAATTTTTTAAAATATCATTTATTTTTATTTTTCAACATCAATTTTTAACAGTACTAATTATATAACTCATTTTTGACAACACGATAACTCTCATATTGTAAAATAGATCTATCTCAAAAAAAATAAATATGAGACCCCGAGATCATTCATTTGAAATTATGACAGAATATTCAATAAGTTGGATAATTCTCAACTCAGCTCTTATAATAAAAATATCATTCATAATTCATATACAATATTACCAAGATAAACCAATAATCTGAATTTCTCCAAATAAATAAAGTAAAATTTATAATATTAATGCATAAATCAAAAAAATATGATAATATTCATGCATAAAATTTATAATATTCATGCATAAATTTATAATATTCATATATAATCATCAAGTGAAAACTTCATAAACCAAGTTGTCAACAAATACTTTAGGTCAGATATATTCCATAATATGTAAAATGAATTAATCTACTTTGTTGTTGCTCATAAACCAAATAATTACATTATATATACCTCATACTTATAATCACCAAGAGGAAACATCTTATTGATGTATCATTTGTATGTGACACACAATCAATGATATAAATATTCTCATAATAAGTTTTACTTAAAGAGATCTACCTTTTTATCTAGACTAATCTTTACATAAAACACTTACATAAAATCAATAACAAATATTATCAAATATCAAGGTGTTAGTTCTTATGTCTCATTAGAATAAATAATATTTATCTTTTAAAACATAACAAATCATCATCCAAGTTGGAATAACATCTCAAAAGGAGATATATGTATCCTAGCATCATAAAATTATGTCAATATTTATAAAATAAGAGTACAAAGTACAACTCTTGTGTTTCTTTTGAAGAACACTCGAAAAATTAAAATCAAAATAGTTAACTGTGAGATGATTTAGCTTCTCAAGAGACTCTCCTCTTATCTAAACATAGTATGTATATCCTCTTCTCCTATAATAAACTCGAAATCATGAGTAATCAAGTTTATTATCTCAACTCATTATGAGTTTTGTTGGAATTAACCTGGGAGCTATCAACTCAATTGGACTCATGAGATATTTTTTTTTTAATAAAATCTCATTTTCTCCAGAATCAATTTATTATATACTTGTTAGAACAAACAATGACTTAATAATAAAGTCACTATAATATGAACCAATTAGTTCAAAATTAGCTTAAAGGATGATATTCTCTCCTAGTTGGAAATGCATATGAGACTCCACATAAATAATGAATAATAAGAGATTCATATATATTTCTAACATTCTTATCAAATTTAAACCTCTTGAAGAATACGTCTCGTTTACAAAAAGATAATATCAACAGTTCAACACTAATTAATACTTTATCAGTCTTAGGTAAATAATATTAATATTCATTTTCAATATTAAAGCAACTAAGAAAATCATAATTTATTGCCTTAAATATTATCTTGTCATTTCTTAAAGATAAATCCTAAACAACTTAAGTATTCTCAAAAATTTTGATAGATTGACTAAATAATATATCTCCTAAATAGAAAATTTGAAAAGGTACATACTAAGAAAGAATATACGAGTACATTTCGCATATTAATTAGTTTGCGATTAAAATTATCTCTCCAGAATAATTCAGAACACTTATACCAAAGATGAGCATCCGAGTCATCACAATAAATTGCTATTCTTTTTTTTTTTTGCAATCTCATTCTATGGAGATGTCTTAGAATAATAAAATTAAAAAAAATTATTAAAAAAAATAATTCATATAAATAATAAGATAAAAGCTGACAGTCTAAGATAATTTGGTCATGTCCAACATAGACCTCTTAGTGCACTTATTTGAAAGCGTGAGATTAATCAAGTCAAAGAACAAACAAACTAAAAGTAAAATCATGAAGAATTAGATATAAATTATCAATAAAAATTTAGTAAATAAAGAATTATGAGGGAACATTAGTTTTAACAGAATTGATTGAAAAAATAAAATTTATACAATCGATCCCAAATAATTTGAATAAGATTTGATTAATGATGATAATACTATAAGGATAAACTAGCACATGAAGTATTGTATATAATCACATAATCAAAATAGTAAGTATTAAAAATATCATACATATACACTAATAGATTATCATTCCAAATAATATTAATTTCATTATTAAATTTAATTCTAAATCATTTATGTAATAATTAAAAAATTAAAAAAAAATATGAATTAAAATAAAAAATAAATAATCAAATAAAACATATATTATCATCAATAAAAATAATAAAATATCTATATAAATCTTAAGTCTCAACTCTACTAGTTTATCATTTATTTGATTGTATCAAATCAAAAAAATAATTACATACACATATCTTATGCACATTATATGAAACTTGAAAAGAATTTCCTAAGTAATATATCTTGCACTAAAGTATAGAAACAGCTCTAACATTATAATTCAAAATTCTCAGCTTGATTAATAACAAATAATATAATGTGCAAAAAAAGAGTATTCCCCAAAATAGTATAGCCTATCATAAATATATAAACTTACAGTTCACTCTATTCAGTCCCAAATAGAGTATTCATCAAAATCCTATGATCCCAAAAAATAAAATCAATAAAAAAAATAAAATAATAATTAAGTTACTTATAAAACTAATTTGAAAAAAAAAACTATTGAAGAAACTAAAAATAAAAAAACATGGAAAAAAAATATAATATCAATTTGAATATTATCATAATTAAATACTTTAAATAATTACTCATTGAATATTTCAACATTCACGGAACAAAAAAAAACTAAATAATAAAAAATTACATGAAATAATTATTAATTTTTGAATTAATAACATAAAAATTTGAAGAGAAATGATAAAAAATAAAGATTATAGTACCTATAGAATGTGAAATATTTAATTTTACATTATAACAGAGTTTAATATACTATACTCTAGTAAGAATCATAGTAAGAGAATGTTGAACGAACCCATGAATTGTTACAGTAGTTGACATGTCTCATTCAATACCCTGTAGTACTCTAGGTCTCGGAAAAAATATGCCAATTTATTCAAGTTAATTTTCTTTCTATAACAAATGCATTGTATGAAGATTCTCATGTGTACACATTGGCACCATATAGTACATAATTTCTCCCTCATTTTATGCCAATAGTTAGTTGCTCTCTTTAATTCACACTACACACGCTCCGCTACAATTCTACCAAAAAATCAAACCTATTTTTTTTAATTACACTTATTGTATCCATGTTGTAGTGGACAAAAATATAGTAATTGGCACAATATAGAAGTTTTCGCACTACTTTCATGCCAGCGCACTCAATAGAAAAAAATGGGCATTATGTTACCACCAACATGTACACTTGCACACACCTACACATGCACTCATCACATGCACTTCTCATCGTGCAAATGTGTGCATCTATTCTGTTAGAAAGAAACATCTCTCTTGTGCATGCATTTTTCTATGACAGATGCATATGTGTGTAAGTGATGTTACAGACACACCTGCCATGTATTGTAGAAAAACCTAGTGAAATAAAATTACAAACCAAAATAATAAATTTCACACTAGGGCTGAGAACTTAGTAAACATGTCTCCCAACTTTTAGTACGGGTAATTAAGACAAGATTGTCTGATCTCAAGCCTCCAAAAATGCTAAAAGTGTGTGGCAAAAACTATGAAAAACAGAGCACCCTGTTCTCAACCATTTAAAAACAAGAAAAAAGCAAATGTATCAAGACCTCATAGAATTATACCTTCAGCCATAACCTGAGTTATGATATCATCTTTTTCCTTCAGAAGAGCAGATGTATCACTTCGTTTACTCTGCTCCCTCCTGAGGGTATCTCTTTCCTTTGTAAGAGCATAAACCTATCACCAAACAGACCAAAAAGTAATGAATAATGATGAAATTCATCTAGATTAGAAGAAACCAATAACAGTCTTCTGAGCATGTCATGAATCATCGATAATAATTGAAATCCAAGAAAAAGTTGGGACAAAGATTATAAAAGGCAAGGCAGTCGCTGATGATAATGTGTAACATATACATGCCTACTGCAGAATCTGGAAATTCAACTACTGAAAGAAACTGGAATTCCCTAATAAGAAATAGAATGGAATAATGAAGCAGTTGAAGTTCAAACAATGAAACACTGTATTCAGCAGCACCACTTCTAGTAAACTGCTGAGGGCTGACTAAAGAGCAGCAAATTTGCAATGTTATAATTGGGAATGAAGTAATTGTCCCTTAAAGATAGAAGCATCAAGATGATAGACCTATAAGATAAAAACATGAGCCAATAATATGATGGACAATAAAAGTGTGGTAGTGTCTAATTGAAACATAAAAAAGCACTGAGCAGTGATCAAGGGAAGAACAAAAGTCTGTACTTCAAGTGCAGATTGCAACAGCAGATAGAAATGAAATGTTAGCAACGAAACACAAACGCTTAGCATGTTTGGTATAGCAACTCACATAACATGTTGGCAACAAAACATAGATCACAACAGTAGTACTAAAGCAAATTTAAAACAAAGCTTCCATTTTTATGGTTCCAGAAATTTGATTGCCAATGAAAATGATTGGTCATTGCCGATGGAATGGAATTAAGAAGAGTACTATTCAATGGGAAGAAACCACAAAACTGTCATCAGTAATACTAAAAGGTGTGACCCATTGTAATAGTATTTCATAAAAGATATGATTGGATAAGTTTCAAGCTGAAGTTCATCAGTAAAGAAAATTGAATAAAAAACAAAATACATCAAAATAAAAGAAAAGAAAAAACAAACCTTTCTCTCTAGAGTTGCTACTTTTTGATGGAATTCTTCTCTCAAAGATTCGACTTCGACATCAGATCTTTTCTGTTTCATAACATTCATAATTCAGAGCATAAAATTATAAATGTACTCCCCTGTACCACATCTATTCTACCATTCGAAATAGATGGGGACAACCACAAAAATAACATGTACGACAAAGTTTCAAATTATTAATGTGAGTGAAAAATGAGAGGTCAATTACATGCAATCTACATTTGCAAAATCAAAAAACAAATTTGCTGAAGAACCAGAACAGAATCTATGAGGATGTGAGAGAAAAAAACTAGTTACGGGATCTAAGAGAGATTAACATCTCGACAGCATTATCACTAAAAGTCAGAAAGGCTGCGTCTTATGAGTCTCAAACCTGAGACCTACCGCCCTGAGACAAAGGTACTTGTCATCGCACCAATACATGATCTCTAACATAAGCATGCAAGATAAGAACTTCCCAAATGATCAGTCATCCTATTACTATTCTTGTCCAAACAGTTTATTGGGAAATATCTTTCTCCTAGAAAACTGGAACAATAGTTGATCATCTCCCAAAAAGCATGACAAAACATAGCCATGGAAATAAAAATGCTATTTGTGTGGTAATTCAGAAAGTATAAAACAGCAGCCAACCAATGATTTTGACAACAAATAAATAAAGGCATGATTTATGATATCAGAACCAAAGGGTTGTGTACCTGCAGTTCCTCAACCACAGTTTTGAGGTGCTCATTTTGATTCATCAAAGTAGCAATCTCGTCGGCTTTCGCCTGGAAAGTTCAGTGCATCAAATTTCAAGATCTTCAGAAATTCTAATAAACAAGAGACATCATCCACTCTTGCGGTGGAATAAAGGCATGTGTCAGATATAAAGGCACATTAAATTCATAGCAATTCAAAAAAAAAAAAAAAACAAAACTAAATCGGAGCTGCTTCTAAAGAGGAACGCTAATTTAAACACCATGAAGCCATAAGAAGATGTAAACAACAGAAATCCAAAGCTATAGAACAAGAAAAACAGAAAGAATAGCTCTTGACAAAAACTCATGAAAAGTTGCCCAAATTTAGTCCCCACCTTAAGGAATACGAAAATAGTTCATGCTTGTTGAACATGTTGAAAGTGTGCAAATAGTCACTACATAATCCAACAACTCACCAATCATTCGAGACACATTATATTACAACTGTTACTTGTTAACTGTAATTCTTAAGAATTAGTGTTTGGCAAACAAACCCGAGCCACCATGTTACATTTTTATTGGAATTAATATTGTGAGCATTTGAGCTGTCATCATTTTATTGCAAGAAAAATTTATCTCAGATATTCCTTCAAATTTTGATCTTTTTTATTCACCCATATTAGTCTGGCATGATCAATGGTAAATCTTAATTCATGTTAGGATAGTAAAACTTAATTCACATAAAACACAAGCTTGGCTTGACAAAAACTCAGGTATATAATTAACCCTGTTTCATGGTTTAAAACCAAGCTAATTCAAAAGGTTATTGTTAGAAAAAACAAAGTCATAAAACTTCATGATAAAAAACTCACCCCCAGGGGACACGATGGTTCCCATTCCTATATATAACATTGAGAAATATTTGAGGCATCTCACACATTAGTTGCTCTCATCACAAATATAAAAAATAAATAAAAATATTTGTTATGGTAATACTTATATCATGGATTGGCTCCCTCTAAAAAAAATAACTTTTCTTTATATATTGTATCTATTCTTGAAACAAAAAATTGAAGACTATGTCTTGTTACCTAACTATAATAAAAGAAATTATTATTTATTTATATAGGTCGGAGTCCAACTAAAATCTAAACATTTAACTAGCTGAAGATATTCTTGATTACTGAATGAAATGTCAAATCATATAAATTTGTTTATTTATCTAAATATACGAATAATTATATCAAGGTGAGTCCATCATATAGACACAAAAAATAATTAATTATATTTGATCTGATAATAATCATATAGTTAATATTTTATGTAATCCTCAAGCATGTTATCAGATAAAATATTTGTACCTGATTCAAATGAAAAATTTGTAAAATCATAAACTACAAGTTCAACCTCTTAATGAGTGTCCAAGACATGTCTTCTGTGACAATAAATCTTTATTACACAAGTCACCTAAATCTCAATAAAAATAAAGTCCTTATAAATTTTTCATCAAAAAATACAATCAAATATACTTCTTGAACTGGATAATTCTCGCATCTTTATCTCTCATAATTAAAATATCATTCATACAAACAATCAATAAAATAATAAATAATTTATCGCTCATATGTGCAAACCAAATAAAATAATTATAATTTAAAATATTGTAAACTAAAACTAGATACTTGCTAATTATTTATAGTTGTGAATGTTTCATATACATTTCATGCTTAATATCACAATTAAAAAAATATTTTTCATATATAACTGATCTAAAATTTATCTATAAGATCATATTAGTCATTTGAGAAAAAATATTCTAATAATTAACTCCAAAAAATTGAGTCAATCACCTCTAAACATGTCTCAAACTTGATCAATCTACTTTACCATTAAAATATGTTATAACATTGAATACACACATGCAACTAAAATAATTTTTTTCTGAAGGTCAAGATACTAATTATCAAGTTCAATCACCATCCTAAATGAGATAATGTCTCGGAAGGAATCTCAAGCCTAAGAACAATCACTTTGAGTTAAAGACACTTATTATCACACAAGGATATAATCTCTTAAAAAATAATCTCTCATAATTAGAATCAAAGAGAACTTCAAAAGAACAATGAAAAACAAGAGTTTCAGATGTCACTTATGAATTCATATCTAATCTTAACTCCTTAAAAAATTAGCATTACTAAAAAAAAATACATAATAATTACAAGTAGATGTGTCATAATGTGCCGGGCAGTCCAGGCACAACCTGGTTCAGCAATGCCCAACCCGGCATGGTACAGTTTAGAATTGTGTCTCAGGCACGGCCCAGTTCAGTAGTGCCAAGCCCGGCACGGTACAGTTCATAACTGTACCTCGGGCCGGATCAAGCCACCCCAAGATATGATTCATGACATGTTAGGCCAACATGAGTCATGCCTCGTGCTGGGCCAAGCATGACCAGTGTGCCGAGCCCACGACATAATCATCCGGGCAATCCATTTTTATAACAATAATCTGCCATGCGGCCGATTATAATTGGACGGCCAATAAGTCAGTCACCCGTCGATCATGCACTCGAGATCGTGCCATCATCTGCCATCGATTAACAGCAAAGATGCACGACCAGTGCATCTTCGCCATTTGGCACTATCGGGCACGATAGTACCCACCGTGTCATGCTGGAACGATGAATCATGTCACCATGCCGTGCTGAGCCAATGAACTACACCACTGTGTCTTGTCAGACAATGCATAATAATTTAACCGTGCCTTAAAAAATGGGTCATGTCGGCACAACAAAACCTCTTTAACACCTCTACTTACAAGTACTTTATTTATCTTGAAAAAATAATATATATATTTATACACTTTTTTTGAATGTTAGAGTAAATAAGAAAAATATTTCATAAACAATAATATTGTATCATATCGAAAGAAAGATTTAAAAAAAAGTATACGGTCACAAATTTTTTGAAAATAAACTAAATAATCTCTCTAGAATAGTAGACATTAAAAGATGAATGATAAAAAATAAAAAAAAAAGATGCATTCATTTGATCAAATTTTTAACGGTTAAAAATTGTATCTCTCCAACAAAATTCTTGGAACACTTAAATCATAGAAAAATATTTTTATTATTTTAACCAAAAATTTATTTTTTCATTCTACAATCATAATTTGTAGATATATGCTAGCACAATAAATCTAATAGATTATCTCTTAATTAGTATAGCAAGGGATAATGCTATCAAATATATATTCTAAAATATTATTATTTTTTAAAATTATAATATTTTTATTAAATTAATTTCTAATTATTTTATGAAATAACTAAAAACAAACATAATCATTGACCTATTTTGAGAAAAAAAAAATAAAAACATAATCACCAATAAAAATAATAAAATATCTAAAAAATATCTTAAGTTTGATAATTCTAGTGAGAATAAATTATTACACAATTTTAGCCAGCATGATAAAAATCTTTGGTATGCTTTTCTATCTGATAAATCTCACAATATAATATAAAAATATCATTTATACTAGGATACCAAAATCTTAGTTTGCCTAAAAATTTATGATGAAATCAAGAATAAACAAAAAAATAATCAATAACATTCAAATATCTAGCATGTGAAGTTTCATAACAGAAAGGAATATCACATAAAAATTATATTGCTCATAACAGATGAAAGTCAACCCAATTCTTTCAATCCTACAAAAAATATTAATACGAGAAAAATAATATTAGGATTGAGTTTACCAAGAAAGCTAATAAATACTAAAATATTTAGAAACTCATGAATAAATAAAATTCATCATGAAAATGAATTATTAATATCAAAGTTATTATAATCAAAAATTTTATATAATATATCATCAATTATTACAATTACAAGAGAATAAGTTATAAAAATGTAATTGGTAATAAATTATTACTTATGATGTGATTGTTTGTTATTATAATAAAAATATAATCAAATAATCATATTGAGCCGATAACTAGCAAACTTCACCACCGTGAACTTAAGGTATATGTTATAATAGAGATACATGCTCAAGTTGCTCTAACTAGAAAGAAGACTATCGAGCCAGATGATCTTGAAAGTAATCCCTCTAATCTTGATTTTTTAATTATACTTCAAAAAGGATAAATGAGTTATATTTAGAATCCGATTTCATACATTTCTTAGTACTCATACCTTATTTTTATTATTATTATTTTTCTAGACAGTGCTACCATACCCAAGTGAAGTCTCTTTCTGAAATACCATCTTATCCTGGATGAGACCGGGTCATAGTGGAAGAAATGCATATCATATATTATGATTCTTAAAAACTAGTACTATGACTTTCAAAAATATCACTTGTTAATTACAAAAGGCATTCACTACAAAGACATATCTAGATAAGAAAGTACGAAGTCTTATTGCAAGAATATTGACTCTGACTTTTGGAAAGGACTAATACGACACTTTCTCTATTGAATCCATGATGAACTCGATAAAAATTCATATATCTCTTACAACATCTTACAGTTGCAGTACACATCAAATAAATATAAAAAATAAATTTCTTTACGACAACCTTATATATATATATATAGTGAATATCTAAGTTTATAATTTTATTAATTGTCTACATAAATAATTTTATTGATTGTCTACATCTAAGTTTATGAGTTGAGAATCATCTAACTCAAAGTCTTAAATAATTTATTCATGCACAATTTCAAATAAATAATATTGGAAGACTCACATATTTTCTTAACATAGAGATTGCATATTCTACATGAGATATCATCTTATTACAAAGTAGATATGCACTTAATAATCTTACAAAATTAATATTTTGAATTTTACTCCAATAGCTATACTTATTGAATCAAGTATTAATTTCATTTCTTGTATGACACACATGTCGATTCTACTACTTATAAAAAAATTAAATAAATAATAATTATCTGATTATAACTAGATCAGATATAACATATGTAATCAGTATAATTAATCATTTCCTAAATTATTTTTGACAAATTCACTTAGACACAATTCTTCACATACTGATGTATGTGAAAAAATCTTAAAACCTTAAAATATCTTTTAAGAATCATAAGCACTTATAGTTAGCGAGTATTCAAATTTGAGTTACACAGTATCAAACATCGAGATGAGGAATGTCACAAATAATATTATTTTATATTTTTCTTTAAAATAATATTGTCTCGTGAAAAAATAAGAAAATAAAAATTAATTTAATTTAAGATCAAGAACATATATAAAATTTAGAGCGATAGTAACAATTATTTATGAAATATTTTAAATGCACCACTTATTCCATCATACTAAGCAATCATTTTTTTCTCTAATTATTTTTTACTGTAATAGTTAAATATCAAGTCATATAATATCAAATCAAATATTTTACAAGCATACAAAATATACAGAGATATATTATTTTTTCCCTTGAGAAAAAATCTAGAATGAAACCATAGATATGATATATATTCAGATAGCTGAACAGCTAGCAAACATCTTTACAAAGACCTTAAAAAGGATATGACTAACATTTCTTTCCTCCAAACTTGTTATAAAATTATACGCACTAACTTGATAAGAAATATTACAATTTTTCAGTATGTAACTATTTTTTCAGCTATTTTTTATGTTGATGAGAATACCCAACTTGTAAGCTATCAATCATTTATGCTTATTTGATAAGAATATGCTTGTATAATACTATTTGAGAATGTTACTATTTTTTTTCTATATTATTTTGTAACAAGTATTTTATTGTAATAATCAAATAACTCAACACATTATTATCAATCTAGTATTTCATAAGATAATAAAGTATATCAAAATCATATATTATTTTGCATGAGAAAAGAACCAGAACAGATCAATAATTATTACCTATGTACCTACAAATAAGCAAATTACAAATATCTTCATAAAGACTCTTAGAGGATCACAATTAAATTTTCTCTCTTACATAATATATTTTTGTGATATGTGCACACCAACTTGAAAAATGATATTGATATTTTAGTTATGTTTTATGTTGTATTTTATTTATATTTATTTTTGTCTATATAATAGCATGCAACATGTAGACTGCCTCATATTGAATATATATTTATTATGTGATTCAATTTTGAATTTATGAAAATAGTATCATATTTTTCTTCTTTCTCACATCTTCTCTCTTTTTTCTCCTCTCTTTGTTTTATGCTTTTAATAAAACAAAGAGGTTCCAACATGAACAACTTCAATAAAATAATTGTTTTATGCTTCAAATAATAATAATAATTCAGACGTTCTCTTTGAGCTAAATATATTGGAAGTTAAACACGATGTCCACAATTAAGATAAATATTTATCTTTAAATGTTAGTTACTTACATATCATTTGGTTATCTAACAATATTACAATTGAACAAGATAATAATATCTAGATGAATAGTTACAAGATGATTAACACATTTTTGGAATAATTAACATTTAATAAACACAATGTAGACTATACATCATTTGAGATTGATTTCTCTGTAGTTATCGAGGTTCAATTTATTTTTTATTTATTTTATTTGTCTTTTTATTTATTGGGAGCACCTGACATACAGGCTACCCCAAATCATACATATATATGATTTATATCGTATTCCAAAAATACTTTTTTATAAATTAATAACATTTTCATTTGTACTTTACCTTCTTTGCTCCTCTCTCTATTTTCCTTCCGAAAACCTAACCCTAACCAAACCTAACAACGGCCAAACAGGTTATCAAAGCAAGTTATCAAACAAAGTGGCGGCGACATTGGGAAGTGTAGGTGATGATGCAGCCTTTGGTAGTGTCAATAACACTAATCACCAATATCATATCTTGGTATGGTGTAAAGATCGTGGAATGTTATTTATGACATGAAGTAGTATCCTAAGATATGATTTAGCAAATTTTCTTTAATACTTACTCTTTTATTCTTAAGAGATGTATGTCAAATTATTCGTATTTTTTTTTTGATATAGATTATGAGGTAAGTATATGATATTACTTATATATGACAATAATATTTTAATTACATGAATTAATTAGTTGGGTATATCACAACAAGCACGACCTTTCTTTCATAAACTAAATTTATAAACTAAATTAAGATCAAATACTCAACAAGCACGAACTTCTTTCATAGATGAGATATATTTTGTATATTTGATCTAGTCTCAGTATGTCAAGATATGCACACAAGTTAAATCACTACTTGATCCAGGTCCAGACTTATCTATAAATGCTGATTCATCATTTAATTTTACTAGATATAGGAAGAACGTAAGAATATAAATGCATTACTTAGAAATCTCAGGTATATAAATAATATTATAGAATATGAAATTATGTTTAGAAATCATAAGCATGACCAGATAACATATTCAAATTCCATTAGGGCTCATATGATTATAGTGAATAGGTTCACCATATTTTCTTTTGTTTTTCAAGGTAATATTATATCCTGAAAAAATAAAAGAAATAATTATTATAAATTCAATATAAAGGAACAATACATGACTATAATATTAGCTATTTGTGAAATCTAGTGGACCTATCACTTTTTTAAGCAAACTTGTTTATCAATTCAAAATTCAAAGATATTTTATGTAATAGTCAAGTAATGCCTTAAATAAAATAAAAAATAAATAATTATTATAAAATTCAATATAAAGATACAATACATAACTATTATATTAGATATTTGTGAGATTTAGTTGACCAATCACTTTTTGAAGTAAGTTAAGCCAAGAATCTTGTAATAAAATTATATTACACCTCAAATATCCAAAAATAAATGATATTGTATGTAATAGTCAGGTAGCCCGACATATTGCTATTAAGCCAAGGATCCACATGCAGATAAAATATATTAAATTGATTATTACTTCATTTGAGAGAATATCCAAGATGATTCGATTACTATTAAGGTTGCAACTCAAAACAAGTCAACTCATGTAGACTGAAATTAACCCGAAATAAAATTATGTTCAAGTTGATGTTTTCTCATATGCAAGTAGGGCTCAGGTTGAAAATTGCAACTCAAACTAAATTCAAGTTGAATTTAGGTCTAGAATTTAGACAACCCAAAGTAAACCAAACCAAGAACACAAATCAAAAAGCAAACAAGACCAAAATGGTCCCACCAAATTTGGGTTTGAAGCATGCTTAGTACACCATTCAAAAAAAATAAAGATGAGTTATTATGGCTATAAAAAACATGACCCGAGGGGCTGAAACATTCAAAATATATGCAATCAATGTCAATTTTATATTATATAAATTCGGATTCTCAAAAAAATATTCAAAAACTAAAAATTTTATATTTTTATTTTATTTACAGATTTTAATTACTTAATCTTTATTTGTATTTTTTTGTTGCAATGTTATAAATGATTCAATCCAGTCCACCTAACTCAACCCAAGTTTCATAATTTCAATTGGAGTTAGATTTATGTTAAAGGATCCAAGCTGAACATTAGATTGACATCTTTTGAATTCGGGTTGGGTTTGGATTGAATCTCAACCTAACCCAAATCGCCCAAGTTGCAGCCAATATTAGTACAGCTTACGTACCTGCAAGCAAGTAGAGTACAGATATCTTTAAAAATTATGAAGACTCTCAGAGAACCACACGTTATTTTCTTCTCTTCCAAACTGGATGTTTATGACATGTTCACCCTAGCTTGAATGGGTTTGTTGAGATTTGATTTATATTATATTTATTTTTTTATTATTTGGGAGCATCCAACATGTAGAATACCTTCAACTATATATATATATATAATTTATGTTGCATTCCAAAAATAATTTTTCAAAATAATATTTTCTTTTTTTTTAACTTCTCCTTCTCTCCTCTCTCCCTTTTCCTATCAAAAACTTAATCCTCTAACCAACCCTAATTGCAGCCGAACACAACCAATATATTTTGAGTATGATGACAAAGAACATAATCATATTATCTTGGATCTAATCTTCAATGAGAAAAACATCATGACTAAATACCTTGAAGATGCCAGATTTAAAGACATATCACATATGCACATATGAGTATATTTCATGTTTTTTTTAGAAAAAAAAGGTACATTTATTCCTTCAAGTCAAGTGAATGTGACCAGCATCAAAGTAAAATTCAATTTTTAGGCCACTTTTCACATAACATGATCACATTGCATGTACCTTAGCTTGCCTCGCAGCACCTTGCAAAGCTATTTCCATAGTTTTCATCTCAGTCTTGAGTTTCTCTAATTCATCCACAGGATCCCGCAATGGGGGCTCATTTGATACTGAGTACATGTTTTGATCTCTTACATTATCTGTAGCATCACTCATGGCTCCACTCTCCCATGCTGTGCTCACATTAGATTCAATTTTTTGAGAAATCAAATCCGCAGCCATTACTAAAGGAACATCAGAAGGGCTTGAAGTGATTGAAGAAACATCACAAGCCTTGACGGCCTCTTCAGCAACAACAAACAATGAATCAGGGTGGATAACTGCAGGCACAAATGCAGTGTCACTCGTAGTCTCAGTTCCGATATCACGTTCCACTTCAGCTTGACCAATAGAACTCTCTTCCATCTCATCCATTTTTGCTTCACGTTCATCAGTCACCCCGATCACATCAAGCACTTCATCATCAACAACCAAACCATCTTCATCAGTTTTTGTATTTAATGCCACAAACTCCGAATTATTTGTCAAATCAACACTAGAACTGTTTTTTTGCTGATTAGGAATTGGATCCAACATTGCAACAACACTGTCAATGAGGTCCGGATGTCGTATAAGCTCTGGTTCTGCCTCTGATTCAGCTTTTGCTTGATCAAAAAACATAACCTCTTTGACATCTGCAATCATTGGAAGATCATGTTTTTCTGTATCGATTATTTTGTTTTCATTGCCAATTGCTGTTCCTTGAGCAAAAGGTTTTTGCAGATCTTTATCTTCTTCCTGTGATGATTCTACTTTCATCCCCTTCTCTAAAGTGAGATCATCATTCTTACGCCCCATAAAGGACATAGCAGGCCATAACCCTGAAGCTGTAAAGAAAAAAAAAAGAAAATGTACAAATAATAATAAGTAAAAATTCAAAAAAAAAAAAAAAGAACATTTCCATGTGCATGCAAGAAAAGGTAAATTAGCATTATTTTTTAGTGGGGTAATGCAAAAAATTTAAAGACATGCAATTGATGCACTCGATCGCAAGAACCATAATAAAACTATCAGCCACATGCAATATGCATAAAAGATAATTTTATTGATGTAATCTATCCTCCACATCAAAGAATCCAACAGTATCATAAGAATGATTTCTTTAGATTACTTTGAAATCATACACGGTGCACAAGACTCGCAATTTAGCATTGGTATGAGACATGTTAATATCTCGACAGTCTCGTCCATAAAAATCAAAGAGGCTGTACTGATAAGTCTCGAAACTGAAACTCATCACTCTTGGACAATAAAATTTATCATCATATCAAAACATGACATTTGACAAATATATATACAACACAATGACTACTCATATTATTAGTTATTTTTGGTATATTAGTATTTGTATAATCACACACTATTTTTATTAGATCACATAATGGATAAGATAAATGAGTTTTCTAATTTTATCGATCATTTTCTTCTAAGTCCCCAATACCAGCCTTGTTGCATAATCATGTAGGTAAGTAGGGATGACAACTTTGGGTGGGCAAGTAAATACCAGCCTTGTTGCAGCACTGCAGCATACTGTTATGGCTCTGCATTTTTCCCTACCATTTGAAAATATAAGAAAATTTAACTGGGATGAATTTTATAAGCAGCAAGAAACCAGGCTAGCCCATTTACAATATTCCAGCCAAAACAAAAATACAATTGAGACAGAACATCAGGCTGGGAAAATTAACAATTTCAAGGATCCGTTCGAGACCTAGTTTGCCTAATACTGATCCAAGACCTGCCAACCTAAATCATTGCTACCATAATTAAAAATAAATCTAGAAACCAAAAAATCCACATAAGCTAAGATTTTCAAGTATAAATTTATTATAAATTTTTTCTTAGCTTATAATTTTGATATCGATTATAATTTTGACAAGAAAAACAAATCACTCAGGTAATATATGAAAGGGAACTAAAAAAAACCAAATTAATTATTTTTTAAATATGAAAGAACTAATAATGTACAGAAATTATAAGATTATTAAAAAAAATATATCTAGCAAACTAACAAATAACATTAGTTCTCAATTCTTATCTAAAAAATATAAAAGAAATTAAAATTGTTCAAAATTAACTTTAACCAAGAACTAAGAGTTTGACATCAAAAATATATATTTTTTTTTAAAAATTTTAAATATATAAACTTAAATGATCAATCAATCATAACAAATTCAAAGAATAAATGATCAATCAATCATAACAAATTCAAAGAATAAATGATCGATCAATCATAACAAATTCAAAGAATAATGATCAATCAAAACAACAAAATTAAAAGATAAATTTTTATAAATATTGAAATTCAAAAAAAAATAGAAAAAATTTAAAATAAATAAAAAAAAACGAATTAAAGGTTATTATAAAAAATAAACATAATGATAAAATATTACGGTATAAAAAGTTATTAAGAAAAAAAAAACTTTGAAAATTAGGAATGTTATATCTTTTTTTATCCTTTTATTTATTATCTTTTTGATATTTACTATTTGTTAATGGAAGCAATGAACTTGTTGGCAGCCCCAATCATTTTGTAATTATTATCTTATCTATAGTATTAGAATTTCCCATGTATTATATGAGAGTATTTATCATTATTATTGAAATTAATTTTTTTAGCCTTTTATTTTACATGATATCAAAGCAAAATTATCAAGGGTTATTGTTTTCCAACAAAATTAGGTTTCACAGGTGTCCTTGTCAGATGCCTAGAAAAGCAGACCAATTTGAACCATCCAAACGCTAATGTTAATAGTATAATACAACACTGTGCCTACACAGAGTTGCACAGCGTGTGTGTGTGTAGTGGTGCATAGTGAAGGTGCACCGTGCAAACCACGATGAACAACGTGCACAAACATGACAGCCGGGGGCAGTGTGTGGTATGCAATGGTACAGTGTAAAGAAATCTATTGCAGAGTGAATGCTCGTGCAAAGTGAATTGAATAAGTATAGTTAAGTACAGTTTAGTTTTTATTTTTCTTCTCTCCTTTAGTATGTAGTGAGTTTGAGTAAGAGCAAAAGATGTCAGCCTATCATGGGCATCAATCTAATGTGCAGTGTGTGTGGAGTATAGTGATGTGATATTTGGTACCCCAATGCAGAAAATTCTTCATATTTATCACAAATTAAAGGAAAAACATTATCACAGAAAAAATGTGTTAAAAATTATTTTTAGAAAGCAAGCCAAGCGCACTACTAGTTATTGAATAAGACAAAAAAATTACCAGAGTCATCCAAGAATCCTCACAGAATTCTTCCACTATTTCTCTTATTGCAAAAAAATACACAAAATTCTTCTATAAAACAAAAACAAATATTTTTCATCATTTATGAACTATAATTCTAGTGATTCATCTTTCCACTTGAGATTTATGGGTTATTTACTAAAGATTTAATAGTCATATCATCGGTGATTATTTTTTTTTTATTTTTATCTTTATTTCTTGAATGGTGTTATGATTAATTATATATTATCTAAAATTATTATTTATAACTCTATTTCTAGATATTCTACTCATCTTCTTTTTATAAATTTTTTAAACTCAATTTTAACATTATTATCTTTTTTATTTTGTTGTTTTATTTGATCAAAAGACTTTAAATAAAACTTTCAACAAGATTGTTGAATATAAATTATGTCCACAATTTAATGATTATATATCTAATTAGATATTTAATTGAAACTCCAGTCTTACTAAATCAATTCCGCAAAGATCTTATCCAACTAAGTCACTCATCAATTATAAAATTATATTATAATTTTATATCATATCTACCAAGCTTGAGCGAGCTATGTTTTATTTGATTTGACACACACAAAGATATAAGGAAACTAGAGTTAAAATTCTTCTATTAATGATTATATATTTTTTATTTAATTATTTCTTGTTCATTTTATATTATAAACTCTCTATTTTCTAATTATCTCATAAAAAATAAAAAATCAATTTAATATAAATATTAATTATTATTAATACATTTCTTGTGTATTCTTGACTTAGTCACTCATCTCTAAATAAATTAATAATTTTAGATCCTTATATAAGAAATATAGCTATCCTGAAATGTGATGTCTATCTATTATATAAGTACACTAATTTCATATCACATCTACCAAACTTGTTAGAGTTAAGTTTTATTTAATTTAATAGACACGAATATGTAGAAAGTTTATAAAGTTAAGATTCTACATTTAATAATTATATAAATTTCATTTAGTTATTTCTTTTTTTTTCTATATTATAAACTCTTTCCATTTTCTAATTATCTCATAAACAAATAAAAAATCAAGTTAATATAAATATTAATTATTATTAATACATTTCTTGTGTATTCTTGACTTAGTTACTCATCTCTAAATAAATTAATAATTTTAGATCCTAATATAAGAAATATCTCTATCCTGAAATGTGACATCTATCAATTATATAAGTACACTAATTTCATATCATATCTACCAAACTTGTATGAGTAAAGTTTTATTTAATTTAATAGACACTAATATGTAGAAAGTTTATAAAGTTAAGATTCTACAATTGATAATTATATAAATTTCATTTAGTTATTTCTTTTTTTTCTATATTATAAACTCTTTCCATTTTCTAATTATCTCATAAAAAAATAAAAAATCAATTTACAAAAAAATTAACTAATAATAATTTAAAATAATATATCTAACAATTTTAATATTTATTATACTAATAATAAAAATATACACCTAACTACATATGTTAGCACACCACAATAAAATCAAGTTAAAAAAATTTAAACATTTTCTTAACTTGACTAAAACACTTCTTTTTAGTGGAAGTGATTCAAAACAATTTTGGGAATACGGGAGCACATCTAACTGCATAGTATTTTATATTTATTTTATTTATAATCTATTCTCAAGATATGACAAGTTGACGCATAAATCCTTCATCCTCAAAGCATATCCTCGAAAGTCATGTACTTATACTGGTACAATCAGGTTATCAGCTAAAGTGGTTACTATGAGTCAGATGTAGATATATATGCCTCTTCATTGGTACCTTTTTCTTTTTCTTAGTCACCCTTTCATCTCACGCTCTTGCTTGATTTGCTCTTTCAAATGAATTTGTTCTTAGAGTACCTACGACTGCACTGCAAACTCTTTCATGCTTCAATAAATAATACTTGCTGGCTAGCACTATAGCTTTCTTTCATTCTTTTTGTTACAAATCAGTGCCTAGCTCTCAGACTAGGAAAAGAAGATAAAGGTGTCAAACAGGCCAGAATCTCATCCTTGGCCCAAGGCATACCCCGACTTGGTCGTGCCTAGCTCGGCATGGCACGGTCCAGACCCATACCCATACCCGTGCTCGTGTCGTGCCTAGGTCTACTAGGGCACATGCCGAGCCAAGCATTGCCGTGTACAAGAGCCTGTGGACACGCGATTTCAGCATGACCCAAATTGTGCCCCGACTCCACCCCACCCCGATGCCCAACCCCGAGCCCAATGGATCCGAATTTCCATTGGTACAATAACCCGAACCGACCCATCGATCTTTTTACCCCGGCCCCAACCCGAGCCTGAAGGTTTCAAAAACCGAAGCTTCTAGAACCTATGATCATTTGGGTCGGTTCAACCGTCAAATCAATCCAAACAGTCCAAAAAAAATTCAAATATTAACTATTGGATTTTGCCCCCAACGGCTAGAAGGTAGAATCCAACAGCCCTAAAATTTCAAAAAAATCTAAAAAATATATATATTTAAAATCTTTTCAATATCTATAACCTCCCCGCCCCGTTCATAAATTTTTATCTTTGTAATATTGATCTCTCTCTCTGATATTTTCTCTCGCTCGACTCTCATTTTTTCTCTCGCTATCAACTTTCGGCTTTTGAGACTCAGATGTGAATTGTGGTGTGCGTGCGGTGCATACATCAAAAAGACGGTTATTTTATATTATAATTTATGGGTATTTTTTTTATTGTTTAGTTGAATTTTATTTTCAAAATTTAGTTTAATTAATTTTAATTAATATATTAATTTAAAGATATTATATATAATAAAATTAAAAAACAAATAAAGAATAAAAAAGGCAAATATTAATTTTAATTACGAAACGAAATTAATTATAATATAGATAACGAAAACCCTACGAAAATTAATTAACTATTATTATAATAAATATTAACTTTGATTTCTTCAATCACCTCGACCCAAACATTTAAAAAATAAAAAACTAAAAGAACATCAATAGATTAGACCCAATTTTATATAATACAAAAAATATATATTAAGAGTATCGAAGAAAAATCAGCACAGTATAAATATTATAAAAAAATTTTAAACTGTAAGAATTTGTGTGGGACTAAGCACCTTAAAAAGCATATCAAACTAAACACCAAAAAACTTGGTGCATTAGATACTAGACAAACTCAACTCAACGGTGGGTTCTTTGAGACTGGATCTAGTTCAACCTTAATGTTGACCCTCATCATACACCACGAGTTAGAAAGAGAAAGCATTGTCAAACTGATCATCACAATATGTCTTTGAATTAGGTTTATAAAAGATCTAAAGATTGTTAGTATTATGCAGACTTATTTTCAACCTACATATCATAAGATTCTTAAGTCCACATCTAGGAACAACATACTAAAATACTATAACTTAGAAAAAAATAATAATTAATGATTTTAAAAATTATAGTGGAGTGATGTCCGTAACATTCGATATCTAGATTAATCACAACGAAGCATCTTATGCATGTCTAACCGCCCACTATATAGATTCTAAATGAATATTAAATAAAAAAATATTAAAATTTTCAGATATTCTTGATCCTCATAATGATCTAATCATTTATGAGTGCATGATAAAAATTTTTAAATAATATATAATTCAAAATAAAATTTTTAGTATCACATTCGATAATACATCTAATAATGAAATAATTATTAACATATGTGTAGAACTATAAGATATAGATCATTTAAAAAGATTTTTCATGTTGAATATATATGTCACATAATTAATCTTATAGTAAAAACAAGTATTATGGTTGCTTCTCTCACTTTAAAAAATATACATAACTCACTAAAATGTCTTTATACACCTCGTAAATAACAAAAGATCAATGCTCTCTATTTATCTGCGATAAAGGTATGAAACGGGTTGTGCCTGGCCGGCCCGGCACAGTTTTAGACTACCCAACCAAGCTACAATACTGGGTCATGCATTGCACGGTTACTGTATCGTGTCATGCCTTGCCTGGCACAATTCTGTGAAGGTCAGGCCTGGCATGGACCCGCGGCACGAAATCTACCAGGTTTGAAAGGGCCCAAAACCCTAATTTTAAAAAAAATTTGGGTTTCAACAACGTGGCACCATGATGCCATGCATCTTAGCCCTTTAGGGGCTCGACAAGCCTCTCCCATCGGGCATCGGCTCGTTGTGACCATGCTCAATGCATGGTCATGCTTGTTGTGTCGACATGCCAGGCGTGTCGTGCCAGGCACGACACGCCGGCCAAAAATTTCAGCCCAACACAACATGACTCATGCAGTAGGTGCACCCGGCACGGGCCCAAACACAGAAATATAGTGTGTCATGCTGTGCCTCATGATGGGTAGGGGTCGGGCCGGCCCGGCCCGTCCCATTTGACATCTCAAGTCTGTTAGTCTAAAAAAATTTTCAATCTGATGTGAGACACAATTGAAATTATATACTTTATGTTAGAGTCATGTGTTGGATACGAACATGTGATATCCAACTACGTTAATAATAAAAGTAACGAACTTATTATTGACAATAATTAACTGAGCTACAAAAATTTAATTTATTAAAATTTTTGAAGATTTTTTATGACACAACAAATATATGTTCGTTAGTTTATACTCTCACAACTTGCATTGCACTTTGGTACATATATAATATTAATAACATGTTTAAGAAGTTTAGAGATGACATGATACTTAGTGATATGGTTGTATAGATAAAAATCAAGTACTTAAAATATTGATCTATCATTCCATCTCTTTATTGTATAACTGTCTGCATAGACCTTAGGATTAAAATGAAAAGGATAGAAAATATTTTAACATATATATTCTCATGTATAAACCAAGAAGGCCAACCTGAATGATTCATTCACGAGAAATTGACTAAGTTCTTCATATATTACGATACTAAGTATGATAATAGTAGTAGTGAGGCTTCGAGTACAAACATGAATACCATATTCGGAGATAAAAGCTTTTTCATTCAAGTAACGAGGGAGAAACTATAGGGTGAACCGTCGAATAGGAACAAACTATCTCAGTACTTAGATACTGATTACTGCACAATCCTATCACATTCCAATAATAAGTATCTTAATATTTACTGTAATAAAATCATGAGTCCGCATATTTCATGCTATCTAAGATAGCATGGGATCTACTAACTCTTCTAGTGTCGAGAATAGCATCAGAGTTTACTCTTTCTATTACAGTAAATATGATTTCGAATAAGAGATTCAAATTATGACCATATATTATTATGGCATTAACATGCATTAAGGATTGAGAGGACTTAAGTTTGAACATCCAAGATCATGATGGTGCTACAATAAAAGCAAAGAAGTTGATTGATATTGATGATCTATGGGATATCGATGATGATTGACGACTAATGGCAATTATGGCAGTAATATTGATATCATCATTGATTATATACTATAATATTAACAATATTTTTTATTTTCATTTATCTTTTTTGGATTGACATTGTTTTTATTTTTTTTTTATTTTACTTTGAGACTTGAATCTTCATTTATGTTTTTTGTGATTTGTATTGGTTTGTATTAATGTTTTAGTTTTATTAATTCAAACACTATTAGCTTTAAAATTTTAGTTATTTATTATACTATACTTTATATTTTATTTTATTTAATAAATTAAAATTTTAACAATTAATTAATTAAACAATTAACTATAAACTATTTAAATATTAAATAATTAAAATTTAAATTTTTTAATAATTTTGAATTCTAGATTAAAAATTTTCTAAACAGCCTGAACTAGACCCGAACCAGACTCAAACAGCCAAACCCCGTTCCAAACCTGGCTTGGCACAAAGCCACAAATACAAGTCTTGCCTACCCTGTGCATGGGCCAACACAAGCATTGTGCATTAAACAAGGCCAATACAATAGACACAACACATAGAGTGCACACACCTATTCATGTTGGATTTAATAAAAATAAAATGAGTGAAGCTCATGCATTAGTGTACACTCTATGTGCACACCACACATTAGTGTGCACAAAGTGCACACATGGCACACCTAATGCACAACATATAGGCACAATAATCCCTAAGGACCTGATATATATATATATGTATGTGTATATATATGTATATGTATATGTATATACATATATTTATCTATATATACACTATAATAATATATACACATAGAGTGCACACACCTATTAAACATGTAATTGTGGATATCTAATTATATATATATATATATATATATATATATATTACATAATTACATATGCACTACAATGTCAATGTCTATATATATATATATACACACACACAAAGACAAAGCAATACATATATATTAATATAAATACAAATATATTAATATATGAAGAAACAAGTTAACTGTAGATAACAAAAATTTAAAACAAATAACATACAAACTAGAGGGGTGCAGAGGAAAAACCAAGAAAGAGAGAAGAAGAGATGAGAAGTGAGGAGAGAAGTAAACAAATTATCTTTGTCATTGTGATTACATGTTACGATTTGGGAATGAATTGCAAATTTGCAATAAAAGTCAAAAAATGAATTCTTTTTTATTTAAAATTTCTTTACATGGATTTTATTTTTACTTATTTAGTTTTTAAGTATTTTCATTATTAGTTTCTTTCTTTGTTCTTGCATTCAGGTGACCACAACCATAGGCCCAATTCCAACCCAAATTAAGTTCAAGTTGACAATGTTCAACCTCGATCTAACCTAAACCTAAAGAAACATTAACTCTGAGGCAATTTTTACTTGAGTTGACCCAACCCGAGTCACAGTTCTATTAAAAATATTTATGCCCTATTTGAGTATTGAAGTATTCAAAGAAAACACATATCAAAATCATAAATATCATAAATATACTGAAGAAAGAACAAAAACAAAATAAAAACAAATAAAAATTCTATAAAAGACTAAATAATCTCTCTATAAGTCCTAGGATATAAGTTGTAAAATATTATACATTAAAAAATAACAAAAAAAAATATGTAATCGATTAGACAAATTACAATAAAATTCATATCTCACCAAAATTATTTTTGGAATATATTTTTCAAAGTAAAAATATCTAAGTTATTTTAATCATATATATATATATATATATATATATATATATATATTTTCTTCCGCTATCTCATTTTATTGGGTGTGCCAGTACAAAAAATCTAATATATAATCTTATGATTCATACACTAAATAATAAAAAAAATTATTTGATAACATATATATATATTCTAATACATTATTATTTCTTTTTTTTTGATTTTTAGCAAATTAATTATTTAGCATTTTAAAAAATATTTAAAAAATAAAAAATATTTATGATTTATCGCTATAAATATATACTTATATAACTGAGCAATAATCAACATATATAATAAAGTATATAAAACTCAATTTGGTTATATCTTAATTAGATTCTTATATGTCTGAGTATATCAGATTAAATAAGTCCTTCCTCATATGAAATTAACATACATGATAAAAAGTCCTAAGGGGTTTTCTTAACTGTCTCAACTCATAATAAATATGATTGAATATCCTTGTGACTAGAGTAAATTATTCTTAACTTAACCAATAATTAACAATCAAACTAAAAAATCAAGTAAATATTTCAGCACGATCAAATATATAAAAGAAAATTCTATCATAAAAAAAAGGCATACAATTAATATTGTTCAAATCCAAATAAAATTTTTCTTAAAATATTCTAATCTTATAAATAAATATCAATAAAAATAAAAATAAAACTAAAATTAAATTGTTTGCAAAGATAATTCACATATAATAAACTAATAAAATAATCGAGAATAAATATGTTATATAAAAATAATAAAAATTCAAGCTAAATATTATCATATTCAATAATTTTTGAGGATTTACTATTAACTATTATATTATTTTCAATGTAAGAAAAAAAATAATAAATAACACATGAATACCTACAATAAGAATATTAATTCTTGTGTCAGCAATTCAAGAATCTAAAATGATAGTATAAGTGAGACAACTAGTAATACCTAAAGAAAAAATATATATATTACTATATTAAAGTAAAATTTTGCATATTTCTCTCTAATAAGTATACATATAAATATCATAATATCTATCTCTTAATATTGTATAAAACTCAATTTCCTATTTAAAAATATTATTCTTTGATTATATCTGATATATGTGACCCTTCTTTCAATAATATGTATCCTATAAAATTAATTTTCTTTGTTTAAACATCGATTCCAAGTCACAATCCTCACAAAAAATATCAATTTGGCAATCATTAATACTATAATTCAAATCTTTCACTAAAATTAGGATTTTCTGAGTTAACATCCCTGAAATCTCTAATACTATAATTCAAATTTTCAATTTGCTTATTAATTGATTATCACATTGAAAAAGAACAAGTAAATAATCTAATCAAATTTTTTAGCTCGGCCAAAAATTAATGATCATATTAAAAATGAACTAAATAATATATAATACTCAAACACCTAATAAGATTCCTAACAACAACAAAAAAAACATACAAATCATTGTTCTCTATCTTGAAAAAAGTCATCCTTGAAGATTTTTGATTTTATAAAATTATATTATCAGTAATTAATCTGTTTGATGATAGTCGTTGAGTCAACAACTCATGAATATTGAGTAGAATAGGTAGTGAAAGTTATAACATCTAAAAACAAAAATATCTAATATATTACTATCAAGTAGATTATATATTTTTTTCTAGAAAGAATCATGATGAGAAACACTATGAGAATCTCACAAAATTATCAAATAAAAAATATAATGGGATTGTGTCATGAAGATATTTCCACTATCTAACTCCAACAATTATGCCTACCTCCACTAAAATTACCTCCAAGAAATGCATAATTAATTGTGTGAAACAAATAAAATAAATAGTAATGTACTTCATCTCCCTAGACTCTTTTAATCTCAATCAAATCAACTAAGAAACCACATTATATATATATAGTCCTAGAAGAATATAAGAATGCAACAAACTCTCATAACATCCTGCATATAAGGATATAACAACCTTATGTGCCTCAAAATTGAGGGAGACCAACATAGTATAATCTTATGTGCCTCAAAATTGTGGGAGCCCAACATAGCATAATCTTATGTGCCTCA
Source organism: Sapria himalayana (assembly GCA_029783825.1). Classification (NCBI taxonomy): domain Eukaryota; kingdom Viridiplantae; phylum Streptophyta; class Magnoliopsida; order Malpighiales; family Rafflesiaceae; genus Sapria; species Sapria himalayana. Next base: position 6,727,561 of record JAREIK010000385.1, read on the forward strand.
AAATTGAGGTAGCCCAACATAGCATAGCCTTGTGTGCCTCCAAATTGAGGGAGCCAAACATATCATAACCTTATGTGCCTCAAAATTGAGGGAGCCCGACATAGCATAATTGCCTAGTGGGAATTCGATGTTGTCTCCAATTGCATTGTGTTAGATTAAGTCTGCAATGTACCAGGCATGACTTGACCCAAGGCAGGATGCATAACTAATAACAAAAGCTAGGCTAAGCTAGGCACAAGCATGAAACAACCATATGGCTCATGATTTGTATTCTAGGGTCTTTGCAGGCTAGCTAACGCTTCATGCCACGGATGTATTATGTGGATCCATGACAATAGTTGAAGATTTTATTAAATATCAAATATGCTGACAAATTTGAGTAAAAATATGTGAAAATGCTCCAACAAAAAAGTGTAAGTATATTGAATGTGATGTTATTTTTGAGTTCAGGCATTCCAACCCTGTTAAGTTTGGAAAACTTATCACTAGACATGGACTTGACTATGAATACGAGTATTGATTTACCCTACACTAACTGGTCAGGAGTTGAAGACACTCTCCTAATGAGTCCAGAATAATGCAAAACTAATCAGCATTAAGATATAAAGTATAGCATAGAGAAATAAAATTTGAGAAACTTCTCACTAATCAAAAACTTGACTATGAAAAAAAGTATTGGCATATCATGCACAAACTAGTAAAGAGTTAAAGTCACTCTCTTAATAAGCCAGGATTAGGACAAAACCAAACAACATATATACATAAAATGTAGCATGATAGGCTAGAGCTCATAATAATGGTCATTGTGAGGTAACAACATAAGTTGCATGACAGCATGAAAGAATAAGCATGTGGCTAAATGATATCAGAGAGAGATTAAGAAGATTGTCAACACAAGAGTTGTCCCTTGTCGATCTTGATAGTTAAAAGTCTATCTCTCCTGTAATTGCACAATAACTAATAAAGTCTTGTGTTAAACTACAATAAGAAGACTCATGTTTCTCTAAAATGAAAAAACATATCAATTGTTGTCTAGTAGTGTATAACGGATGATTGCCTACTAAGAGTGAAAATTTTGCTATGTGTTGATTTTGAGATGGAAGTGAGTGAAGGCTCCTTTCATTGCTCTGAAAAGCCAAATCCCTGTTCAAAGATATCCTCTTTGACTCAAGAAATTAACGGAAAACTTAATGAATAAAAACTCATGCAAAGCAGCAATCTTCAAAGGTAAAAAATTGGTGAAATACGCAATGCACAAGAGCGTACAAGATATTGAGTGAGAGAGAAAGTCACAGACTTATCATGTGCATATGTGATCATAACGGAAGACTTTATTGAATATCAAACATGATAACGAATTTGAGTTAAAATGTATAGAAGTGCTTCAACAAGTGTAAGTGTATTGAAGATTATACTTTTTTGAAGTTCAGACATGCCGATCCTATTAAATTTGAAGAGTTTGTCGCTTATCAAGGGCTTGCCTATAAAGAAGGAGGTTGGTCTACCCTGCACAACTACTCGAGAGTTGGAGCCACTCTCCTGAAAAACACAAAGCAATATGAAATCAATCAACACAGTCATGAAGTGAAGGATAATAGGCTAGGTCCAATCATAATATTGATTTTGAGGTCATTTTATGAGTTGCATCACAGTGTGAAAGAGTAGTCTCATAAAAAAAAGTATCAAAGTGGGTACAAAAAATTATTAACAATTAGTTTTACCTTTTGTCAATCTTGGTGACCAATAATATCTCTTCCATAGTTTTATAAAGCGCAAGGCACCCCAAGGCACAAAGATTTCTTGGAGCCTTGAGGCACAAGGCACAAGGCCGACCTAAGGCGTAGGCTTTAATGAAGTGAAATATGACTTTAGATGCAGATAAATTTTTATTAAATATGATTCTAATTGTTAAAAAATAAATATTCCTAATATTTAAATAAATTTTGATGAAAAAAATAAATGAAATTATATAAATTTCAATATATAATTACAAATTTTGAGAATAAATATATTTTTTAAAAAAATTATAATATATAATGCACGCCTCTTCCGTAAGGCGCATGTTTTGGAAGGCGATGCGCTATAGCTAGGGAGTGGTTGTGCCTTGAGCCTAGGCGCGCCTTAAGCACGCCATTCACAACTATGATCTCTTCATTCAATACATAATAGTTGATAAAGTCATGTGTGAAGCTGTAGTAAAAGGACACATATTCTTCTAGAATGAAAAATATGCAACTTTTTAAAAAAAAATATGCTAATTATTGTCTAGCAGAGCATAATAAGTGCTTACCTACTAAGGGTGGAAATTTAATTATATGTATGCTTTCGAGTAGAGGTATCAAATGGGCCGGCCCGGCACGGCACGGCCCGTTTTTCACGAGCACGACCGTGCTACCGTGCCGTGCCTGGCAAGGCACGGTTTAAAAAAACCGGGCCCGGCACGGCCCGCAGGCACGACGGGCCGTGCCGTGCCTCGCCTGGCCCGCTCGGGCAAACCTGTCCGAGCAGTTCGAAAAACGGGGACAGCGGCTCGGGTGGAATTTGACCCGACCCGCGGTCTTTTTTTGCGGGAGGGGAGGCATGCGGTTTGCCGTGCCGGTTTGCCGTGCCAGGGGCCGAACCGTGCCTGGCCAGGCACGGCACGGGCACGGATTTTTTCCGTGCCGTGCCTCGTACTGGGCCGGGCCAGCCCGGCACGGTTGACACCTCTACTTTCGAGGTAAAAGTGAGTGAGGAGAGACTCCTTTCATGACTCTTGGAAGCCACATCCCTAATAAAAGATATCCTTTTTGACCCAAAGAATCAACGTGGATGTTAATGGATTAAAACTCATGCGGAGTACCAATCTTTGAATGTGAACATCAATGAATAGTATAATGCACATTGGCATGCAAAATAATAGGTAGGGAAAAATGTCACGGACTTTTCATATGTGTCCATAATTGTAACTAAAGATTTTATTTAATATCAACTATACTAATGAATTTAAGTAGAAATATCTCAGAGTGCTCCAACAAAAAAGTATAAATGTATTGTAGGTGATAAATCTTAGAATTCGGGAATTATGGCACTATAAAATTTGGAGAGCATGTTATAGATGGGAACTTGATTATGAAAAAAAATATTAATCTACCTTGCACAAATTGATCGGGAGTTGGAGCTAAACTCTCGATCAGCCTGAAGGAGAATGAAACTAGTCAACATAGAGACATGAAGTATAACATAACAAACTAGATCTCATGATATTTTTAATTGAGAGGCCACTAGACATGCTGCATCGCTGCATGAATGAGTAGGCACATGGCATTAAACTAGCACCTAGAACGTAGCCTTATGATATAGTAGTCATAGTCAATGGCTCATGGCTCATGGCTCATGCCTAGCTAGCCCTAACCTAGGTTTGAGCTAAAGCCACATAACCAAAAATTTAAATTATTTAAAAATTTAAAAATAAGAAAAGTATATTTGTTTAAATTGTAGAATATTTAATAAAATAAAATTCTTTGAAAAATAAAAATTATATACAATGAATGTGAATATAAAATTAAATGAAAAAAATACAACATAAAGAAATAAATTTCCTAAAATGAATCAACATTATATTGTTTATACTTCTAGATCATGATCATCATCATGTGTTTAGTCCTAGTTCACAATATTGAACCTTGTAAAATCTTTGAAATTTTCATTAATTTGAACTTTAAGAGTTATCTACGAATTTTCTCAATGCTTCAAATATGTTAATAATTCTAATATATATAATGTCACATGTGTTCTCGTGTTTGCAATTATATTCCCAACAACAAAAAAATAGCCTCAAATATAATAGTAAACACAATAAGGATCAATGGATCCATTTCATTTTATATAACATAAAATAGATATCTTTGTAAATTTTTTTAACTCAATATATTAAAATTTTTTAAAACAATAAAAAATAAGTATTAATAGTAATTAGTATCTAAATATTTTGACTCGTATATTTAGAAAGAATCATCTCATTATATTCCTTTAGCTAATGATTTCAGTTCTATTACTCAAGGACGCACTAATACTATCAATTATATTTTCACAATATTTATATAAATTGTGTACTTATTTGTGTATTTTATTCTCTAATTCTTATAATCGAATCATACAATTGAAACACCCAGAATATAGGTTTCCCAAATCCAATTTATCTAACATTCATTTGAAGTTTTTCAGTTGATGGTGTTGAATGTTGATGGCTTATTTTTTTTACATGATATCGGTGCAAAAAAGTCTAAGTGTAAACCTTATAATTTGCTAAATGAATGTGCATTGTAACAGCACAGTGCACTTATGTGCTGTGTGTGAAAAGAGTGAGAGATACACAGTATTTGTGTATCTCTCACTCATGTACAGTATGGGTGCACAGTATTTGTGTGCATGTGTGTGTGTGGGGGATGCAGCTAGGATACACAATGTTGATAAGCATGTGGCGGATGCAGCTAAGATACACAATGTTGGTATGTGTGTGTGGCTAATGCAGCAAAGGTTCACAATGAATGCACCATGTGTGTGACTGGTCCAATGTGATTAACTGTGTGTGAAGTATTTGTTGACTAGTTGGCTCCTTCCGTGGTATACCACATTTTTATTCAAATATGAAGTTTTCCATTATACCAAAGATATACCACCAAACAGTTTGTATATATGAGGTAGGAGAGCTTTAGTTCAGTACACAAGCTATAAATGATTAAGCTATATTTGAAAAAGTTGTAGCCATTTATTTTTGAAGAAATTGCAAAAGTACTACGGAATATTTTAAGAGATAAACAAATTATTGGAATCATTCAAGGTTCTCACAGAATTTTTCCAAAATAAAACTTACTAGAGATGAAAATACAAAATTATTCTCTAGGACAATAGCAAATACATCCCAGCCTTCAGATTTTATGACTTGTCTTCTTACTTCATACTCATAAGTCATTGACTCGTGAATTAAAAGTTACATCATAGATATTTTTTTCACTATGCTTTCTCCTATTTATTGAGTATTATAATAATAACTGATAAACTATCAAAAATCATTAGTGATAATAATAATTACATTGTTTCTTTCACACATTCTATTTGTTCTATGTTATCTTATTAGTAATATTTCTATGAGTTTTCTTCTAAAACAATTCAATTATAATTTTATTTTTTCTTAGACTAATGTTTATTTATATAAACAAAAAACTTCAAAAAAGACTTTTAAAAAAACTTCTTTAAAATTAAGCAATGTGAACTGTATTTTTTTTATATGATAGAATATCCTACTAGATAATTGAGTATGATTAATTCATTATTTATATATTCATGATTTAATCACTCATAACCAGTCATGCTAAAAATATTTTATTCTAGTATTAAAGATATCTATACACTAGAATGTGAAATATATCAATAATAAATATAAATTAAAATTTCTTATCATTTCAATCAAACTAGTATGGACTAAGAATTATTTGATATGACACATTCATTCATCTTAAGGAACATACAAGTTGTCATAGTGCATTGTTCCTTCCTCTCTAGAAATCTTATGATTTATACTATCAAAAATTTTGACTTGTATACAATATTAAAAAGTAAGCATAAACAAACCAAATATTAATACAATAACAAAACTCAATGAAATGAAATACTCTTATATAATGAGTTGATCCGATTGAAACACCTACATTGGGTGCTCTTACGCTTGGGTGCTCTCATATTATAATGAGGTATACATTGGATACTCTCTCAAGGTTTAATCCTTTTGATTTCATCAAAGATATATATCTATTGAGTTATGTACTAATCTTTTGTTTCAATTGATTTAACTACATATAAGATGAAATATGATTTTATAATTAATATAATTAATTATTTCCAATATTTTATTATTCGTTCACTTTAACAAATCATTATGCATACTTAGTAATTATTGATATCTTTAACTAACTAGAAATTCAAATTCAATTAGACGTCAATTTGCATAGATAGGGGATTCATTACAAATTATCATATCTTTATTAGAAACAATATTATCTCATAAAAAAATAAAAAATATACAACAATCTCTAGATCCAAGACAGAGATAAAGTATAAAATGATTACAACTACTTATGAAATTCTTTAAATGAAACATCTATTGTACTAGCATAGCATGTATTTTTCACTTCTAGGTTTTGTAACCCTACCTGCCCTATAATTTATTTTTTCCTAAGGTATTGGCTTTGAGTCATGTTGAATAATATGCCACATAAACAAGAAACAAAAGATGATCATACTCATAATAATTAAGGTACAAATTAGGCAATTATATAATAGACAAATATGATTGGCACAATCAATGAGTTAAGTGCTCCCATTAATAATACAGTAAAATAAATAAGATAAAAAAATTATAAAACTATGAGGTGTAACAATTTTTATAGACATGATTCTTTTTTTTAATACATGCAAAAAAAGCATTGAGAAATGGAATTTCCTTCAATAATCACACATGTTCTAGTTGCATGCAATAATTCAATTTAAGCATCAGTTACAATTATTTTTACATATAATATAGAAATAAAATACATAGTCATTGTTTTGGATATTTAGTAGTTTTATTAGATCAAACATTTATTGGAGAAAATTAAATTTTATATTTCATATTCTATTACTCTTTTGTGATGGTCAAGTTGTATGACATTATTAGCAATTAAAATTTTCATTGAGAATGAAACACATTAAAACTTACAAATATTTCATGTAGAATACTATTCATAAGAATTTCATTACTATTCATATATATATATATATATATATATATAAACTAGAGATTGACTAACAAATATATTCACATACTTTGTAAGAACATCTTTAAGTGTCGAAATTAGTTTTCAAGAAATTTATGATCATCTCAATGAAAATAAAAAGTTTCTTAATTTTTTTTTACTTCATTGCATATTGAAATGCATCAATTTCACATCAATTTTATTACATTAATTTAAAAACACATCATTTTTTGTTTATATATTATTATATTATTACATCAAATTTACAATTGAATGAAAGAAATTTATTTATTACTTTTTTTATATTAAAATGTAATAATTCAATATTAAGCATGTGTGAATATTTTAGATTAGAATATATATATTTTCACATAAAGTTTAGCCAGAATTTAATTTATTATTATTTCTTTCAAATTTAGAGTACTTGACATTTACGATATAGCTATAAATTGATTATTAGAAATATTGTATTTATATTGTATTTATTCCTTATACTTGTCTTAAACACTAAGCTAGATAATAATAACATATAATATCTCATGATAAAAATAACATAAATGTGTGCTTTTATATAATAGACACATGAATTGAGATAACTCATATGTTGAATACTTTCATCAAAAATAAAATGAAACAAAAAAAAACTAAAAAACTAACAAACTATATTACTTACTATTGTTTTAGTATGTAAAGATCCATATCACCAAGTTTTAAAGGAAAAAAAATAATATGAGAAATTATCAAAATCTTATGAAGATGATCAATGACTAATATATTATCTAAATAGAAATAATAATCTAATCTTATCTAAAATCTTTTCTCAAAGAAAAAATTAGTAAATTTCTAAGTAAAGAGTAGGAAAAAAAAGATATTTGATTTTCTCAAATATTTATCAAATCCAAAATATATTGGAGGTAACTATCATTATCACCCTAAATTTTATCTTTACATTGAATTTTGATACAACTATTTATCTATTATTTTTTTAGGAAACATGATGACTCCTAAGAAAAGTACAAAAATCTCATAATGAATCTCTTAAGTTCATACACACCTCAAATCTCAATATATTACTAATAATAAGTATTTATAATCACTAAAAAAATATCAAATATTATAAATTTCTTCACATATCACAACATACAAAAAGATATATTTGTGCAAAACTGGTGAGAGAATAAAAAAATAACAAATTAAACTAACAATATAAATTACATTTGATTTAATGATTATCATATAGTTAATTTTTCCTTTAATTATACTAAAAATAATAAAGTTAATTAGAGAAATCGCATAAGATAAAAAAAATAAGTCAATCAAAATATTCATCAAAGCACAGCCCAACAAATTAATATTTATGAGTATATTTGTTGTATGTCTCATCTATTACTACATAATATCTCCCTTAGAATAAGTCACTTCTATCTCAAAAAAGAATAAAGTCTTTTATGAATAAAAAAATGAAATAACTACTCATGAAAATCACACAAATCAATAACTCAATTCTACTTTGAGTTATATAATGTCGTTCACAGCCTATAGATTATGTTTGATTGTGATACTTAAAACTTAAGTGACTATTCCATATATATTTTCTCCTTTAGATAATTACAAAGAAAGATATTTTTCACATCTAAGATCTAACCAGTATATTATCTATCTATAAGACATTGCATGTTAAATAAAAATATGCAAGTAGACTATATTTATTATTTAAAAAAATATTATAATAATTCATATCAAATATTAGAGCAAACTCTCTTATTACAAATATCCCTTTCATAAGATTTACCTTTTCATTTAAACATAACTTTATAGTAAAATATCCACATACAATTAATAATAAATCTTATTAGAAATCATCAAAGGAATTCTTAAGTCTCATTGGAATTGAAGATATCTTTTTCAAAATAGTCAAATTTCAACATAAATAAAATAATACATCAAAAAAAGGCTTGATATTATAATACTATCAAGACAAATATTAAAAAAATAAAAAAAATAAGCGCAATAATATGTGAGATTGAGTGTTGAATACAATTCTTATATTTCTTTTGGATAATGATCAAAAAGTTAAAATCAGAGCAACTAAATATCAAATCATCTAACTCTTTGATAGACTCATCTTACATTTAAGTAGATTATATATGTCCCCTTTTTCTAGTATAGATTATAAGTTATGGTTGTAGAGTATCATAGCTTCTAACTCATCATGAATTTGAATTAAATTAAATTCATCAACAATTATGTCATATGAACTCAATGAAGATCTTCTCATACAAAACTTTGTTCTTTCCAAAATCAATCTATTTGTACTTATTAATACATATAATAACTTCACATAAGTATCATCATAAAGTATACTAAAAATTTTAATATAACTAACAAGTGACTCTTTCTAGTAATTGTCAGTAATATGACTCTAATTTAGTAATAACTCTTTTATCACCTAAAATTTAGATGTAGAATATCAAAAACTCATCGACCAATGAATATAAGAATATTATTTCTGGAAACCTCTCTAATTATTTCATTCTCTATACAATATCAACCTTGACTAAAAAATTTTCAATAACTACATAACCAATCAAATAAATTGTGGAAAATAAATAATAACTTATCCAGACTTGTAAATCATCTTTAATCTCAATCCAAGAAGCTAAGTAATTATATTATATATTTGTATTGTATGAGATAAGCATAATATTGTACACTTCCATAAGATGTTAAATATAATAGAAGATGAAAAAATTAAGATCATGTATACATCAATAGACTACCGCTTTACAATCAAAAGATAATAATTTGTCTATAGTAATTTTTCATTCATCTCATCACTAGATAATTTATTTGTTAGGTGATCTAGTATCCACTAACTAAAGAATCATATCATAATTCTTGTTGCCTACTTTGAGTAATTCTAATTTCCAAACTTTCAATTTTCATATAGTAATTATCAAAATTTTAATCTTTTTCATAATAAAATACAATTAACAAATGCCACACCGACATGATATAGTGTTGTGCCAAAAGATAGGGTTTTCACAATGAATATTAATTGCACCATTGTGCAATTTCTATGCACCACTCAAAAATAGAAAAAGTGGCTGCTCAAAAACCTTCACCCACTACACAACCAACAAATAAGATGTTGCTGTCCAAATATAATTAAAAAATTTTGCAATGCAAAACACCGTGCGTCACCTACTACTAAACCCCAACTCCCAGACACCACGTCACACCACACATGCATCAACACAATGAATGTCAATGCTCATGCTCATCCCATGTAGTGAATATGCAACAGAAGAGATGGTGGACACAATGGATGGGCACCTAGATTATCAAGAATTATGCACATGTGTGCAATGTGGCATTGCATTGTGCTAATACAGTATACATGTCTCTTTCTACAAATTATAAGATCTGCATTTTACTATGATTTTGGATTTAATATCAGGTTAAACAATAAATAAAAAATTATATCTAATAATTCATGATACAAATTACACATGCATGTTTCTCTTATATTATGGGTCAATGAAGTAGAGTATTCTTATCAATAATAAAATAAAATAAAAATAACCTAAAAAAATAATATTCTGTTACAAATTGAATTATTATAAAAACAACATTCAGCATGAATGCTCCAGTAAATTTTTTGTTTATTCATACTCTCACATGCATATATTTATCATTGGGTTGGCTTATAAACACACACACATATATCTATATATGCATGTGTGTTTGCGTATGTAAGCAAATACACGCGTGTGAGTAAGAGTGGGCATGTGGTTATAAATGTAGATCAGTCTGTTTCATAATTTCTTAGAGTTGCATTAACATGTGGATATCAATCTCACATTCTTCACTACAACAATTTTTTAAACATTAGAAAAATGATATATATAACATGCAAGCTTGTTCTCCAAGTCAAGTTTAGCTCATGAAACATAATCTCAAGGCTGACCCACATATAATCAAGCTTCAATGACATCAGGTCTACATGTGTTCCATAATCAAGTCTACATGTGTTCCAACTCGTAGTGTTAGATTACAGTTGATTGTGTTTGTAGCAATTCATATGCAGTATGCACTTTCCACTTTTTCTAGATAGTGATATTGATATACACGTTGCATTATTTCCTCCACAAAAATGGGCCCAATTGGGGAATACATATACTTTTTTGTTTCTACCTGATGAATACCCACCCATTCAATGAGATAATATTAGTTTCTGACTAATTTTATATCCTATCTCCCATGAAACCAAATCAAAAATAGTAAGCTAGCATAATCAAAAATTAGTACAGATATTAAAGGGTGGCATCCTGGGAAATTTTTTATGAAACATAATGTTTAACAATCCATCTCTCACCTTCTATGGCCCATAATTATTAAGTTTATTGCAGCAGATATAGGCAGGTGGCACACTTTAACTAGACCAAAGAAGAGTCCTACAAAAATTATAAGTAAAATGGGTAATTCAGTACCTTCGCTGCTCGAATCTGGCTTGTCCTCTAGCCCAAGAGCAGTATCAAAATTTTTCTCAATGTTCTTCACACTCTCACTAAACTTATTCACAGCCCCAGCTATATCAGGGAAGCCCCCCAGAGAGACTTTGCCACTAAACCACGCCATATATTGATCGCCACAAACCCAGAACAACTAAAATGAACGGCTCATATCAATTAACCCTGCAACGTATTTACGTGAACAAAGAAGAACAATGAGAAATGAACCATCGAACCACACGTCAAAATTCACTAAAAATGCAATCAAGAAGTTTTCTACAGAAAAATCAACATGGAATCAAAACAATCAATTATATACGAAATGGAATAGGCTCGAGATCTGAATACATCAATTTCAAGAAACAACATTCATCAAATGAAACAGCACCCCCACGGAATATTCAACACTGAATGACAAGAAACACATGAAAATGCATCTAACTGATGAGACACAACTATGAAACGCGACGCACAAGTTACCACAATGGTGACAGAATTATACTCTGATTGTGATTTAAGAAACAAAGAACACAATAGAAACTGAACCTAACCGATACGACGTGATACAGCCGTGTCACAAAAACGTTCTTCCTTCCTAGATTCCTGGCATGAGAACGACGTAGCTAGGATTAGCAAAGGAAGTCTCGGGAACAATAGTCCCTTACCTTGCTGCTGCAATAAAAATGGACCGTCTGTAATTGCGAAGCAACTGGATGTAGAGCAAACATGCAAAATTGTAATTCAGAAAATAAGTTTCTTTCCTAAGAATTTAGATATTTAATTAATTTCTCCATGTCCGCTAAATTCCAAAAAAAAAAAAATGCAAATTTGTAATTCAGCATATAAGTATCCAATTCAAAAATATTAAAAAAAAAACTCGTATTAATAAATATTAATAAAAAAGTCAAAAAAATATATAATAAATTTATAATGATATAGATGTGTGTGTGTGTGTGTGTGTGTGTGTGTGTGTAAATATATAAATCTTTTAATATATTAAAAACTATATTTAATATTTTTATAGTTAAATATAATTAAAGATATTTTTGGATTTATACATGAAATGTAATCAAAACATAAATATTTTGTCTTTGAACTTTTTCTTAATTTTTTTTTATATTAAACTTTTTTTTATATTTTTTTTAAGATAATAAAACATAATTTTCCTATTTCTTTTCTTTAATTTTTTATTGCATCAATAAAGCTATAAAAGATATAATTTACCTATTAGAATTATGATACACAATCTGCAATGTTATTTTTAATTAAGTTATCAAATATTTTTTGTATTAAAATATAATATTGAGTTTTTATTTTGTCACCATGGACCATCTTTGAGCCAAGTTAAGCACATGTCAAGCCATCATAGTGATAGGGGGCAGCCCATCCTAGCTTGGGTTGGAGCTCAATTTATGTCTGGTTGAGCCTATTCAGCATAGCTCGAACTTGTGTCTGGTTGAGCCTAGTCAACATAGCCTGAACTCATCCTAGCTTGGGTCATGTTCAGGCTAGCATGCATTGGTCACTTGGGCTAGCTTACTTAGTTACAATTTATGTTAACTCGATGTTTCATGCCAAGTTTTAATAAAGTTGAATGAATTTTAATAATTTTGAACTTTTTATAGATTTCATTTTTTCTAGTTTTTTTTATCTAATGTTATTGATTCATTTTCATTTTTTTTTTGCAGCTCATTATTTTAGCTTATATTTATTTTATCTTGCATTGTATTTTAGTTTGGATTTCTTAGTCATAAGCATATTATGTTGTAATTTTGTTGGTCTATCCTTTCACATCATTTCCTTTTTAATAATCTCCATTAAAAAAATGTTGAGAAATCATTAAATTATGTACGAGCATGTTGTTTCACTCAGTGGTCAATACTTACTTGTTCCTATAAAATACTTATTAATTTCACTCAAACTTTAACCTAAGAAACATACGCAAATTGTGTCTTATTGCCCCTTATAACTGCAAGTGACTATTTGACTGATTTACATTGGTCGGCATCAAATTTGTCCACAATAATTACACTAATATTATCATGAATAACAAGTTCATCCGAAAATTTATGATATGTTGGTTATCTCTCAGAATCAGTTAATATTTGATATTCATAATTATGAATACATCATCAGACGTATGAGATAGAAACTAGTAATAATTCATAGTGACATAAAAAAAGAGACTATCCAATCAATCACTTAGTCACTCAATCACTAAGACACTTTTCTAACTCATCTCTTTTTAAATACCAACTTAAATAATAATGACACCAATGCCCTCCATGGAAAATGAGTTATCCTCTTCTCAAATGCTCCTTTTGGTGTTTCCTCAAATTTTTAAAAGTCCCTTTTAAAGTATCTTACATGATCATAATAATAGCATTACATTGTTATTTTACATTTAAATCTCTTCTAGAATGATACTTCCTTCTCTCTCTCTCTCTCTCTCTCTCTATCTCAATAAGTAACAAAGTGGGCACATTTTTCTTGTCATTTTCTTCAAAAATGAGAACTACTAAAGCAATATTTGTTTTCTTTTCATCTTTCCAGCTCAATTATCAAACTATTAGTATCTATAATCATGATCATTGAATTATCCAAGGTTATTGTACTAAAGTATACAATCAAAATAGCCCAAATGTTAAGAAGTGAGGTGAGGAATACAAATTTCTAGAACTCATCTTGTGAGAATTGAGATCATCTTCATATATGACAACTAATTCACCAGTGTTTCGAAGGTGCTCATTTGGATAGACATATTAGCTTGACCATAGATTAAATTAACATTGTCTTATTTTTTTTTTTTGATTTATTTTTCTCAAATATCGACAATATGTCTTAGTCATCATGGAAATATGGAAAAAAAAATGATTTTTCTAATCCATATCATAGTCAAGGAAGAGGCATTGTAATGCACTCTTTCCCAGTCTCACTAACTTATTCTCCCTAGTCTCGACTCTCTTAAAACTATGTCAAATAGATTTATAACCATTAAAAAATCTAATATTTTTATATTTTAGATTAGATAATTAGATAGTCTCAACTTACTTATCTAGACTAAGTTATGATCTTCCATACCAAAGATTCAACCCACTAATCTCAATTAAAACAAAACAATTAAAACAAAAATATTCCAATCATTATAATTAAACAATCACTACAATACCACTTACAGACATTAGAGTGATTTGATACAAATAATTGGGCAAACAAAAGCTCGAATGTCAGTAATATGTTATTAAAACTTGGCCTGATCCCAAAATCAATTCAAATAATTATGAGGATTATGAACTAAATCTTAAAAATAATTTTCTATTTTCTCCAAATCATACCAAATATAGCAAAATTAAGTAGAATATAATTACGGCAATTATAATCACAAACATGGAAAATTTAGTATTTTATTTCATAAGACAGTAAATTAACATAAAAATATTTGGATTCATTGGGTATTTTTCTATAGAATCTCAAGTAATTTCTATGCTATTCCATACATTCCAACGAGTAAACTTGAGCACACCCTTGAATAGTATTTTGTGCTCGACTTCGTGCATAAATTGAGTAGTTTTGAAAGTGACCAACATAAATAGCAAGACAAACCAAGCTACATGCCTAAGAATCCCTATAACAATTGAAACCCAAACAAAAAATCAATCCATAGCATCAAATCTAACTTGAGCATCTCCTCAATGACATCTCTTTTATAATTTTGAGAATGGAAAGAACAAATGTTCTATCGATTCTCTCCACTCGAGTCTTTGTGTTTATCGTAAATAAAAAATATGAATTTATTTTTTTCCATTCTTTCATGTGCAGAATATTATAATAGTAGAGAAGGTGGAGAGAAATTTTCTCTTATGAGTATCTCTTTACTTCATTGTTTTTTCCAGGAAAAATGAGTTTATGAGTATCATAAATAAATATTCTCTTTTCTCATTTATTTATTTATTTCTTTTTTATTTTGAATAGTAGCAACTAAATTTTCACAGGAAAAATGAGTTTTCTCCTTTATATTTTGACATAAGCTCCTCTATATGCATAATATAAAAATAAGTAAAAAAAAAAACAATTTGAAGTAATATATTTATTAAATCAAAGCAAATTTAATAAATCAAACTAAATTTAATTTTTGACAAAAACTACAAGACTGAATCAGTTTGATTTGACTAGTCTTCCTACTTCATGCAAACACAACAATTATATAACCATGGTTGCATATATAAGATTCACTGGAAAAAAAAAATTCATAATAATCATATTTATGAAATTGTGATTGAAACATTTGATGAAACTTCATCTGAGTTTTCATGCTTGCATATGGGTACATCCATGATTTCAATATCAATACAAATAAATGGGTTATATGTGAGCAACTACATATATATTTAGGAAGTAAAATGAATGTGTGCATTTCCATGTGTTTTTGAAAAATGAGATATATGTGTCCATGTTAGTATGTGCGCATGCATGTGCAAGCACATATGGGAAATGAAATATATAAGAGTACATATTATTGTACTTTCAGAAAATGAAATGTATGTAATTGTAATGACATAATTATGTGCATTCAGAAAATAAAGTATGTATATGCATTTAGGAAATATAGTAAATACATGCACATAGTAGATTAACATGTGAATTAGAGACACAAAAGTCCATATTTTATGTATTATTAGAAAAAAGTGCATGTACACACATGACACATGCATTCGAGAAATAATAATATGACGTCTCTCATTATTACTCTAAAGTTAAAAGAATCTGTGCAATAATGGTACTAAGATATTTGATCATATGGAAAGTCAAAATGTTGTATGTATATATTAAAGTTGGAGGTCATGTGTTAGGGTGATGACCAGTCTCTTTGTCCTAGGATAACGGATCCCTAACTTAAGACTCATTAGATGCAATCTCATTGTTTTTTGGAATAGTCAAGATATCAATCTCTCCCATACTACGCATTATGCATGAGCATAGTGCACTAGATACAACCTCGTAGTGTGTTGATATGAATTCACATCTGGGTTGGAATAAATATGTGTAGTTTTGAATGTGTATTTTAGAAATATATGTATATACAAATGTATGTTTGCATATATGTGTAGTTGAGTTATATCTAGAAATATTTATTGAAGTGTATGCATGAATGTTTCCAGTAATGGAAGTACCTATGAGTGGGTTTATGTGTGTGATTGATGAAAACGAGGGAGAGCATTTGTGCATGTGTGTGTTTAGGTTATTCTTGGGCATGTTGCTTCAAGATTATATATGTTATTTATTGGATTGTATGATTTATGAGAAACATATTAGTGCAAAGTGCATTTTAGATGAATCAAGTATTTGTGTGCGTGTGTGTGCGTGCGTGCGTTTGTGTGCGTGTGTGTGTGAGTGCGTGCGTTTGTGTGCGTGTGTGTGAGTGCGTGCGTTTGTGTGCGTGAGCGCGTGTGTGTGCAGTTACTTTTTCACAGTCTCAATCCCACTTGAAAACAAAGTAATTTACTTTGACAAATTGCATTACAAGCTAGCAAAACATTAATTTAAGTAATTTTTTTATTTTTTTAAATGGTAAATCAAAATGAATGAGAAGGTATTTCATAATTTGAAAAATAAAAAGTACTCAAACAAAAAGAAAGATGTGTGTGTGTGTGTGTGTGTGTGTGTGTGTGTGTGTGTGTATGCTGCCTAAGGCTTGATGTGAACCACTCTAGGTTTGTGCATGCCATCATTAAGTCCTAAAAAATAAACAAGTTTTCATGAGGAACTAATTGTCTCCAAAGATATAATAAGGTAGATTTAACATGACATATGATTGTGAAGTAGAAGATTAAAAAGTAATGATGTTTGTTTGGATAACATCAAGATGAAGCAAACTTGGAATGCAAATCCTTTTTTGGAGAAAATTATTATTTGTGAGCCAAGGACTATGCTAAGATACACTTAGGGCTAGGTACCTATGGTTTTGTAAGAATTACCCTGAGCATAATAAAGGTAACTAATTGATGCATCATCCAAAAAGGGTGTTGATATGAAATAATTATGAAATGTGACAAAATCTATCTTGAAAAAAAAATAAAACATTTGAAATATATTGAAAATATAAATAAATGTAATTAATCGACGTGTTCAATATTCCATGCTACCCATTTAGGATTGTGGTGAAGATCAACCCAAGTATTGTGGTGGGGGACCAAGCCCACGTGCATGTCGGTCATTTTGGTTAGACATTCCAGTATCCCAACATATTAAAACATGTATGATAACACTTGATAATGAGTAAATAAAATAATCTTTTATTCATTTTTTACTTAAATCACTCTCAAAATCTATATAGACATTATTCATTATAACTATTTCTCGTATAATTCTCTTGACTTTTTGTGTTTGTCTAACATTTATTACAACAATTCTCAACTCTAATGTTCAAAATTAAAAATCTCTACAAGTGTCAAAGCTATTATATAAAATATCTAGTAAGTAATAATGGTACAAGCAGGCGGCATCACAAATTAGGTATTTATGTTTTGTTATTTCATCTTATTGTTCTCTTTTTTATATCTCATTTGTCTGTCTAAAATTAAATAAAAAAAATAGTTCCATGTCACTTAAATATTGAAAATCCAAATTTAATTTATGTAAAGATCTTTTATTTTGAAGATGATGAGACTCTCACATTCTCTAGTAACCATTTCTATTGGCAACAAACCTAAAAATAATAAATATACATTTACCACATAGAACCACTTAAATATAATAGACAAGTAAAGAACTGCATCAAATATTAAAAAAAATTATATTTATATCAATATTATTAAAAAAAGGATATTTTACAAAACAAATAGTAAAACAAAATACCTTAAAAGACATGATAAACAATAAATTAATATATACAGTTTATTAAACATTAGGTAATCACAACTTAGCAAAACTAAAACTAGATCTACTTCATCTTCAAGTATCTTCTTTATACATAATCAACAATTCATATATTAGCCAGAATAATAATTAATATAAGACTTTCATTAAAATTTGGACAAAAATCTTAGTTTTGTTCGTGTAATGCACAAGTATATTTAATTATATCATCATAGAATTTTTAAGACGACTCAAAGTGATATAATTGAATATTATAAAACAAATATTAATTAACAATTAAAGAATTAAATAATAATAATGAAATTGCATTTGGTACCTGAGATATATAGAAGAGTCAAGGTACTGTTTCTTTCACATGTGTGATAACCTATTATATTAATTTAAATTGGGCATTAAAAAAGATTAAGTTTTTATTAAATATTTTTTCTAGTGATACACCTATCATATATAATTCCCCAGTAAAATTTTTTTAAGAATTTGACTCATAGCAAAATTTTGTAGTATTATCATTAATATTGCTTCAAATAATATATGTGAGCCAAAATTATTTATAATAATAATTAAGAAGAGTCTATTAAGTAAAACATTTTATGTGAGATGTATTTGTCATATACATGACTTAAATATACAATTTAGTTTAAAATTAATATCTCTATTATTAGAAGTTATACAATATTTTATAAAATTTATTGATTCATCTAAACGTTTATAATAATTTTATAATTTATATAAATCACTAAGTTAAAAAAAAAAAAGAAAGTTTGATTATAGTATCCAACATTATTAGGTCTACCTATTTAATATTGAAGTCTTAAGTATAAAAGTGTAAAAATTGGTGGGACATACCATATCAACCTACCCATCAATTATGGTGGGGTGGGCCATGCTAGCACAATGTATTTAAAAAAAATTAAAAACATAAAAAAATAAGGTTTGGTGTAACCCCTAATGGTTGAGCCGAGACATGTGGGCCATTCGAGTTGATGTGACCCATTTTGACATATTTTATCATGTGAACCAAAACATGTGCAAGGTGCCATAAATACTATCATATTTTATCAATATTAATATGAGTGAAATTATAATAACTTTAAATGGTTAGAATAAATATTTTTAATTATTGAATTTTTTATATATACAACCAAGATGTGTTCATGTTCTTCAATAATCAATATGTACTTCAACATCTTGCACATCACAAGTATACACTTGCAACATAAGTGATATATTCTAACAATATATAGAACATCCTCTTTTAGTGATGCATGTGTAGAAATGAACAACTTTTGAAATATTAGATGATTATTACATTACTTTTATTGCTTGTAGTTTGTGTGGATCAAATGGTTAAGATTCAAAGCAAAAAAATTATTTTAAATTTAATAACTATTGGTATGAATTAGTCATCTAATCAGATTATCAAATATAACTTATGTTGCAAGTGTACAATTAAGATCACACTCAGGATTGGATCACTCTGGGGCCATGATGAATATTTGAGGCATGAATTTGACTTCAGCAAAATTTATCATTTGTTATTAGTCATATGCATCCCTTAATGAATTCAAAAAATTAGAAATTATAAAGGTGGGAAAATATCAATTTAATTTTTTTGTGTCATTTAAATAGCACTTAATCTATTATCTTCATTGGTGTCTAATTTACAATGGGATATGTTTATTCTATTATTATTGATATAATAAAAAAGAAGAAAACTCTTGCACCATAGATTCTAGAAGCTTTGATATAAAATTTAGAGAAAATTTTGTGAAATTAAATTTAAATATATATTATGGTATTTAAGATATTGATGAATATTAAAAGATGATAATAATAATAATGTAATTTATTGAAATATTATATAAATTTTTGTAATATTTTATTTTTGTTTCCTTTATTCAAAGTATATATATTTTTATCTTCATCAATGTGTTTGAATTTGAATGTAATACATGAATTTTTTTTTAATAATGAAACAAAATTAAAAAATTTAAAATATCATTTGGCAAATTGAGTGGCCCATTGGGCATTGATCATGCATGGTACATGGGCCATAGGCTATTGATTAGTAGACACTCCTCTTGGCATGCGAAATTATCGTGGCCAATGGATCATGACATGCTAGGTAGATTTGCATTGGCATGATTTGTTGTAGGCTATCTATCACATTGAGTCACCTATTGTTGTACGCATATTGGGTAGACAAAAGCCATTAAACATTGAAAATAGTTAATAAATGAGTAAAGTTTCAGCATTATATATATATATATAAAGAAAAGTAACTTAATAGGACCACATGAATTGTAAAGCATTACTATGAATCTGCAATTATGTTTTTTAAGTTTCGATCATGGTTCATTAGAGGATAAAAAAAAGCATCAAAGTGAAACATGTTATTAGGCAATAACATTGAAAAAGAAATGCATAGGTTATTTGAGAAGACAACACATGATGACTTACTTCTAGATTTAGGGTTGGGAATCCTTGATGGTTAGGTGGGCTTTAGATTCAAAAATAGTGGCTTTGTCGTCTCCATGGCTCATCATATATGATTGCACCTAGATCCATATTTTTAACTCTCTCTCTCTCTCTCTCTCCTCTCTGTCTGTCCATGTGTGTGTATTTTAGAGTAGTAGCCAAATTCACAAACTATAATAAATCAAACCAAAAACATATGGTGGATTACAACATTGTCTAAACTAATCGTACTATCAATCACTAAACCCACGACACAACTATTGAAAGTAATGGGTCATGTT
Organism: Sapria himalayana; assembly: GCA_029783825.1. NCBI lineage: Eukaryota > Viridiplantae > Streptophyta > Magnoliopsida > Malpighiales > Rafflesiaceae > Sapria > Sapria himalayana. Next base: position 6,748,483 of record JAREIK010000385.1, read on the forward strand.
AGGCCAAAAATGACTATTTTCTTGCATTGTATAAGGTCGTCATGATAGGAGCAAGAGTAGAATTAATGTTTGATTTAACATTTAAGAGGGAATTACTACACAAGTATATGAGAGGGAATTACCGCACAAGTATATGAGAGGGAATTACCGCACAAGTATATGAGAGGGAATTACCACACAAGTATATGAGAGGGAATTACCACACAAGTATATGAGAGGGAATTACCACACAAGTATATGAGAGGGAATTACCCCACAAGTATATGAGAGGGAATTACCACTTCAATTTTTTTTGCCAATAGATCTTCTGAGAGAAGGGCATCAGTATAATTAATGTTCATTTAAGAGAGTGAGAGAGTTGTTCTTTTTTCATTTTTTACTTTCTTCTTTCATTTTTTTTCTTTGATTTAAGCTCCATTTGTTTCCAAACATAAATTAGAGAAATGTAAATATGCTCCATAGATTTTCTCATCACACATTTTCCATAAGATTTTACTACCACACACACACACACACACAACACACACACACACACACACATAATGTCATGGAGAAAGTTATTCTTTACACACACACACACACACACAACATTTATGAATATTTAACATTATAAATATATAATGTTTCAAAATATTTAACCTTATATAAATATATTGATATATATATATATATATATATAACTCATAACTTGTATATATTATATATATATATGATGTCATAGAGAAAGTTATTATTTACACACACACACACACACACATAATTTATGAATATTTAACATTATAAATATATAATGTTTCAAAATATATAACCTTATATAAATATATTGATATATATATATATATATATATATATATATATATATATATATATAATATTGTGTGTATATCATGTTTGGTGTTTTTAATGTGACCTCAAAAGAAACGAAAAGATTTCGTTTTAAAAAGATTTATTTCTAAATTTTAGAAATGGAAAATGACTAGGTATTTCTAATATGTGCGATGAAAATTTGTCATTTCTAATTATGATGATGGAAACAAGATCTCAGATTATATTTCTATTCTGATACTAAAATAGTGATGAAATAGAATAAAAATGCAAAATTCATTTCTAAATTAGAAAGAGAATTGAAATGTCATTTTCTGTTTTGAATTTCTATAATGTCATATATGTTATAGTTTCTGCATACTGTATACAATATACAAATACATTCATAAACCATATACCTTGTAATTTAGTAAGAACGTGTATATTATTCATCTAATGACATTCACATAACACCCACTACAAAGTAACACATCAAATAACAAACATCAAAATTCAGCAATTATAGCACACATTAATAGCATCAAAAAACAAGAACACCAAAAACAAAAATTTAGCACCAATTTTTTTTTACAAAAATGTAATAACACAATATAACAAACAACGATGAATCCTTGTTGAGATGAGTATAGTCCTCCAGAGATCTGGATGAATCTTCTTCAAAATGATAAAAAAAAGATGAAGCCTTTGTCAACTTATACATTATTTTTTCTATCTTCAAAATCTTTTGTTGAGTTTTCTCATCTCTTTTCAATATTTCCTTCTTTCTTTTCATTCTTTCTTCCTCTCTCTTTTTTTTCTTTTCTTCAACTTACTTTTGGATCTCTTCATTCTTTTGTTGCATCTTTTCCCACATCTCCTCATGCAACTACTCATTAAACAAATTATTATTATTGGAAGATGAAGATGAAAAGCTCCAAATAGAACCTGAATACAATGTAGATGCATGAGTACCAAGGCCATATACTAGCCATTTTTTGGTTCCACTCTAATAGCTTGAAGATAAATATGTGCACCATCAATATTTGGTGCTTTTGTAGAAGGATCCGTCAATTGTGAAACAATAACAATCATATTATCCACAGCTTCCTACAATTGTTACAATACAAAATAACTCATAAATACTATATTCAAATAAAATTTATACAAGCACATCAAATTATAAACACCCTACTAAAAATTAATATAAAAATGAAGTGAGTCATTATATTTAAAGAGTTCATATATAATTACTCATTAGTAATGATAACAAAAAAATACTTGACTTTGGATATTAATTCAATTGAATACCTAAAATAATATTTTTTTACAATTTCTTATTTCATACATTACAATTTACATAAGATACACAAAATATAAATTGACAAACTCACATTAATATCATTTGACTACTTGTTTACAAATGATTCATCATTCTTCTTATGTATTTACTTGAACACCTCAAATAATATTGGTGGACCTCTTAACTCAGTCTCCTGAAAATCAATAATAATTATTAATGAAGTACTTGATAGATTGTCATAAATTTATTATCATTTTTAAATACAAAGTTTAAATCATAATAAATTAAGAAAGACAATTTTGTCAAATCTACTAAATGTTAGTAGGTTGTCTTTGAACCTCCAATACATTTGGAAGGTCCTGATTATTCACCAGTCTTCTCTGATCGATGATTATATGATGCCATCTGAGACAAAACATTTAATTTCTCACTATTCTAGTATTCTTACCATTTGATCAAAATAATAAGAAGAATACTATTTGACTTTATATTTTTATCATAATTTTTTTCTCTATTTTCCAAGTTTGTCATTATATTCGATACTAGCCACATGTTTTCATGTATCATTCATTGAGATCAGTAAAGCATTATTTCATTTATATTTTTTCTACCGAAAAAAATACAATAATACATTATGATGCAATGATTTTCATTGTATTTCATAAAAAACATTTTGACAAATTGGTAAATATAATAAAATAAAACTTAAAATTTTTCCCAATAATATTCTTTCATATTTGGAGACACTTTGCTCCACTTTTTACCTTCCACAACTAGTTTCTCCTTTAATATTTTTCTAATTATATGAAATGTAGAATATATAAACTTGTAAGTAATTGAACATTAGCACTTACATAAATATATAAATAAAATATACCCATATTTCTGCTACTAAATTAATATTTTATTTATTTTTATTACTTATCCAAACCTTTTTAATAAAAATATTATTTTAATTCTTAATGATAATGTTATATAAATAACAATATCATAGTTTGTTATTAATTAAATTAGCATATTTTAACCATAATCATTTATTTATATTTTCATTTATGGATGTAATTTAAAATTTTTACAAACGAAAAGAATAAAAAATAATAAAGCATGCATGCAGTAAATTTTTTAAAAGTTATGTACTGCTTATTGTTAATTGTTGACCAAATGAAGGTTTTTTCATAACTTTTCATGCCAACAATAGATTATGAATATCCAACCATTGTTAATGCTGCATTACCAAAGCATGTACCTCCTAAGATAGGTGGAACATAGCTAACAATACCTTCTAGTGCAAAATGACAAAGATGGAATATTCATGGTATTCAATTCGTGTGTCTCATGATGAGGTGATATCAACGTATCATCTGTACATATAAGAGAATGTAGAGAGATATTTGTAGTGTTGTTATCATTGAATAAATATTGAATTCCTTCTCCAAGAACTATTAGCTGACTTCCTCTACTCCTCTCAATGGATTGAGATCTTTGGCCACATGAATTATTACATCTCATACCTAATTCAAGTTATATAAAAATTGAAAAATGCAAAGATAATAAAAATATATAATGAATATGTCATTCTAACAAAACATAAAGAGAAACACATTGACATTCACAAATATAATTTTTTTTTATTTAACACCCAAATTGTAACAGTTACAAAATAAGCAAGATAACATAATATCAAAGTTAAAAAATGTCTACTCATAATTGAAAATTTCTAATAAATCATCTCCATCTATGTATTCATCCTCATATGATTGCATAATAAAATTTTCCTCATTATCTTTTTCTACATGAGCATCATGAATGTCCAAATAGTTTTTATCTTCACCAAATAATATTTCAAGACCATCATCTACCACATGATTGATTGGATGAAGTTCCATATTATTCTCTTGAAATACATGTATACATGATGATGTGATAATAGTATCCTTTTCAAGAACTTCTACAGCTAATTTAAGTTTTAGATATATCTCACCAGTCACAAATATTTCTTCTTGTGATTGGATAAGTAATGTAACACACTTGTTCGGCTTATACTACAAGATGAGTGACTTGTACTTATGATAATATTTATTATGGTACACATCCACAAGATTGTATTGATGATTAATTCTAGTATCCAAATTTGAAATATGATCAAACTATTCACACTTAAATAGAATAATCTTTTTAATTGGTAAAGCATTATACTCCACTTATAGAATTTCAATTAATCGACCATGAAAGTCAATATTAGATGCAGTAGAGTTAGACTCCATGATGAATACATCACTATTCATTGTAACTTTATTTGAACTATGTTTTGAAGTTTGAAATTTGTAACTTTTTATATAAAGTATGAGATACATATGTAAACTTCATAATAGCATATTTGCAAGATCCTTTATTTGTCTATTACATATATTTGATGATGAAAAATATACCTAAGAAAAATAAAATAAAATAAAATCACACGTCTTCATAATGTTGAACATTATATTTTAGAAGCAATAATTATAAATTATATACTAACAAATTTTTAAAACTAAAATATAAAATTTTTATCAATCTTTGCATCAATGAAGCTATCATCAATATGTGATTCTCTTTATCTTAATTCCTTAGTGTATTTTCTAAAAAAATTATATTAGAGTTATTTTAAATATTTAAAAAGATATCACATACCTGATAAAAATATGATAATGTAAAATGATTATAAATATTACTCAATACAAGATGTAAATTCCCCACCATTCAATAAGATATATGTGAGTGCAACATGATACTCCTAGTCATCCTAAACATATCTTGATTTTGTTCTACCATACAATTGATCTGCATAGATGAAAATGGAAAGCATATCTTCTTATGACCCAATCTCCCATATCATAATCATTATCTGGTAAAATTATATTATGTGAATTATACACTCGTGGACTAAAGTAATGCACACAAAATACCGAAGCTTCTTCAATAATATAGGCATTGCATATGAATCCTTCAACTTTGGCTTTATTTTGAACATTATTTTTTAATTTTCAAAAATATCTAAAAAAATCTTAATTAGAATAAAATATATTTATCATATAGATTTAAATTTTTAGATTAACAAATAAAAATTATATAATCTCTTAAATGGATACATTCATATGTATTGCACAAAAATTATTATCATATATTCATAAGACAAGTAGATCGGAAGATGTTTTAAGAAGTCGAAGAAACTAGAAAAAAAAAATATGATCAAGTCTGCATATAATTATAGGTATGTCATTTTGTAATTGCTACATGTCTTCCTTTGATATGACATTATAAGTGAAATTCTTAAAAAAAATACTTATTTCAATTAATGATTCCCAAATATTTTTTGGAAGTAATTTATGGAATACCATGAGTATTAGCCTCTATATAAACATATGACAGTCATGATTTTTTATCTCAAATAACGTATGTTTCTTCATATCAACATAATTGCCCATGTTAGATACATATCCATTAATGAACTTGAGTTATATTAATCATTTGCATAAAGCTTCATTGGCATAAAGCTTCATTGGCATAAAGCTTCATTTGCATAAAGCTTTATTTGCATCATTGTCAAGACTATAACAAATCTTAGAGAATTTATTCATTGATCCATCCCTATGTAACTCTGGAAGTTAATAAAACTCATTCAAATCATCTCTTGATTTGATACTATCTTTTGTTTTTCATGCTGCATTCATGATAGTATTAAAAATATTATCAAAAAAAATTCTTCTCAATATATATCATATCTAAGTTGTGCTTAATTATGCTAGTTTTTCAATAAGATAAATACCAAAAGGATCACACTAAGACTTTAATATTCATGCCGCATTCATGATAGTATTGATCAGTCTTGAAAAATAAGTATCTTATAATCAAGGGATACATCAATTATTTGAAAATTTTTTAAAGAATGATATGATCATCAAAAGACTATAATATTTCTAAAAAGGAAGTTATGATTGGCTTCATTTATGATTACAAGATTTCAAATTTATCAATGACTACAACTCAACATTGTTTAAAATTAGTTCTCAACTAAAATAATGTAAGAAAAATATCACCGATTAGGACATGTTTGAGAAAACATAAACAAATTTTCACATCTATAATATACTTTTGTAACAACAAAATGGAGAACATTACTTCACTAAACATTCTGAAGTTATACCATTTATCCTCATAGCTGAGAAAAACATTGAACTATTATTGAAAAACTATCAATATTGTCTTATTGAATTTATGTTATTGCCTAAATCTAATAATTTATCAATTTCCACTAATATATAGATGTGGATATGAACATACTTATAGATTAATGGAAGAGGTCAAGGGTGAGGACGAGATCATGGTCATCATAATTAATAGAATTATAGTCTTATGGTTAACATTACAACAACAAAAAAGTTCTAACAATAAAAATTTGAATCATTCAAAATTATTATATGGAAAAGTAACAAGGTCTCACAACAAACAAGCATATGAGACCTATAAATGTTATAAATGTGAGGTGAAATGTCACTAGTCACTTACCTACAACCAAATATTTTGATGTCCTTTATGAGGCATTCATTAAAAAAGAAGATATACTAAGTGAAATAAAATTTATTACTAGCCAAGGCATAATGGATTTTGTGGCAATTCCATTAATGGTGCTAGTATAATGCCTTTGAATTATCTTGATGTTCTTGACTTCTTTTAAAATCTAAATGAAAAATTTGACAAATTGATTTGTGACAACAATATTTGACATATATAGCTATTATGTTATTTTCTATGGTACTTTTCTATCAAACATATTAATTATCTATTGAACACTTGATGTTTATTTTGTATATAAATTTTGTATTTATTTTTGAACATATTTAGATCTCCCTCTCGACTTCTATAATTATAAGTTATCTACCAGAATTTTATGTCTTGTTGATTGTGTTACAACTCACACAATCTTGCACGATGAGAAATATATTCAAACCCAACATTAGCTTAATCTAATGTTCATGTTAGCTTAGGTCGTAGTAACATCATTAAAGACTTCAAAAAAGCTACTATTATTCTACCTAATGACAATAAGTTCCAAACCATTGATGCTCTTTATTTTGAAAAAATATAATAAAAATTTACTTAGTTTCAAGGATATTGTCCAAAATGGATATCACATTGAATCTATGGATCATCATGGACGTATCTATTCATTATCTCCATTATTTCTGAGCAAAAATAAATCTTGGAACAATTGACTTCGTTATCATGTAGATTATATCAAACAACTATTATACAAATTGAATCTCATGCTATCATAAACTAGAAGTTCCATGACTACAAAACATTTATCATTTGGAATGAAACACTAGCACGCCCAAGACTCTCCATGATGTGCTATACAATTCAAAACCCTAATGGCCATCAATTAAGTAACAACCAAATTTTATTATCTCTTAATTTTCTTGGTGCATCTTGTTCTCTAAGAAGTTGATTATTATAAATCTTTTACCAATATAGTGTCTGGATCTCATGCATTTCTAGAATGTATTTTAAAGGATATTTGTGGGTCTATTCATCCACCCCACCTAGTAATCTTTTTGTTATTTTATAATTTTAATATACATGTCCAATCAATTGTATCATGCATGTCTCCTATCTATCCAAAATGTCACCTTTACTAGATTACAAGCTCAAATAATTAGGTTGAAAGCACATTTTCTAAATCACCCTATAGGGAACATTCATCTTGATAATAATGATGAGTTTTCATCTTAAGTTTTCCTAAATTATTATATATCACCTAGCATATATGTTTAATATCATGTTACTGATATTCATAGTCATTATTAGTTGATTGAATCATTTATCAAATATCTATAATTGATTTCTAGATCATTATTTTTGAAAATCAAATTGCCATTATCAACACGAGGACATGATACAAGTGAATTTAATGTGTCTTTCCCCAAAAACCTATCAAAATTTATCACTATTACAACTTGGTATAAGTTATCAACATGATATGTTGTATTTAGATATTTTTGGTTGTGCTATTATGTTCCCATTGTCCATACCTATCAACTTAAACTAAGTACTCAACACCATCTTGGCATCTTATTAGTCTTCAATCTTCATCTACTATTAAATATATTGAGCCTCTCACATGTGATGTTTTTACTAATTGATTTAATATTATCATTTTGATAAAAATAATTTCTCACCAATAGGGAGAAGAAAGCTACATCCACAAAAATTACAAAACATTACATAAAATGAATCATTTTTTATCTCATCTTGATTCCCATACAAAGTAATCTGAACTTTAAGTTTATAATAAAATTCATTTTACAAGATTTTGCAAATCAATTATCTGATACTTTTATCAATTCAACAAAAATTACAAAAAAATCACATATATGAGCTACAAATATCTCAATATGAATTTAAATTCTAATGGTAAAAATTAGAAAGCAATATGACCAATGAGCCTAAGCTACAATTCAAATGTGGATGACCTTTTAGCTCAAAAGATAAAATTACTATAAAAAGGAAAAATATTAAATTCAATGAATCTAAAGAGCATACAAATACAAAAGGATTTTATAATATACAAATTTGAGCCATAAGTTGATGGGAAAGTAGCCACTACAAAGGTGCCAATGAAATAATTATTGCTTGAGACTATATCAGTATAAACAATGAAGCACACTCTATCAATTGTATATATTAGGAGAAATTTTGAGATGAAAATACTAACTTTATAGATATTATTTTTTTGTTCTAAGTGACTATTTGGTCATCATAAGTAATAATTAAGATTAAGAACCACAAAAAGTAAATGAATGTCAAAAATGAAATAATCAATTATCATGGAAAGAAGTAGACTAAGAAGATATATAACTTGTTGCATATTAATGGATTTTTATATAAAAACAAAATGAAAAAAAAGAAAATCATATGATATAAAGCATGCCTCATGGCACAAGGTTTTTCACAAAGACCTAAAATTGACTTTGAGAAAACTTATTCTACTGTAATAGATGTAGTCACATTTTGCTATTCAATATGTCTAATAGTCTCTAAAGGACTTGATTTCCAATTGATGGACATAGTCACATCATATTTATATGGATCTATAAATACTAATGTATATATAAAAATCTTTGAATGATTAAATTACATAAAGTAATAAATTCATAACCACATATAGCATATACTCAATCAAACTATAATCATTTTTATATAGATTAAAATAGTCTAGTTGAATGTGGTATTATCATTAAATCCAATATTCACTCATATAAGAGTATGTGAACAATTTAGTTTGCTAATGTATTTTTATCAAGAAAGTCAATTAAATTAGCAATCATTGTGATTTATGTGGGTGACCTAAATTTAATTACAACTCCTAAATAGCTCATTAAAATGGAATTTCAAAAAAAAATATCTTGAGAAAATAAAATATTATCTCAACAATGTTTGGTATTCCAATTTACACGTACCAATTTTTTCTGGGTTATTTAGTGAGTCTATCTTTGTGTGTTTGTACTTATTCTAATATTTATTAGAGAAATTTTATTAAATTTTTATTTTAAGAGTATTTGATAAATATTAGCAAAATCATTGTGATTTTGAGTAAAATTGATAAATTTGGTGGAACAAATACTTAAATAGGAGCTAAACAATTGATAAAATGATAAAATGTCATGATAATCCCCTTGTTAAGACTTAGATACACCTTCTACAATATTTCTTGAATAATTACGACATCATTTCTAGGCATAACTTTATAAAAAATAATTATGATATACTTTATATATCATAATTCTACCAATATGTTGACATAATTATTTCACTATATAACACAATAATCATGGACATAATATTTTTGTGAAGTCACAACTACGTTGTCTCTAAAATATTAAATAGCCATGATATATTATTTTTATGTCTTGACATCTAAGTACCCCACAGGTACAAATAGTTGTGATAATTTCTAGAGTCACAAATTATTTGAAAAGCCAAAACTCCAAATATCTTGAGTCATAATAATATTTTCTATCATGACTTTTTATTCTAAAAAGTACTATTTGGTATCCAGACTACTAAATATTTTAATATATTTTGATAATTTTTGATGATATATAAGCACAAAAAACATTTATGTATCAATTTCAGTACTTGAGAATTTTGATAGATTTTAATGAATAATCATTAAATTGATATATTTTTGAAAGTGTTTGGATGAAAGATAAAGTATAAAATCGTTTTGGTATCCATTTTTAATAGAAACTCTACCTAATTGTCGTGAAAATCTTTGTATATCACAACACTACTAAATCATTAACATTATCCTTCCACTTTGTAGTATATTCTTCATGATTACAATATTATCATTGAGTCGCAACTATACTTATCTTATAAAAATTAAATGATTGCAAAATTAATTTTACATCATAGCAACCAAATATTATAATTGTGCTAAAAGTCTCAACCAAGTTGTAGCATCGTGACTTTATCTTTAATATATCTTAATAGTCTCAAGTCAGAGTCATGGTCTTTGCAATAGAACGACAATATGATATATGAGAAAATTTAATGCCAATAATGTAGCCACTCACAACACCATAACCACTTGAAATAGATGAAAGGACATTCTTTGTGTCATGACAATTCTCTAGTATCATAGTCACTTAAGATATATGAAAAAATATTCTCTGTGCCATGGTCATTTTTTAGCATCATGACCATATGATGATTAAAAAAGATCAATACTAATGTTTGGGTCTTTTCCCGGTGTCATAGTCATATGATGATCAAAAGAGACCAACACCAATGTTGCATCCATTTCTCAAATATTGTATTCATATTATGATATGAGAGGTCATTGTTAACATCACAATAATTTTTAGTATCATGACATTGTATGATGAACACAAAAGAAAAATGTCAAAGTCTAGCTACTTCCTAGTACACAACTTTGTGTTAAAGATATATTAGGCCAAAGTTATTATCATTACCCACCATTAAGATTTTATGTTATAAAAAGATTAGGATATATTTGAGAATCATGACTATTTTATAAAGTCATAACCTCAAGTTCAAGAGATGAAAGCCAATATAATAGTTTTCTTCTAAAATTTCAAGAGAATCACGACTTTCTTTTTAAAATAATACATAATCATTCGAGTATAAATAAAAAAATGAGAGAAATTTCATTATTCCTCCATTCTTTTTTCATCATCCACGCAATAAGTAACATACATGATATAACTACCAAACTTTAGGGATACATTTTGCAATCTCCAAGAACTCGACAAGCATGCAAGGGATATAATTATTAATTTTAATCCCTAACATTGAGAGGCATGACACTTAAATCCCACCTCTCTAAGATAGATTCAAAAATTTCTATTCAAATAGCATGTGATTTAGAATTTGTATAACTTTAATTATATGATATAAATATGATTTTATATTTAAGGATATATTTTGATTTATGTTGTGTTATAAATATTATTAGATAGGTGATTAAATATAACTTGAACTAGCGTTCCATCTATTGATAGGTTTGTACGAGCTTATCATGATGGACAATGACAAGTAAACCATGAAGATCATTTGCACAAATAATATAAAGAAAGTGATAATCATTCCAACTACAGTGTATGAAATAAACTTATATATTAAAACTCAAATTTTGAGCATATTAATCATTGTAAGTATGATGCATTTGAAACCAAAAGTGTGAATACTTTTATATGTTAATTTAATGTACATATCTTAGAAAAACTAGTTCAAGATTTAGATGGATATTATACACAATAATATCTTAAGAGTTTCACTTTTATTGTTTAAGTTGCATCAATACTAAGGAGGATAATGACAAACAATCCTTAAGACATGTATAAGTATGTTATGATTTATAAGGTAATGACAATCATTATGAGTTGCTTTTACTCATAAGATTCCTACCGATGAAACTTGAGGGAAGCATATATTAATCATATGAGTATGATACTTCATAAAATTGAAAGTATAATACTTACAAATCATGTCAAATCTTGGTCTTTATAATGCATGAGGCCGGAGAATAAGAGTATGCATACGAAATAACTATCAAGGATAGTTGATGAGTTACTTAAAAGATATGTAATTATAAATGACTCCCGAGCAAATATGATTTATTGTATCGATAATCAAATACCAATGAAATAGCTATGAGGGAACTACCATTAGGATGAGATCAATGGTGACAACTACCTTGTTTGTTGTTAGGAGAATAAGTCATTAAATAACAACCTAATATTTATTTTGTGTCAAAATATAATATAATTCAACTAATTTGAACATACAACATATAAAATATATGAATAAACTTATTGATTTAAGATTGAGTCCACAATCCAAAATATCTATTTTATTAGAATTGAGTTATCTCACTATTGAATAACTAATCAGTTGATAAAATCCATGTGAGATCAATATCTAGATAAAAGTATTCTTTACTATTTATATGATTTATATACTTGTAAATCACTATTATCGAGATACTCTTGTCAATGAACTTTTGGGACATTACCTAACCAATAAAACTAGGTAGCATAAAAAAGTTACAATAAGTTTTTAGCATCATTAACAAATATTATTTAATTTAGCTAGTTAATATGAGTTGACACAAACATCATTGAAAAAAGATAATTCATTTTTAGCAGCTTAAATAGTGTTGAATTTGATAAATCTTTTCCAATCTATATGCTAGTCTTGTCATCTTATTTGGAAAGTGGATAATTATACTTTGATATTTTGCTTTTATCTTTTTCCTTATATTTTTAGCTACCAATCTACAAATTAAAATGTTTAGCTAATTTTTCTATGAAAAAACTAAGAAATTTATTATACACCTTATGGAAATCAATATCAACATTATTATTAGCTAGCAGAACATTATAAAGAACAGAGATATTAAAAATATGAAGCGAGTACATTTAATAATTTTCACCCATCACCCAAATCTTCATTCGCAACTCAGCTTGACCAAATATTAATTGAATTGAGAAAATCTAATGTCATTATGGAAGATATAGAGAGAATGAGATGAGAGATATATAATCATTGATTTGGTTAAGTTAGCATAAAGTGATGCATCAAAAATACATGTGATTAATATGAAGATCATTGAGATTGAAAATATAGAAGATGAAATTCAAGATATAGCCTCATTCATTCAAGTAGAAAAAGAAGAATAAATGAACGACAAAATATATGTGACTAATATAGATATAGTTGTAATAAAGAATCTAGAAGTTAAAACTAAAGATATTGTTACAATCATTCGAGAAAAAGAAAATAAAGTGAATAATGAAATCTCGATGACTAAAATAGAGATTGTTACAATTGAGAATCTAGAAAAGAAAATTGAAGAAATAGGCAAATAGCCTTAATAATTTAAAAAATGAATATAAAATGAATAATTAAATTTTGGTAACTGATACGAAGAAAGTTGTGGAGGAGAAGCATAATCAAAAAGACAAAAAAGTCAAGATATCTTGCAATATGAAGGCTTGAGAGAAAATAAAGAAGACAAGCTTCATCTAGACAATCCTCATGGATTAGGTCATCAAGAATCACATAGTCATACTTAAACTCCCTACACAAAAGAATCATAAATTCAAATCAGTTGTGATTCAAAAATTTTTCAGTCCAAAGCTATGACCATTTTATAGCATCGTGATTTTAGTGTTACAAAAATAAAAGCTCATCAAAAGTTTATGGACCAAGCAATGATAATTTTTTAGTTTAGCAACTTAGTTGTTATGGAAAAAAACTTAGAAACCATATGAAAAAACAATGATCAAGACCTAGCATCATTACTTTGAAGGAACTGCTTGACATAACACCATGAATTTTCATTTATTAAAAAAAAAAGCAAGCCCATCGCATTGTGACCTTCATTAATCAAGTCGTGACTATCAATATATAACCCTAGAATTTCCTCCACACAAAAATTCATAATCATCTATTGACATCTGAACAACTAGCCCATAAATCCACTAAGCTTCTTGATTATGTGATGGAAGGAGAAGATTTTAAAGAAGAATATCATAGAAACAGGTCATAAGAAGAAATGGATGAGAAAAACCTCCAACACCACAAAAATCCCATCCGAAGCAGTGGTACACACAGTGACTTTCATTACAAAAATTAGGCAATAATCTATGAATTATGTGCTATCCAAAAATAGTTTTATTATAGAAAGGGAATTCAAAGAATTTATTCATCCTTTTGGAAATATCATCAAAAATATAAATTGAATATTATTTTATATGAATTGCAAACGAGGCAATGCTTCGATTATAAAGGAATTTTATGCCAATATAGAAAATATACAAGGAAAAATATGATATGTAAGAGGTATTTTGGCGTGCTTTGATATGAGGATAATTAACAAGCTATTTGAATTCTCGAGCATTAAAGATAGCATGAATTTTCAATCACTCTACATACAACCTAATCTTACAGTTACCACTAATTTGTTCATGATGCAAATAAGATTTAGAGGATGATTTCAAAGAATATATATGAAAATTTGATGTGTGGAGAACTAACAGATGTGAGTCAGATTTAATTGTATTTAATATGCTCATTTATATTAATATATCTCCATATCTCAATGATTTGTTAGAGAGAGTGATTTTGCTATACACCATCAATTCTTGGGTTCCTTGAGGATAAATTTATACTGGCCAACTAATTCACTATCCTCTTATCACTTTGTTATGTTTAGTTGAGGGAGTCCCTATAGATGAGCAGGTTAATGCAAATTGTTCAATGATGTCTCCCCTGATATTGTCAAGCATAAAAAGAAAAATAAAAAGTGACAAAAAAAGAAAAATTAGATACTTGAAACGGAAAGATTAGTATAAATTTGGGAAAAAAATATATCGTTCATCATAGTTGACATACAAGAGACAAAAAGAAAGAGAAGACAAAAAGATAAGCTAGGCCGTATTAAGCACTCCTTAGCTACACATATGGGTTTGTTTGTAGATATTATGTACATTTTAAAAAATGATATTTTGTTCATTTTGAAAAATATGTAGCAAAATTCCAAAAAACATAATAAAGAACTAAAAAGAATAATTATATATGCATGGTGGTAGTAGAAGTCAAAAAACATGATGGGATATTATAAAAGCATCTTCATTAAATATATATTCTTTTATTGCAACGTAATAAAAGTTTAAAGATGTAATCTAAAAACTCTTATAGGATAGAATTAGATACGTGAATAATAGATAGATGGGCAGTACAAAATCATTTTGAATACTGTATGAAGCCATCACAATGAATTGGAAGAGAGAAATAAAGAAGACAAATGATGTAAATGAAAATGAAACAAAATATCAGGAGTTCCAGTGGATAAAAAAATAAGAAAATATAGTACATATAAAAAAAACTTACATTTTATGATAGAATGTTTTAAAGGTGCACTGAATTCAATTAGGCAAATATAAGAGGTGCTTTGTAATATTCTAGCAAAAATATTGAATAAGTTAGTTACATGGAAAAAAAATTCAAAGAGGCCATCTACTTTTATGTCACTTTTGAGTACTCAAGATTAGCTTTTACCTTTAAATAGTATCATCCTAAAAAGAAATCATACTAGCAACCCTCGTCACCACATTGATTTGTATTTTTGTTATTTGTTCTTATATTGTAATGATATACCCATTGTGTTGAAATGGGTATATCGTTTTAACTAGATTAAAGTCATGACTTTAGTGATTATTTGGTATTCAAACTACTAAATATTCTTATATATTTTAGTGATTTTGATGATGTGTAAATATGAAAAAAAATATATATTTATGGATCAAATTCATGACTTTGTAGTTTTTGTAGATTTTAATAAATAGTCATGAAATTGATACAATTTTTTGAAGGTATTTGGCTGAGGGGTAAAGTATGGAGTCTCGCATAGTTTTAACATCAATTCTTGGCCGAAACTCTAGCTAATTGGACATGAAAATTTGTGTGCCACAAACCTACCAACTTATTAACATAATCTCTCCTCTATGTAATATTTTTTTGTGACTATGATATTATCATGAAATCATAGTCATACTTATCTCATAAAATTTAAATAACTATGATATTAATTATACATCATATTAACCATATACCCCATTAGTGTTAAACGTCATAGTTATGTCATAGTTTCATGATTTTATCTTTAATATGATTCAATAATTTTAAGCCAGTCATAATATTTTTACAAAGTTGTGGCTTTTGAACTATAGAAAATAACACAACCAAAATTATGCATGTTGAAGTTGTAACAATTAATTAGTGTCATAACTTTTTAAACACAAAATGTTATAGAATGTATTACTCAAGCATTATTAATCCCTAAGAACAAGACTCGTATTCTTAAGAAAAGCCAAAACCATTAATTTTATGTTCAGGCCAATTGTTAGTGGTACAACATTTTTACAACACTGACAATTTTATATGAGTTAAGTCAATGCCAGTACCACAACCACTCCCACCATCACAACCACTTGAGATACATGAAAAGAATATTTTTCGTGTCATGA
Source organism: Sapria himalayana (assembly GCA_029783825.1). NCBI lineage: Eukaryota > Viridiplantae > Streptophyta > Magnoliopsida > Malpighiales > Rafflesiaceae > Sapria > Sapria himalayana. The sequence continues at coordinate 6,765,184 of JAREIK010000385.1, forward strand.
TTATTTTCCAACACCGTGACCATATGATACACATGAGAGATATTCTCAGTATCATAGTCTTTTTTCAGTGTCAAAACCATATGATGATGAAGAGAGATCAGGGTCAATGTGATGATTATTTCTCTATGTCATAGCCATATTACAATATGAAAGTCCATTCACAATCCCACAATCATTTCTAGCATCATGGTTCTAAATGATAAATAAGAAAGATGGGTGCTAGATTTTAGGCTACTTCTCAATGTCATAACTTTATGTTATAGAGACATTATGCCTAAGTTGTCATTATTTCCCCAGTGACATAACTATATGTTAAACAAATTATAATACATTCTAAAGATGATACCACTTTTTATAGTTATGATATCGAGCTAAAGAGAAGAATGCCAAAGTGATAATTTTTTTCAAAAAGTCATGATTTCTTACTTAAAATAATACAGAATTATTTGAGTATAAAAGAGGAAGAAAGAATATTTCATTATTCCTCCATTATTTTTCTTCCCCCATGCAACAACTAAAGGCCACAACATAGCCACAAACATAATACCGTGATACTTTACTCAAAATGTCAAGACCAAAGCCATGACTATTCTCACCACAAAGGCTTTATGTTATAGAAAGTAAAGAAACCCATCACAATTATTTCTATTACTACGATATAAATGTTCTAGAGAAGATCCAAATAGATGATAAAGTCACGACCTCAAGTTTATACAATGACTTCCAACCTAAAATATTTCATGGATTCATGAAGTATAAAAGTGATATTTAAAAGAATTGAGAAAAAATAAGAAAAAATGAGAAAAAATATGAATCATGCATGTCAAGAATCCTAGGCAACAGAATTCTAAGAGCCATTTAGAGAAAATCCAAGGCTAACATAAAAATTTTTGATTGAAATTAAAATTTTTTACTTAGATTTTTACTTGGGCTTTCATAGGGAACTCTCGAATCTATTAGATATCTCTCAACATATCTCGTATGATTTCTTTTATAATATTTGACTAAATTGAGATATATGATTAGTGAATACACTTGTGTTGTGATGACTTAATTAATCTATGAATTTATTTTTGCATTTATATTTATATTTGTATATTGATGGATATGGATACAAATTAAAATTAAAATTTAGGGTGTTCATAAATACATTGATTTTTATATATCAATCATAATAGATGATGACAAGTAAATATGAGTCACACTCACATGATATGGTAAGAAATAAGTAACAACCTTTCTAATTTTAATGCATAGAATATATTTAATCAGTATTAGTATGAAGTTTATGATACTGAAAGCAAAAAATATATTTAAGACCAATCAATTATCTGTTTTTTTATAAGAATTAATCTTCAAGTAATATAGGAATTAAGTAGAATATTTTAACTTAGAATTTTCACCATAATGTGGGAGACATGTGTCAGCTATGATAGATGATAATATATATGACATGGACACATACAAATGGAGGAGACTAGTATGGTGATAATAGTCCTCCAAGTCTTTATCTCATATATGACTTCTAGATGTGAGATTCATGAGAAGATATATATATTAATTTTCATGAATATGATACTTATAAAGCTAAAAACATAAATATATTTAGCATCACATTATCTTTTATTTTTTAGATAATTAGAAGTGTAGGAGACTAGTATGGTGGTAATAGTACTCCAAGTCTTTATCTCATGTATGACTTCTAGATGTGATATTCATGAGAAGATATATATATTAATTTTCATGAATATGATACTTATAAAACTAAAAACATAAATATACTTAGTAGCACATTATTTTCTATTTTAAAGATAATTAGAAGTTGGAGAATAAATATATATATTCAAATTTAATTACTAAGAATAATTAACATATTACCTAAAATATATAAATATGATAATGACACTTATATATAATGACATATTTTTTTGATATTGAAATATCAAAGGGATAATTATGAGACGAGCATCCTTTGTAGTAATAGTCCAAGGACCATGATCAGCTTTTATACAAAGAGGGTGCGTAAGTATTTTCATATTAATCTATCATTTGTCAATAATCAAACATGATATTAATCAAATACTAAGGAAATATCATCACGCATAAAAACATGATATAATCCTAGAATCTGATTATCTATCTATAGAAAAAGAATATCTATTCAACTCAAGTATAAGTTAGTTCATTATTGATTGATCGAGCTATCGACATAATCCTCGTGGAATTGATATCTAGATTTACATCAATTTTATTATTTATATGACTCATATACTTATTGAGCTATGTTTGACAATGAATCCCTACCCAATAAAATTCTAGGATCATATCAATTAATTATAATTTTAGCACTTTCATTAAATCACAATATATTTTTAGTATCATTGTTAAAAATTATTTTGTTATATTTTGATTAGTCAAATTGAGTTAACATTACTAAACTTGTAAAAAAATAGTTATCTTTCTTGCTATGCGAAAGTGATTATTGCTTTGTATTTATATTATATTTGTATTTTGTTTTATACTTTTCTTTTTGCCTATTTTGTAGACAACAACATTTATATGAGTAGAACTTCTAGGACTGAGTTAAGTTCTGGATCTAAAATTTAAGAGAATAACAATATCACTTCTGAGACAGAGAGTTGAGAGAATCTATGAAAGAAAATTGAAATAAATGAGACCACCAAGGTGGTGAAGGACAAGCTATCTAACAATCCAATCCTCACCATACCTTGGTAGATTATTGACAAACTACTATGATGAATAACTAGCTAATGCAACTCAAATAAGCAAATGACTTTGAGTTTAAGTTGAATTTTTTTAGCTATGATGCAACATCAATATAGTGGAAGAATTTTAGAAGATCCTAATTGGCACATTATAATTTTCTTAAAGTTATGTGAGATGATGAAGATGCACAAAGTTATCTTAGAAGTTATAAGATGATAATACAATTTTTTCTTTGAAAGACAAATCCCAAAGTTGATTTCAATGCCTATCTTTAGGTTCAATTAAGAGTGGAATGAATTTGTGCAAGTATATCTTACTAAGTTCTTTACATCAAAAAACACATCTCAACTAAAAAAAATGAGGTTAGTTTTGCAAAGATGAGCAAAAAATATTATATGATACTCTGGACTGATTTAAAGAGCATTTGAGGAGATGCCCTTGGCATGAATTTGAATTATGGCTCCAAGTGTAAATTTTCTACAATGGGCTAACTATATGACTTGGTGAACAATTGATACGATCTTGGGTAATTCTATTATGAACAAGTCACATGAGAAAATATATATTTTATTTAAAGAGTTAGAAAAAAATAATTATCAAACTCAAAATAATTGAGTATTCGGAAAGAAAATAGTCATATTATTAAAGTTGGATAAATTAACTATTGTGGAAGCAAAGATAAATGATATATTTTTTAACAAGTTTGGATCTCAAAATTACAAGCAAATAAGTATGGGAGAAGTTTCTATTTTGAAACAGCATGAAACATACAATTTTGACCATGAGTATTAAATTGAGGAAGCCAATATTTTCTAGAGAAAAAGATAGGTGTTCAAACCCAATAATAATTCCCTTGCACACTACTATCCAAATATGAGAAATCATGAAAGTCTACTATATGAGATCCCTATGAATCTGCAGCAAAACTTGAGATAATTTCAGAAGAATTTTGAGAATAACTCAATAGGGTAACAAATATTAGAAGCATCAAGCTTCAATTACATTCATCTGAAGATAGTAGAAAAGCATCACCTATAGAGAATATATTGGCTTTACTAATGACGATAGAAGAAAAATGATCTTCAAAAAGAATTGGATAGAACATATTGAAATGAACTAAACACATGAACATGACAATAAAGAATATTAAGAATCAACTTTAACAACTCACAATTTCAATGATAAAGAAGAGCATAAACAAACCATTAGGTAACATTGAGACAAATTTGAAAAAGTATTTATCCATTATACTGAGAAGTCACAATGAGTTACAAGGGAAATAAGCTAAAATAGAAAGAAAAAAGGGAGCTATTATAGAAGGGAGAGCTATTATAGAAGGGAGAGCTGTGACTGAAGAACTCATGCTTTTCCCAAAAATCATGGTGTACATGTAACCTAGTGTTGTAGCACAAGGTACTGTGATATCTTCCAAATATGTGACACACCATGCCATCACATTTTTTAAAGTCATAGCATCTACAAGACCTATTACCCAACTCTCGCCCCTAAATGAGATAAATAAAGAGACAAAGAAAGAAGAGAAGAAATAGATTAACCAAAGCAATAATTAGAAGGATGTACACAAAAAAGGCTGACAATAGTACATATTTCCTTTGTAATTTTCCATTTCCATAATATTTAGAAAAGAAAAGATATATGAGACAAGTTGAGAAGTTCCTCAATATATTCTAGAAGTTGAAAGTAAATATTTTATTTTCCAAAATATTATCACAAATACTAAACTACGTAAAATTCAAAAAATACATAATGAGTAACAAGAGGAAGTTAGAAACATTTAGAATTATAAATATGATCGAGAAATATAGCGCTATCAAATAATATAAATTTCCAAAAAAGCTAAAAGATCCGAAAAACTTTAAGATTATATTTATTATTGGGTAGCATAGTTTTCGAAAGGCATTATATAATTTAGGATTAAAAATGAATTTGATGTCAATAGCTATAATACAAAGGTTAAACCTTAACAAAATAATTCTAACTACCCTTTCACTTGAAATGACTGATAACTACATTAAATTTCTAAATAGTATTATTGAAGATGTTTTGGTGAAGGTTGTTAAATTTATTCTTCTAGTAAATTTTGTTGTGTTTGATATGGAGAAAAATCAATATACTCATTTAATCTTGGAAAGAAGATCATTTATAGCCATTGGACAAACATTGATTAATGTGTAAAAGATGGAATTCATATTTCGAGTGAGTGAAGATCAAGCAAAATTCAACATCTACAAATGTTTGCATAATCTAAACTATGAAAAGAAAAATTATTTGAGGATAGATAACCTCTTACACATTACTATGACATAAAAGGTATCTTTAAATATAAAGAGTTTGTAGAATTTTAAAAAATTCCGCTTCCACGATTGTGATTTTAGATACAGAAGAAAAGAACAACAAAAATAGTAAACGATATATATCCACAATCCAATCCAATAGAACCACGACAGAATAAAATCACAGTATAAACACAAACCACAATAGAACACACAAATAAAATGGTTTACTAGTCATTCAACAACACTAGCTACATCTACCAGAAAAATAGAAATAATTTATATCAATACAGTATCTCGATTTAATTAACCGGAGCGGGTCTGGTCAACAGGACCTCCGTTATTATGCTATTGCTGCATTCCTAGCCTCTTAATATTTTATTTCAATCACTTACATGAAAATATTAAAACAGAAATATATTTTGGGTATACAAACAATTTATCAAAATAAATTATATACAACATAAAAAAGTGTTGGTTCGAAGAAGATAAATATGATGAAAATATATGAACTATGGCTTGAAAATGACAATGAAGAGGAAGACTACTATGAAAACATGATATTTTTTAAAGGCGAGACTGTTGGAGAATCCAAGTCATATGACTTCCAAGATGAGAAAAAAGAGAAGAGGGATACAAAATTCTTGATTCAGCATGTAGAAGTTATTAAGGAGATTTTCAAGATCGCAATAGATTTATAAATAAAGAAAAGGCCTCAACTTATTACTAACATGCTGTAAAAAAAGGCAAGAAAAATATAACATTTGTGGAACATTCAAAGGCAACTGAAAAAAAAGTAGGTTTAATAAAAAAAAGTCATGACTTTACCTCCTAAAATAATGATGAATGTCATGACATGGTACAAAATCATGACTAATATGATCCATATAGCAAGTTCACAAGCCATGACTCCACAGAGTCATGATATTTTCTATAGAAGCCACAGACAATGATGTTGCGGTATTTGACAAAGTCACAGTTATATGATATAATACATCTAAAAAGATATGCTGATTAATTATATGATGTTGAAAGAAAATTTGAAAAGATAAACCAAAGTTAAATGTAGTGCTAGCCTAGATAGCTGAAGTTATTGACCAAATTAAATATCTAATAAAAATTTAATTATGATTGTTAAATGTAATAATACTTGTGAGGCAATCCAATATTTTTTTAATGTATTTTAATGAATAAATACATTACACCATAAACCATTTACTTCATAATAAATTTGTGATGTGTACTTCTTTTAGTGTAGATGTTTGGAGAAAGATTCATTACTCTATGATGAGTAATACCTTTTGTGTATGTTTGATTAACACTCTATGTATTGACTTTCTTGGATCATTTGACAAGTGTATCTTTGCGTATTTATACTTAGTATAGTGTTTTATTAGAGAGGTTTCACTAAATTCTTGTTTTAAAAGAATTGGATAAATATTATTAAAATTATAGTGATTTTGAGTGGAATTAATTGACTCTATGAGCAAGAGCTTGAAAGAGAGAGAAATGATAGAGTCATGATTATTTCTTTATCACAATTTGGGTACACATTCTATAATATTTCTTAAGTAGTCATGATATCTTTTCTTGATCACAACTCTATAAAAAATAATCATGTCATTCTTTGTACATCATAACTCTAACATTGAGTTGACATAATTATTTTATTATGCAACACAATCATCAAGGCCACTATTTTTTTGGAGTTATGGTTGCAATATCTTTAAAATACTTAAATGTCGAGATATTGTTTTTTTATTATGACAACCAAGTACCCCAAATAGTCATGATAGTCTAAAATAATTCAAATAATCATGATAATTTCTAGAGTAATGATTTACTCAATACAGAGCCAAAATATTTAATATTTTGAGATAAAGTATTATTTTTCATCAAGACTTTTAATTCATAAAAATATTTACTCTAGTTACAATTTTAAATACAGTGAGTTTGTGATTCATAGAAAAAACAACAAAGTAATGGCTAATTGTAGCATCCCGACTTTGTTTTATAGAGAATAATTATCTCAGTCATGACAATTCTAGTATCATGATACTTTGCTCAGAAAGTCAATACCTAAATCATGACAAATATTAATATCATGAATTCATGTTAGAGTAAAGCCATTCATTGCAATCATTTCCAACACAATGACATTATTATACTAAAGAAGATCTCAAGAGATAATAAAATCACAACATCAAATCTATGCCATTACTTTAAACTTAAAATATTTAATGGATTCTCAAAGTATAAAAGCAATGCTTAAAACCATATGCAATATAATTCCAACCCTCATTTAGGATAAATCCAAGGTAAACATAAGCAATCTTAGATTGGAATTAATATTTTTTATTAAAATTTTCACTTGGATATTCATTGGGAAATCTCAAATCTACGAGATATCTCTCAACACATTTCGTGTGATTTTCTCTCAAATATCTAACTAAATTGAGATTTATGATTAGTGAATATACTTATGTAGTGATTAATTAATAAATTATATGTTTATATTTGTGTTTAAGTATTGATGGATATAAATACAAATTATAATTGAAACTTAGTATTTTCATTAGGCCATAATAGATGATGACATATAAATTATAGAAAACACTCATATAGTATGGTAAGAAAGAATTATAATCCTCATAATCTTAATACATGAGATAAACAAATGTGTGAAGACTCAAATTTGAGGTAAGTTTAATTATTATAAGTATGATACATATGAAACTAAAAGCATAACATATTTAAGACAACTCTATTATAAATTATCTAGGAGAAATAATATTCGAGTTATGTGAGGGTAAGCAGAATATCTATGCTAAAACTTTCATCATTGTATTGGAGTTGTATATTAGCTGTGATGGACTATGGAATGTATGTAATGGACAAGTATAGGTGATAGACATAAGTATGGTGGTGATAGTCCTGCAAATCTTTTCATTATGCATGATTTTTATAGATAAGATTCATGAGAATATGCATATTAATAATCATGAATATGATGTTTATGAAACTGAAAGTACACATATATTTAGTATTACACTACTTTGCATCTTTAAAACATATCTTCAAAACAATTATTAATGACAGTTGACATATTGACTAAAAGATATAAATATGAAATTGATCTTTATACGAAATAATATATTATTTTAGTGTTGAAATACCAAGGAAATAACCATGAGAAAATCATCATTGGTAGTGATAATCCAATAATTATGATCATTTTGTATGCCTAGCCAAGATGGCACATAGATAATTTCATAGATATTTTTCCTGAAAACCAAGTACATATATTCAACTCGAGCAACAGTTAGTTCCCTATTACCATTACGAATTATCTTCTACATGGGAGAGTATTATTAAAGATGTTAGTATATTGTATTATTTTTCCATTAGTCCCCATTTTATCTCACTTTAATTTATTGACAAAGTTTTTAATGAGGCAACACTAACAATCTATTTTACATATCATTTAATAACATTCATTCAATAAAGAGTATTTTAAATAAGGTGATAAACAAATTATCATCATTATAACTAATATGATGAATAAATAATTGCCATTGAAATTTATTTATGAGCTTCCAATTACTCGTATTAAATATGAGCAATGGCAAATTATTTGGAATGTCTATAATAAAGCTTCTCATCCTTTGTATAAAAGAGCTTCCAAATTAATATGAAATTATAATATATATTTGCAAATGAATAATTTTAAATAATTTTACATATTTGAAAACATTGTATTTATATCAAATAATGTTATATATTTATAAAAGAATATAAGTCATGTATAAGTCTACACACATGTACACTCAATATTACACACACACACACACACACATATTAGTATAAATACACATCATGTATATATGTATAGGTATGTGTTTGTGTCATATATACATGATATATATGTGTGTGTTTGTGTGGGTCATATATATTTGATGTTATATATATACATGACATGTATATATATACTAATACATGTATGTGAATGTCCATGTGTGTGTGTGTGTGTGTATAATATTGAGTGTACATCATGTGTGTGTAGACACAAAGATGACTTATACCCATGTCTTATGTTTTTAAATTTTTTTTTTGATGTGACATGTTATATAAGTATAGTGACACAAAAAAAATTAGATGAGGTCAAAAATATTTTTGAGGTATTAAACATAGTTTTGTACGGAACTGATTCATTTATAATAAAAAATTTATAAATTAAGTCGGGTGTCAAAAATATACCCAAACTAGTGCGTCTAGAAATAACGTAGCAAAACCGTCGTTGTGAACGGCGATCATTGTCACACTATTAATTTTGTAAAATCATAGACCGGCGTTGTGAATGCCAGCTATTAAAAATATTGTAGAATCTCATTATGCTTCTTGTCCCTCGCCCCACGCCTCTACCCCTTGCCCAGGCTCCTCGCCCCTTGCCCCTCTCTCCTTGCACCTTCACGGAGCTCAAGGAGCTTCGTCGAGCTCCACATCGAGCTTGCTGGAGCTCCAGGGTGCTCGAAGTGGAGCTCCCTTGAGCTTGACGAGCTCACTGGAGCCCCAGGGAGCTCCGTCTAGCTCCAGCTAGCACCACTTTGAGCTCGCTGGAGCTTCGTCGTGGAGCTCAACGAAGCTCCACGAGCACCACGAAGGAGCTCATTGGAGCTCCATCATAGAGTTCAATGGAGCTCTAGTGAGCTCCACGAATGAGCGAGGGGTGAGGGGCGTGGGCGAGGGGTGTGGGCGAGGGGCGAGGGGGGAGAGGCGTGGGCGAGGAGCGATGAGCATAATGTGATCCTTGCAATATTTTCAATAACCGGCATTCACAATGTCGGAATATGATTTTAAAAAATTAATAACGTGGCGACGACTTTGTCACATTATTTCTAGGCGCACTAGTTTGGATATATTTTTGAAGCCCACTTTAATTTTTAAATTTTTTATTCTAAATGAATTAGTTCCGTTCAAAACTATATTAAACATAAATTTACTAATTAAATACATAATTAATGGCTGGAGCCTGGGGTCATAAAAAACAAAGTTCATTAAATGCGTTAATTTTTTTTTGTTTCCGCATAAATGGGAAGAGGCTGTAAGACAATAATGATAATTCAACTGTATACTTACAAAATATGGGTACCTGATGTAGCAGCAACCTTACCTGCAATTCCAGGCTTGGCCATCCCTGTACGGTTTTCCGTATTCCTATTCCATGACTCTTGGTTCTTCAACGGCAGGGCAAGGGCAAAACAAGCCGTTTTCTATTTTCTAGTGGTCCTCAACTCAAGGTCAAGGGTAGATAATTTTTAGTTTTAATAAATTATTCCTAATGCTAGTGTCTAACAATACTATTTTCATGATTATCAAAAAAAAAAAAAAAAATACAATACTCTTTTCAATACTTTTAAGTATAAATTATATTTAATACCCAAAAAAAAATTATATCTAAGTGCCCTATTTAGAAAATTTTTACCCACCTAAAATTTTATCATCTAATTAAAAATGTACCAAAAGCTAAAATATAATACATTTTGATACATACAAAAATAAAAAACTAAATTTTACCTCCGACATGAGACATCATTTAAAATAAAATAAAAAATAAAAATTATAATTTTTAAATTCGAAAAATAATTTCATAGTTTTGTTTTTTAATATAATATATATATATATATATATATATATATAATTTTGTATATATATTTATATATCTATAAACCTATATATATACATATATAAATATATATACATATATAAATATATATACATATACACACATATTTATATTTATAGTCTTATATATATTTATAGTCTAATATATATTTTTATTTTAGATTTAAAAAAAAAAACAAAATCACAAAACTAGTTTTTGAATTCGAAAATCAATTTTGAAAAAGGACAATAGTTGTGTTTGAATTTAAAAGAATTTAAACGCACGTCTTTATTTATTTTTAAATATTTTATATTTGTGTGTAAATTTTTTTAAATATTAGAAGTTTAAGTCTCTTTTTATAAATTTTTATATATGGAGTCCCAAAACATAATTTACCTTAATTTTAAATTAATGAAAATTTATATTTTATAAAAACTACATCATTATTCTGCTATATTCGAGTTTTTTTATTTTTTATAAAAGACAAAATGTAATATTTAGAATTGTAAAAATATTTCAAATAATATTGGCAAGTTATCAGTATTGTGGGTAGGATATTAGGATTATGGTTTATTCGAAACTATAAAATATCAGCAACAATGCTTAGTTATATAAACAACAAAAGTAAAATTAAAATAACTCAAAAGTGAGAAATTACAGTCCAATAATTTTGAAAACTAATGTAAAATCAAATAGTATGTGAAAATACTTAATTTATATGTACACGAAGTCCGTAAAGTACACAACATCCAAAATTATAGTTTGGACTAAAATATATTCTTTAAGATATAAAATCTTTAAAATCTAAAATCCAGTATAAATACATAAATTTGAGATTTTGTGGTGAATGCTTCGTTCCACATTATTTTTTAGATGATAGCATTGAAATTATATCATTAGATTAATGACTCTGAATCAACAATATAATTGCACCTTGATTACTAGATAAAAGATGAGATTTGTTTATAATTTTTTGAAAATATAAATATTATATAAACTTTAATTGCTCATGATGTATGCTTATGCACAAAAACAAATGAAGCAACAATTGTATCCACACTACAAATAACACATATACTAACTCATACATTCACGACTCCAAAATTGTAGCCTTCTCAAATGTAGTAGACCCAACATCAGGCACAAGATCTATTTATGATAGATTTATTTGTGGCCAAAGAATCAAAATAAAAAATGAATATTCATTTTTTTGTAAGATAAATTTATGTCCAACTATACTCATAAACCAACTCATACTTTCTTGATCATCAAGATAAAAAAACAGTCTTAATTAGATTATGCACTTTCATAATCACAAATTAAAGTATTTTATAATGCATCAAACATTTTTTTTTTTTGGTTTTTTCTTGTTTTATAACTTTTTTTTTTTTTGATAAAATACGAATAAAACTTAAGATTAATATTATCTCTTGAATAAAACCAACTAACTTTTTTTTGGTTTTTCATCGACTATGCATTAATAAGTGGACTACACCTTGAGGAATTATAACGCTGATGTTTGGTTAGAGCACACACATTTGTCATCATCATAATCATCAATCAACCAATAATATGGTAGTTTTATTAGAAAAGAGTAAAGACTGCCTAGCCCTATAATACACAAGTTCGATCCCCAAGAATATTGGATAGATACCCTAAAGTGTCGTTGCCAAATATCTTATACATATTGCTATGATGAGGGCCTTTTTTTGCTTTGACCTCAAGCCCTTAATGCTCATATATAAGGATCGAGGGATAATAGGGGATGAGGAGGGAAGTAGAGGAGATATAAAAAGCATTATTATCAGTCAAGTCTTATTTTTAACAACTTGGGATCACTTCTTATGAGGACTTATCTGAATTAATAAATATGAAATTTAGTAACAAACAACACAATAGTTTAAATGGTAGATACTAGATGCTATTAGGGATGCATATGAAATGAATAATTTGCATCTAGGGATAAGTTTTAAGGCGAATATTCTGAAAACATACATTTAAGTCTTCTTTGTTAGCAACTTTAAGTCTTCTTTGTTAGCAACTTTAAGTCTTCTTTGTTAGCAACTTGAATTTATCCCATCTAGGGATAAATTCAACTCTATTTTATTCTTTCCCATTAAACCTAAAAAATACACCACAAAAAAACCAATCACATTACCTTTAAAAAGTGGTGTGATATTTTCCTTTTATCTTTAAATTATAATTTAAATATTATTTTTATTGACTTTATATATATATATATAATCAAATAATTATTCTAATTTTAATTTAAATCAATTAATTTGATTTTAATAAAATCAATTAATATGATTCTACTCAAAATTACTTATTCTGATTATATATATATATACACACTCTAAATAAACAAATTACATCTATAATTTTAATATAAACACTATTTTTATGATACCGGATAAGATAATGGAAGGGATCTTGGCTAAAATAAGATTTTGTACTCCCATTAAAAATTATGTTGTATTCTCTTACTTATACAAAATTATTTGAATTTATTATTATTTAACACTTATTAATCTCATCATATTAAGATTACAAATACTCTTCTATTAAATTAAATTATTGACTATTTAATTTAATTTAATTAGTCTATTATTATTTTTCTGAGACATTCTACTTAATTTATTTGATATGCCAGATCAAAATCTACCTGTAATAATTAATAATATCAAAACTTATAAGTATCTTTTATGGGTATCATCAATCTATTTGACACATGACACAGACTCTATCAATAATTAAAATTTACTGTATAATTGATAAAGTTATCCAACTTACCAAGTTCAATAAATCTATTTATAGATATCAATATTTATGAATTAAAACAACTATTAATTAGTATATGTTATTATTAATTACTTCAAGATTAAGAGAAAGTATTTACAATAATAATAAAATATTTTATTTTATATGTCAGTATAAAAATAATTATACTATGGTAGTCCTATTCAATATGCATAAGTATACTAACACAAAAAGTTACAATTTTATTATTCTCAGTTGTCAATACATACATACTAAAATCTTATATTATAATCATACTAATGTTATGTCAAACTCTATCTATATTATGAACATTAAGCTTGTATTCTATGATAAGTAATGATTTTATCTTCTGCATATAAGCTGAATTTTATGTAGCAAATCATCTACTATGCCACATAAAGAATACAAATACGCACATTATTTTTAAATGAAAACTCATCTCATTGAAAATTCACTTTTATTTGAAATAACAAAATGCATTCAACAAAGATTAACAACGATCAAATAACTTTTAGTATAAACACTATTCAAACATATGCTCACTCATTTTGAGATTATGAGTTTGATCCTCACTATACCCTTAACTATGGAAACATAGATAGCCCTTTTCTCATTATACCATCTAGTATAGGACAAAAATATTTTTGATTTTATGAAACTATTTGGATGCACCTAAATTTTTCTTATGAAAAGATGCATATTCTTCATAACTTCGCCTAGAGATAAATTAGGGGACATAAATTTTTCTATATTCATAAACTTGAGCTTAAGTCTAAGATATTCTTGTCTTAAACAAGGTAGTGTAGAAGGAAAAGGGGAAGGATTATTTATGTCTGCCCATTAGAAGGTAAAGTGGTTATCAAACTCGCGACCACACAGATAAGCACTTATATTATCAACCATTTAAACTACTATTTGAATTTCATGGTCATTTGAATAGAAGGGGTTACGTCACTCATACTTGTATGAAGGTAAATTTATGAAAAATGTTAGTGTAGCCATCAAAGAATATAGGTATATGTAAATAAGTTCATAGAGAAAAATCTTAAGTAAGCAAAATTTAGCTTTTGAAATTTAAATAATTAGCACCCCAAATTCATTTTCTTTTAAATATGATTTTATTTATAGGGTTAATTATGTTTAGGTGTATAGATTAAAAAATATTTACAAAAAAAATACCTCAAACTTTAATATTAAGAAAAAATAAACCAAAACAGAAAATATTAAAGTCTTGGCACACCACAGTATTGAAACCTAATTTTGTCCCCTCGTTGACAATAATATTTATAAAAAAAATCAAAATCTATATTTTTTGGAAAATAGTGGATTTGGAACAAAAATTTTAAAAATTATTATTTTAACTTATATATATGTATGCATGTATATATTATAAACATGTGTGTGTGTGTGTGTGTGTGTGTATAGTTATATATATACACTATATATATATATAGTTATATACATAGTTATATATATACACTATATATATATAGTTATGTACATAGTTATATATATACACACTATATATATATAGTTATGTACATAGTTATATATATACACTATATATATATATATAGTTATGTACATAGTTATATATATACACTATATATAAACACTATATATATATATATGTATATATACACACTATATATATACACACACATATATAACTACATAAATAAATATTTTTGATGACTTATATTAAGTTTATATATATGTTTATAGATACACACACACACACACAATATATATATATATATATATGTTATATATGTAATAATAACATATTTGTATATAAATAAATAAATATATATGTATGTATGTATGTATGTATATATATATATATATATATATATATATATATATATATAATAAATGAACATACAAACTAATAAACACACACACACACATATATAAAAATATGTTATTATTACATATATAGCATATATATATTTGTAATAATAACATATTTGTATATGTGTGTGTGTGTGTGTGTGTGTGTGTATGTTTATTAGGTTGTATGTTTATATGTTATATATATATATACACATATATATATATTTAAAAAATAAAAAAAATCATATTTTTTTATAAACCACTGTTCCATTTGAAAAGGAGCTATATGAATTAGAAAATCACTATTTTTCAATAAAATCTAACTTTGTTTCCTTTTTTTTTTAATGCTAATGTCTACGGTGTAGAGCAAAATTGGGTTTAAATATTTTAGAGTATTACAACATAAATACTTTAACTTTTGGTACAATTTTTTTTCTAAATATTAAAATCTGAGGCATATTTTTTGTAAATATTTTTGTAATCATTACACCTAAATATAATTGTGGGTTAATTATGCTTTGATATACCAAATATAAAGTATTTACAAAAAAAAACCCAAATATAAAATAAATTTTTATATGTATTTTATGTTTTGGTGCCCATTTAACACCAAATATGATTTTAGCCAAATTTGAAAACCACAATTCAAAGTATAAAACCACTTTTTGAATTATATATGTGAACATGTGTATATTTGTATGTTTACACACACACACAGATAATTATAATTATACAAATACAAATACACACACACACACACAAACACACACACACACACACACACACACACACACACACACACATATATATATATATATAAACCTATATATAGAATTATAGATATATGGGCTTTATTTAAACCTATGTATGTACTTATAACTATATATAAAAATTTATATATACATTTATATTTATATTTATTGGTTTATATATAGGTGTGTGTGCGTGTGCGTGCGTGTGCGTGCGTGTGTGTGTATATATATATAAGTTTATATATGTATATTGTTGAAAGATAAAGAAAAGAGTAAAAAGATAATAGAGATAATTTAAGAAAGAAAACTATATTTTTATTCTTCCAGAATTTCATATATATATATATATATAGTGTTATAATAATTAATATCATAGTAAATATTCATTTGTAAGTATGTGGTTATTCATAATTATCAGTGAATTATATATAAAACTCCTTGAATATCATCACTAAATTTTTAGTATTGTCTCATTAAAAAACATTGCCAGCAAGACCTAGTGGGATAAAATCTGGACGAAGGGAAAAAGAGTAACACACATCAATTTCATCATTTTTTTTTGAAGTTCATGTGTATAGAAGAACTTTGAAAAAATGTGTTTAGTTAGATCACTTTTAATATATTCTCATTTGATTTGCACAATACATGCAACATTATCTTTATATAAAACTATTATTTTATTTTTAATATAAGATAATCCACATGATTCTCTAATTTGCTGTATCATTAATCTAAACTAAATAAATCCTTTACTAACATCATGTATCACAAGCATTTTTGAATGATTAGACGAGGTGAGCACCACATTTGTTTACCTAATCTCTAGGATATTAAATTATTTTTATAAGCAAATATATTATATATATATCTTGATTGTGATCGAGTTTTATGAAGGTCCAAAAATTAATTTGCATATGCATAGCCATGTAATTGTGATTCCATTGATTTGGAATAAAATAATCCCATTTTACTTGTCTGATAGAGATATCTTAATATATGTTTAATTTCATTCCAATACCTTTTAGTTGGAGTTGAGTTGTATCTTGCTAATAAATTAACACATAGAGGAATATCTTGTTGAGTATAATTTACAAGATACATTAGTGCATCAATTGTACTAATGAAAAGGTCAACTGGGTGGGTGAATAGGCCCACAAATATTCTCTTGAATATTCTAGAAAATTCGGGGATTCAAATGTAATATTTGTAAAACTTGGTCTAATAATTAAGTTTTCTTTGAACAAGCAGCACAAGTATAACCATTAGCTACTATAATTGGTCTGCTTATTAATTGATGCCCATTAGAATTTTGAATGATACGGTGCATCATAGAAATTCTAGATTTATAAAAATATCTTTGAAACTTAGTAAATTTCTACTAGATTTATAAAAATAAAGGGGGTTTTCAATTTGTAGATTAGTGCCTTTCGATAGAATAATGGTGGATTTGCTAGAGACTTTAATCAAGTTAATAGGATATGAGATAGTATGAACATTAGATTAAGAAAATATGAAGTTTGGAAAATATGTTTTATCATGCAAGATCGTGTGTGTTATGGTAGTGTGATCGTGTGTGTTATGGCAGTGTCAATAATACATGCATCACCAGCAAATAACATATAATTGATCAATTCAAAGGAGGGATCCATTTATCTTTCTTGTTTTTTGATTTTGTAATATTGTTTGAGGTCTGAGTTCCTTGGATATGAGCTTTCTGACTTTGTGATTGTTCGAGCTCTTGTGCTGGTAACATATTGTATTAAAAGATAAAGAAGAGAGAAAATAGATAATTAAAGAAGAAAATTATATTTTCATTCTTCCACAAACCTATTTATATAGCGTTATAGTCATTAATGACTTAATAATTATTAATCGATAAATGCGTGGTCATTCATAATTATTAGTGAATCATTTATAACACACACATACACACACATGTATATATATATATATATATATATATATATATATATATATATAAACACACACATATAGTGATATATATAGACTTGTATATGTGTGTACATATACATATATACACATTTATATATTATGTTTATATACAAGTTATATATATATATATGGTTGCATATAATATAAATATAATATGTTTATTTAATTATATGTATATTTATATAGATACATATATAAATATAAATATATATATATCTAGTATATATATATATATATATATATATATATATATATATCAGTCTATATATATGTTTATATATATGCAGATATATATAAGTTTATATATATATATATTATATGTTTTTATATATAGTTATATATATACACACACACAAATATATATAAGTATACACACACACACACACACACACACACACACACACACACACACACACACACACACACACACACACTGACACACACACATAGTGTTATATAGATTTGTGTGTGTGTGTGTGTGTGTATTATGTTTTTATATATAGTTTTATAAATATATTTGTGTGTGTGTATATGTGTGTATATATATATATATATTTATATTTATATGTATGTTTATATAGATACACATATAATTATATAAGTGTATATTGTGTGTTTGTGTTAATATATAGATATAAACACACACACGCACACACAAAATATGTTTATATATATATATATATATATATATATATATATATATTTGTGTATATACATGTTTATAAGATATAAGCATAAAATATATATATATATGCTTATATCTTATATTACATAGATTTTATGTATGATTATATAAATATAAAGTGAAAACCACTTTTGAACTCAAAAAGTAGGTTAGTGATTATATTATATGAAACATATAAATTTTAATTTCATGCATAGATTTTAAAATTTATTAAATATTTAGGTTGATATTTTTAAACACTTTATATTGGCGCACCTAAACATAATTAACCCCATAACCATATCTTATTTATACCCATTACAACAAATTTAAAAATAAAAGTTGTTGAAAGTATTTAAATTGTATTTGAAAAAAAAAATGGAATTCATAAATAAAATTATTGTACAAAAATAAACATTACAAAACAAGAAGCCAAACACGGAAGACTGAAGACTGAACCAGGGAAAAACTGTTGAAGATCGCAGGTTCAACTGCTAACTGTTAGATGGATCTTCAAATTTTCCACACCCAGTCACAGTATCTAACAGTCAACTCCTACCAGCCTTTTCTCTCTCCTCTCTCTATTTTAAAATTTTGTTTTATATCCTTAAATCAACATTACCCTACTTCTCCCTTATCTATTTCTATCTGTGTAAACAAGCCATCTCCTTTCTTGCTTCTTGCAAAGCCCATTTCATCCCTCAAAATAGAAATCACTCCCTGCCATGTTAGTGGAGATGTCAAACCCAACCAAAGATCTCTTCTCTTCTCCTGCACTTTCTCTGAGTCTTGTAATTCTTCAATCTTTCTGCCTTTCTTGAGTTTGATGACTTACGGCTCTGACCGGAACCTCACTTCCGGCCACCGAAGTATTATTCATCTAAAACAGATCGGGCACTGATAATACGTGTTGTTTTTTTTTTTTTGAAGGCTGGGATATTCCGGGGAGATCATAATGATGTGGCGTCGGCGGCAATGGTTGAGGTGGAGCCCGGAGACAAAGGCAGTGGAGGTGGAAGAAGGGATGAAATGTTGGAGATTAGTAGTGAGAATTCTGGGCCGATGAGATCAAGAACTGACGATGAGTATGAAGGCGAAGAAGGTGGCGAGGAAGATGATGGCCATGGCAATAACAAAAAGAAAAAGAGGAAGAAATATCACAGGCACACAGCCGAGCAAATAAGAGAGATGGAAGCGTAAGTTTATCAGATTTTATTTATTTTTTTTCTCTTCTTTCATATATTATACTACTAAAAGTAATTTGGAAGTATATAATAATCAGAAGAACTAGAACCTTAACTAAATCGTGCAAAGTATAATAATTTTATGGCTGATCAAGAATTAATAATACGTAATAAAAATGTAGTAAATAATAAATATTAAACTGGATTTTTTTTTGCTAGTAATAATTAAGGAATATGGAATTAAAAGGGATAAATATATCTCCAAATTTGCAAAACTAACACCAACTATATATTCAATTTCACCCTAAAAACTTCTTCATCTAGACAAAAATATCCTAATTTTTTTTTTATAAAATAATATTTTATTTAAAAATACTATTGTAAGTAATTCAAAAGCTGAAGTACATCTATGTCAAAATTAAATCAAATGAATAAAGTATTTTCAAAATCTTTTGTTTATGTCACACAAATTTCCCAATAAGTAATATGTAATAAATATGGTACTGCATGCATATTAATTGTTTAATATGTAATAAATAATATATTGGTATTTTTTACTAATAAAAAAAATCATATATTTTCTCCCTAATTTTTGCTTACAATTAATAATTTATTATTTTTTATTGGGTTGCTCATTTACTTGTAAAGATCTATTTTTTAATTACTTATTTCCAATATCTAATTATCTTTTTTTAAAAGAAAACATAATAATATAATCAATCATTTATTGTGTTGCATCATTTAATCCCATAAAAAATATTCACACATAAGCTTGGTATATTTTGGACTATGTGAGCTACCTTAATAAAAAAGATATCATGTCATATTTTTTAAGCATTTTTAAATCATGGTAATCAAATTTTATATGTTGATCCCCATCAAGACCAATCATTGTATTGAACATCTACCTGCATGCCACCACTAACTTTTATGGAGTTCTAGGCACATTCAACGTCAAGTTAAAAGAAATGGTATCAATAACATTTATTATGACTTATCACCATTTTGAGTAATCTAAAACCTCTATGACTGAAGTATATATTCTGGCCATATCAAGTGAGAAGCTAAAAGTGGAATAAGAAGAAATAGATTGAATGAAATAGTACCCAATATAATGTTTATACACTCACGCATAATAATAGAGTAAGTTTGTGTCCTTTGAATGATTTAGTGAAAATATCTGTTAGCTGATCTTTGGTAGGCACATAGAATATAAAAATTAAATCATCATAATTTTGTATTTCATATGAAATAATAATTCATCTCACTATACTTCATCTATTCATCGAGTAGGCCACATTGAAAGAAAATATATCTCACTCTCTAACTATGCTTACGAAGAGTGATAGGATATGAAACCAATATATTGATGTGCTATAGTAGATGTTGAATACAAGGAAGCATACAAGTGGCAATAGAAAAAAACTCTAAGCTCTTGTTCTGTCGTATATATTAATATTATTGTCTCGCTGTATGTGCTAGATGTGCTATAGTAGATGTTATGACTTTTTGGAATTGAGGCTTTATTGGTCTCTTATCATTAAGATCCTAACTCTAAAAGAATAATGAAATAATAATTTTTTGATATATAATTATTTTGAGGGGTGTCAATTATGACCAACTAAGTCTATCACTCTTTGTAAAAATAACAATTTGTTGGAAAACATTGGTTGGAAAAAGAAAAATTTTTTCATTTCATAAAAAACATTTGTTGGAAAAATCTCAGTGATGGTTATGTCGAACCAACTAAGTCATGATAATGAGATAATCTGACTTATTTTGATATAAATCTCAAAAACAATATTGGAATGGCATAGGGCATGGTTGGCATGTGCCAACTCCTAATATTCAAATTGAGCTAATCACAATGAGTTAAGCATACATTACTTTATTTTAAGATTTTTTTTTCATAAAAATTATCGGTAACTTAAAATTGTATACAAAAGTGAGGTAATTTTTAATTTTGAATTTAATTAATGGGAGGGAGACTATATCAATTTTGTTTCAATGGAAGAAAAAATAGAGGTAGTGATAATGACATTTGAAAATTTTAAAAATATATTCATTTTTTGTTTTTTATATGTTTTTTGTTTTATCATGTGAAATATATCATGAATATAGTAGAGTAATCATAGTATATGAGTGCATCAAATTTTTTTTTTTTTTGCTTTTTTATTTCGTCCTCAATTATTTTATGTATTTTTTTGTTACTTATGTTGAGAAAATAATTTGTAAATGATAAAAAACATTATCATTGATACACATTGAATTATAATGTGGATAAAAGACATGAGACCATAGACAAGCACCCAATTTCAATATGGGAACTCCTTACTGAAAATAAATAATAAATACTAAAATAAAATACAACTAAACACCCAATTTCAAGGCAATGCACGCGCGCACACACACAAGCTTGGAAAAAATACATAAAAAATTTGTGATCCTTTCAAAAATTTAATGATGATATTCATAGGATGATGTATGATAGAATTGTATTGAGTGTCAACCAACTCAAATTTTATCTTTACTTAATAAAGTGATAATTAATCTTTATATGATTTATTCACTTATTTGAAGATTAATGGTACTTGCCACAAAATAAAGATTAATTCATTGGTCATTTGGTGTCTCGGCTAATCCAAACCTTGCAAGAATTTTCATTTTATACTTTTCCTTTGATAGAATCATCTCTAATTGTTTTTTTTTTTTTTTTGAAATCCCAATCCCATAAAGTACTTGAGTTTCTTATGATATTTAGTTTGAAATTATACTAGTATTTTTTTTTTTTTTGAGTTGAGTAATTCTTAATTTATCATTTCTATTAATAGTAATACCAATATAAATCTAGAAATAATTTATATGAAGAAATTATTTATCATGCATGAGAACTCATCCAATAAAAAAAGATAAAAAATAGAAATGTTCCTATACATTCAAAAAAAGTGGTTTTTACATAAAACTTCATGAACCAAGCCTTTGGAGATTACATAATCCATAAGTTTTTTTTACAACATACAAATAAAACTAATCTCCATCTTAGCATGAAAAATAAGATGAATACTTTTTAAATACCACCTCCTCAAGATTTATAAGAAAAAACTATTATTCATGTGAAGCTTCTAAAGATAATAGAATTTTAATATAGATCATTGTGATTGCTATTGTAAATTATCTTAATAATTAATTTTATATGTTTGATCAAAAAAATATTGTTGCTAATTAGGCATTAAATGTATCTAGCCTTCTATCAAGACTAGTATTCATTGTGAATACAACTAGTAATAAACTTTTTCGAAAGATGATGTATCAATTTTCTAGTTCTACTATAATTGATGACATCTATCTCTTATAATGTGTTTTTTATCATTTAGAATGAGAGGATACCTCAAATTAAGACATGAGCATCATTAAATTATAACAAGAGTATAATAAACTAATATAAGAAGGAAATATATATATATTACAACAATCTATGAGAAAAGGTATTGAATCTATTATTATTTCTTTCAAAAAAATAAATTAAAGATGAAAATCAATTGACCTTGTTACAAATAATTTAGCTTCATAGAAGACAATATTTTGTAGTCTAAATAAAACATTCTCTCCTCATGTAAACTCTCATATGAAGGTGCCTCGCCTTTCTTTCCCATGACTATCTAAATTTCATAAATTTGATTGG
This sequence comes from Sapria himalayana, assembly GCA_029783825.1. Taxonomy (NCBI): domain Eukaryota; kingdom Viridiplantae; phylum Streptophyta; class Magnoliopsida; order Malpighiales; family Rafflesiaceae; genus Sapria; species Sapria himalayana. Next base: position 6,788,719 of record JAREIK010000385.1, read on the forward strand.
ACATAAAGGATCACCATATAAGAATTAATAGATGAAAAAACTACCTTATTATGACATGTTTATTGCTTGATAGGACTAGGTTCGCCATATAGTAGTGTTGTAGAAAAAATCGAAGAGTACATTAAAATAGCAACATAAGATGATTTAGCAATCTCAAAGATGTTAATGAGGGACATTCTCATTCTAGTAAAGCATCTTGCACTACATATCTCTGAATCAATAAATACCCCAAAATACTTCATAATCTCAATTACCTAATATAAGATCTTAAAAGGGTTTTATTAGAAAAAAAATATATAAAATATAATTACTAAGAATAAGAATACCTATCATAGATGAATAATAGTCATTGGATCAATTTTCTATCTAAGGGAGTAGAAGAAAATATTCAATTGATCAATTCTTTGGTGGTTAAAAAAGTATTTCATGAAAAAAATTCTATAATCATTTATATGCATAAAAGTAATTATATATTATTAGAAAATATCATTGTAATCCTTATCAATTTTATATTCTTTCATTTAATAATTCTATTTTCGGATGAAGTACTAGCTAAAATGCATCATTTATTATTCCATGATAAAGAAAATAAATAAAGAACTATTTGAAAGTATATTAATTCAAACAAACAATTAAAATTAATATTTCTTTCATTCTCTAAAAAATATAAAAATATAAAAAAATTGATATTTTAAACAAACAAACTAAAAGAATCAAAAATAATAATTAATAAATTCAATAAAATATTTAAAATTATCACGTACCTTAAACTTAGAAGTTCCATGTAACATTAGCATGAATCAGTTTTATCGAACTTCCTTTTGTATCAATCTGACTTGTTGGATAATAAATTATAGCATGTTTTATTAGCAGAAGAGTTTCATAATCAAGAAAAAAAAAACATATTTGATCATTCATTCTTGGATTTATAAATACTGGTTAGATAACTGAAAGGTAATAAAGCAGAAAATAAACAAAAATACGGTGAAAATAGTAGAAAATTTTAAGGGGTATCCTAACATTTGAGTAAAACAAGTAAAGATCATTCCATTCATTCCCAAAGAAACTATTCTTAATGTTTTCAGATCTTACTAAATATCAAATGTAAAAAAAAATTAAGGAATGAGTTGAGTTATTTTCCAGTTTATCTCATTCACAATAAACTAGAAGAAAGATTAGGAACATATCCAACATGAGAAAAAGAAAAAAAAACAAGTTTAATTTTCTTATAATCAATAGCATAAAGGTAGAAAATAAGAGGAAGCAATTGAGTCCACTCATCATTGATATTGGTTACTTTCAAGCATATATATTTAAATAGTTTGATGATTGTTAGTCATCCATTCGTAACTAAAATATTATGGAAGAATCTTTCTCATTCCTTTCCTTCCTCTTTATATGCTTAGGGAATTCATATCATATTTAATGACAAATATATGAAAATATAATAGAACATCATCACATAAGTATCATAACAAGCTATGCTAAGCTGCCAAACCTAATTAGGCAAAACCAACTTAACGTAGCTTGAAAGTAAGTCCTCACCAAATTGGGTCAAATAAACTAGTAACAATACTTTTTACAAATAACAATGTAGCTTTAAAGTTTGACTCACTAAATTGAGTCAAAGTTATAAGAATCAACCATATCATACTAACTTAGCCTAATACCAAGTCATAAAAAAAACACCCCCAGGGGGGTGTCTTATAGGTTCCTATAACTTTCTTTTTTTATGCACAAGATATTCATGTTACTGCTTGAGCTCGATGTAAAAATCAGGGGATCATATGCTTGATATAGGAATCATAAAAAATCTTTCAAAACATACTCAAATCACAAGTATTCTTTAGAGAAATAAGTTGTTCATATGAATCCACACATTGTTATACATCTCAAAAAAAAGCATCATTAGTAGCTAAGGTATTGTTCATAGTTGCTATTGGTCACGACTATCATTGATAAGTGACATTATGCCATTGTCATATCTATGATATAATATTGATAAAATAATGCAAAAAATGGCAAAATTTATTATCTTTGATACACAATATAACATAATAAGCACAAAAATTGATTAGAGCATCGCATATTTTCATATGCATGCTATTATCTAAACTAAAGTATATTTTAAAATAAACACAACTAATAATTTTTTAAAAAATAACTCAAAATACAACTTATAAAATATAGCTCAACAATTGATTTGCATGCATTTTTTTTCAAAAACAATATATAATGTAAATATCCAAAAAAAAAGGGGGTTGGATGCAAACATTTTGAATTTTTGGGACCAAAGCAAGTTTAGATATACCTACATTATTTCTTTAACCAAACAATACAAATTTTCACATCCATTTTTTTTTATTAAATTGGGTTACATTTATCTAAAAAAAAATAAATGTGAGATTTATGCTTTTTTCTTTAAATATAGAATGAATGCGTCAAATTAAATTATTTGTAATTCATCATCTATAAAAAATATTTGAAATTCATTGATTTTAATATATTTTAGGCAAGCAAAACTAAGATCTCTTATGAAAAAAGAAAATACAATGAGAGATAAGTCTTCATAAACTAATAATTTTAAAAAATCTATCAAACCAAATTCTAGGTGGCAATTTTAATTTGTAGCATATCTTCCATGATTTTCATGATAAAACATATATTTCATTTATTGTTAAGAAATTATCCATTTTTATGAAATTTCGAAGTACATAAGGATACTATTATCTCGACTATTAAAATAAAAATATATAATTAGTCTTTGCCAAGAAATTATCCATTTTTATGTTTAAAGTGTTTTTTTTTTGTTTTACTATTGAAGCATATGTAAATGTAAAATGTTGAATGAGTACATAGTGTATCTCTAAGTGCGAAACAAAGTGCAACAAGCACAAAATAGTTTTTATACAAAGATAGTAAATTTTCATCTTCTTCTCTTTAGCTCTTGTGGTTTGTGTGTTTGTGGTTTGATGGTGTGGTTATTCTCTCTTCCTTTCTCTCAAATAGACTGTGAACTTCATCTACAAGAGTTATCTCCCCTTCATGAATCCCTAATTACTATCAAAATTCCTAGTTTGATATTGTATGATGGTTATGCAAAATATCTTTGAGATTCTTGTACTTGTGGGATCTAATCTTTGGTATCATAGGTTGCATGGATGATTGATCCTCAAATTTAGTATCAAAGATCGTCTAAATTTCTTGGGTCATAACATAAGGTATCAGAATAAGATAGCTTGTATGATCTAACATTTTCCATCAAGACATCTACTTCCTCAAATTGAGTCCTAATATTTAGTATCAGAGCAAGAAACATGTATGTGGGACTTAACTTTTGGTATCATAGCCAAAGTTTGGTTGTAGAGCCAGAATGATGAGTTTAGTAACATATAGTATTGAAATCTAAAAGTTTTTTGAGAAGAATTTGGAACTCTGGAAATTGAAGATAAATGATCTATTTGTTGATAAGGATTAATATCCTTAATTGAAGATGAGAGGCAAATAACAAGCAATCAAAAATATAAGACAACTTTTTCCAAGATTATCAAATGGGAAAAGTTAGATTAGGGAGGGTATGACTTAATTTGATTGTCTTTGGTAGATGAAGTCCTAATAAATATTTTTAGAGAGATATTAGTGAAGGATCTATGGAAGAAGCTTAAGTTGTAGTGTTAAAGAAAGTCTTTGGTAGATGAAGTTCTAATGAATATTTTTAGAGAGATATTAGTGAAGGATCTATGGAAGAAGCTTAAGTTGTAGTGTTAAAGAAAGTCATTGGTCAAGAAGTTGTTTATGAGGAAAAAATTGTACAAGTTACCCATGGAGGAGGTTGATATATTTTATTTACTCTAACATAAGTTGTATACATTGATCATCTAGTTGTCATCTATTAGTGGTAAGATCAGTGATTATGACAAAATAATAACTTTCATCAATTTACTACTAGATTTATGTGATAATTTAATTATTCTCAGTATTACAATGGAGCTATCCTATGAGATAATGATTTCATCAATATTATCTAAGGGTATGAAGAGGAAGAGTACAAGGGGGTGTTATAAGGATGTACTTTTTTTGTGATGGAGAAGACTCAAAAAACCAAATCAAAGACAAGATGAAGATCATAGAGTATGGATAGATTGAAATCAAAGTACTGAAATTATATTAAACCTAGGCACTACAAGAGGGACTACCAGATAGAAAACAAGCCACCTCTTGTGAGAGTTGACTTGGCAGACAAAGAACTATCCACTAGAGATGTATATTTTGTAGATGCCATTGTCACTTATATTGATGATGACACATGATATATTGACACACGTGCATAATATCACATGATTAATCATCAGAATTGGTTTAACTAATGAGTTATTTGATGAATGAGATATGACCATGAAAAACAACTCAAATGCAATTATAGTTTCCCATAAGTAGGTGAAGATGAAGATACATGATGAGACTATCAAAAACCTTTCGAGGGTAATGAATATTCTAGAATTGAGTAAAAATTTAATTTTTATAGAAGTGATAACTTATGATGGGGTGAGATTATATTGTCATTATAAGTTTTGCAAGATGACTATTGTGACATTATATTGTCAAAACTTATTATTTGTGACATCATCTCAAAAGTTTATTTGGTGATTATTTTTGTCTAATAGAGTTCCACAAGTATATGGGTCATATAATTAGTAAATATGGACATAAGTCAGATATCAATCCTATAAAAATTTTATATGAAATTTTACCAACCAATAGTGAACTAATTAATGTTCAAGCTGAGTTGATAGATATGAGTAGTTGAAACATTCTTAGACTATAGAGTTGGATCACTTCCTTGTATATGATGATATTTCTTTAATATTTTGCTAATGTTATGCTCAATTATCGAATGAAATGTAGATTAGCAAGAAAATTCCCTAGTACCCCATTAGCATATAAGTTGGTTTTATCCTTAGACTATCACTATCAAAGATAGTCTTCTCATATTTGTGCCCTTGATATATAACTACCAAACCCATATTTGTATCATTCATGTATCTAATCCTTTTAGTTTGTATGTTAGCTACCCTTGATGACTACTTAGCATATGCATTTCAATTCTCTAAATTTTAATATCATAAAGATGTGAAATTATGTGTTAATAAATGTGTAAGTGTTTTCAAGTCCATAAATTTTATACTAGTATCTACTAATATATGACTTTCCATGAATCTCACATTTTAAAATATTACGAGATAATAAGATTGTCACCGTCATATGAAAGACTTCCACTTATGTGTATCATATGACTTACCTATCATCATTCACAATGACAAACATACAACTCACATATGATGGTGAACCTCCTAGGTTAGATATTCCAAAAAACCACATATTATTTGAAAGTTAGTTTTTCTAGAATATATATAATAAATTAGTCTTAGATATATTTGTTCCTTTGACCAAGTAAATGTTATACTTGCTATTATAATTTTGTTATGCTACCTAATTTTGTTGGTTAAGTAATGACCAAAAAACTCATTGGAAAGAATATCTCATCAATAAATATTTACAAGTATATGAATCATATTACTAGTAAAGATAACCTTCATCTAGATATTAATTCCATAGGGATTATATTAGTAATTTATTTATTCAATAATGAGACAACTCAATACTATAAAATAGATATTTTAGATTATATAATCAATTTTAGATCAATAAATTTTTTTTATTCTTAGATCCATAAGTTTGATCATATAATTTATGTGATGTATATTTAAATTAGTTCAAATTATATTATCTTTGGACACAAAATAAATATTGAGTTGTTGTGTAATTACTACTTAGCCTAATAGCATACAAGGCAGTTGGTACCATTGAGCTCATTCCCAATAATAGTTCCCTTGTAGTTGTCCCCTTGGTATGTTACCACCAAGACAATAAATCATTTCTATTCAAGAGTCATTCATAATCTCATAACTTTTAGCCAACTCATCAATTGCCCTAGATGGTTGTTTCACATGAATACTTTTATTCTTTAGCTTTACGTATCATAAATTCTAAGAATTGACATAGTTTGTAAGTATTTATACTTTTGGTTTCATAAGTACTATACTCTCATAATTAACACATGCTTCCCTCAAATATCATTGATAGGAGCCATATGAGTGAAAATAACTCATAAGGGCTATTATCATCTTATGAGTCATAACATACTCATGCATGCCTTGAGGAGTTCTTGTCACTATTCTTTTGGGTAATGATGTTATTCCACACAAAAGGTGAAATCATTAGAAAAATATTTTATATAACATTCATCTAAATCGAGAAATATTTCTTCTAAGACATATAAAATGGATTATAAGTAAAAGCATTGATACTTTTAGCTTCATAAGCACAGTACTTACAATGATTAATATACTCAAAATTTGAGTGTTAATATATAAGTTTATCTTATATTTCAAAATTGGAAGAGTTGTCACTTCATGACTACCATATGCACAAGTGAGCCTTGTGGTTTATTTGTCATCATTCTTCATGACAATCTCACACGAATTTATCAATTATCAAAATCTTAGTTCAAGTTCTATTTAAACACTCATCCATCAATATCCATAATACAACATAAATCAACACACATCCATAAATATAAAACTATTGTCACATCATATAAACCAAGTTATACAAATCATAGACCATATGCTATTTTGATAGAAATTTTTAAATCTACTTTAAAGAGGAGTCTGAGAGCAATTTCCCCCAACTCTAGAGATTAAGATTAAATCTTATGTTCCTTGCTTACTTTTGGAGCTCCTAGAGAGTTTAAAATACTCTTTTAGGATTTAGTAGTTACAACATGGCCTTTATTTGCTGTATGGAAAAAGAGTAAAAATTGAGGAATCCTTTTGACTTTGTTTTTCTTCATATTTTATTTTTGGATAACTTTGTATTACTTTAAGTAGAAAGTCATGACTTTCAAAAAAAAACCCATACTTTGGCATTCATATCTTAAGCTCGACATCATGTCTCTAAAAATTGGCTATGATTCTAAAGTGTACTCCAATCTTTTTGTAAGGAAAAGTCACAGTACTAAGCAATGACTATGACTTGGGGCTAATGTCTGTGTAATATAACATCGTGACATTGGGAAGTAGCCACGGCTTCATATATTTATTTTTCTTATTCTTCATACAATGCCATGATGTTGGGAATGAAAATGGCTTTGTGAATGATATTTTATATCATAATATAACCATGACACTCTCTATAATATACTTTCCCCTCTACCTCTTTATCTTTTCCCTTCACCTTAGACTTGTGATAGACTAGTTATTTTAATGATTATGCAAGATGTTATTGCATAAAAAAATTTAAATAGAATGATTAAATAGTTTTGATATATTATAATGAATAGTAGTAAAATTAGTTGATTTTTTTATGAAATATAAGATTTGGTAGAATTATTAAATAGGAAGGGAGCAAAAAGTAACGTGAAGTCATATCATTCATTATGTTGTGACTTTTGTACACATCAGCTTATAAGATATTTTTTGTTTCAATTCTTGACTAAGGCTCTACACAAATATTTATGGAAATCTTCATATACATTGACTCTACCATCTCATTGACATAATTATTTTACTATACAACACTCAAGTATGAAACTTTCTTGGAGTCGGCTATACTAACTCAGTAAATTTATTATGACTATTATATTAATTTTATTTCATAGTAATCAAGTATCCTACTAGTGCTAAAAATAACAACTATCCTCTAGCTTTAAAAATTTCTAATTATAGAACAATAAAAATACTATGAAAAATAAAAAAGTGATAGGTTTTTTTCATGACCATGATTTTTGGCTACAAAGAGTTTCAAAGAGCATTTACTCAAACTTTGATCATTTCCAAAGTTGTACATTTTTGCGATATATAAAAGACCAAAGCCATGGCCATTCCTAGAACCACTACTTTGGGTTATAGAGGAGGAATACATGAGCTAAGACCATTTGCAATGCTATAACTCTGTGTTATAGAAAGGAAAAGCAAATGCTAGCCATAACTTTTCTTAGCATCATAACAATTTAAGGTGAGAGAAATTAAAACAACAACCATTTATAGTGTCATGACTTTGTGTTATAGAAAAGAAAAGCCAAAGTCGTGAGCCTTCCCTAGTGTCGCTACTTCACACTTAAAAAACACACCCATCCATTTGAGTATAAAAGAGGAAATTAAAGCCAAAAAATGAGAGAGAGCTAGAGATGGAATGACTAGGGGTTGAGAGTAGATGTGTCAAAAGGGTCATACCATTCTAGTATGGTATAAATTTCTTTCCTTGCGAGGCACAACATTAGAAGGTTTACACTTGGCTTTGCACAACCTATTTGGCCTAACAAATGTTGGGCCATACTGGATCATGCTAGTTCATGTCAGTATTAACTAGATTATATTTTTTGGCTTTTTGGACTGACATTTTAATTCAAATAAATATAATTTTTTTAAATTTTAATTAATTATTAAATTATTTTAACAATATTACACTTAAAAAAATTTAAAAAAATACAAAATTAAAAAAAATTTGGATATTCATATTCTGCATTTAGTTTCTTGATTATGTTTATCTCAAATAAAATAATAAAAAATCTATTCCATTTCATAAATAATAGTAGAACATGATACATACACTAATTGATATACAATTATAAAATATGATAAAATGAAACATAACTTATAAAATAATAAGTACAAAACAACAATTGTTCATAAATCATAATAAAATAAATAAATAGAAAAATAAAAAACCAATGACAATATAGTATTGTTACATCATGATCATATGAAAAAATCAAAAATCACATGAATCACTAATTAGTGTATATGGTATGATAGTGCAGGTATATATTTAGATAATTATCATCATGTATGCATTAGAAGATATTACTATTGGTAGCCTCAATATCTTTAATCTCTATGTTTTATGAATTTTCATCTACCATCATCTCATGCACATAATCATGAATGCTCAATCTCAAATCTTTCTAGACATTCATGCATGCGAGTGTCTCTATGACATTTGGTCATAATCTCGATCTCTCATCTGAAATAATATTGGCTATCATAAAAAAAATAGATTTCAATGTTATTCTAGATGCTAGAAGGGCAAGTAGATCATGTGTCATCTTATATAGAAGATGATAGATGGATTCTTATGATTGTCACCAATATTAATGTCAGAATTCTTATTATCATCATGTGATATGATAGAGCATAAATTGATATCTAAGTATCGAGATAGCTCGCTCATATTCGATGGATCACTCTATCATTTACTCCTTGCTAACTAAATTGAGAAGTCATTATCTATGAATATAGTACTCATGTCCATACTCAAAGCCTACCTACCATTACTATACCTAGTGTCATAATATGTAAATAAATTAGTTAATTTTTTATGAATGAAACATTCAAGTGGCGTTCCTAGTTCATGCAAGTGGATATGTATGTCAAAATATATGTTACACATTCTATCTTAACCCTAGGATCCATATAAGCAACCAAGTAATACAAAGTTGAAAAAGAGGATCAATATTTTAAATACTTGGTTTTCATCTCAATATTCATGGTACTAAATACAGGATGACCTCTACACTTGCTAAATATGCTACTAATATCATATATGAACATAATTATAATAAAAATAGTGGGAGTATACACAAATGAACACATATTCATTCTGTCATAAAAAATCTTCAGGAATTTCATAAAAGAAATTTATGCAACCTAGTTTGAATCATTAATAATAAATTTATCACTCTTATTATTGACATGGTTTGATATTACATTTTGGTATGATAGTCAATAGATGACTCCAATATAATGTAGTTGTAATTCTAATGATGATTCACATCTATTTGAATTGTTTCTTTTTAGGCCCATAAACAAATATAGAATACTAAACTTATGTTATTTTAGTGAATCTAATGTTATTTTAGTGAATATCTTATTTTTACTAATGTGAGAAAAAAAAATTTTACATTTGCCTATGCTATCAGGTTAATAATGTAACATATGAACCGAACATGAAAAATTTCACCTAATAGTCAATCTCTAATTGTTCTAATAAAAATACTAATTACTACTTCATTATTAAAAGTATTATTAAAAGTAATATTAAATATTTTATTCTGAATATCATATTTTCTAAATATATGCATCATATAAACATATATTCATATATGACAAGACCATCATGAGAATGAAAAATCTCATAAAATCTTAAAATTTGTTATGTAAGTTACCATTTTGAATATACAAAGTGGGCAGTGAGGCACACAATTATGCATTATCATAACTATTCAGAAATTGGATGTCATAGACACTACTCTATATTTCTTAAATTTGTTAACTATTAATTATTTTTTTAATTTATAATATTTTATTATGTCACTCCTACTGTAGACTTAGGAATTCTATGGTAAACAAACTAGAAGTATATCTTTATAATATTGACTATCCTAAGATTCTCTAAAAATATAATTGGAAGATTAATGATTGAAATTAGTTTCACTAAGCATTCTCTCTTAAAATTATTATGGTATATGAAGGGGGTCAATAAAATTGAACCTCAACTAGATCAAATTTGAAAGACTATTACTCAATTGGATTTGCTTGGGATCTAATGTATCATTTTATTAGTGTATTGATTGTCATGCCACTTAAGATAGTTAGTATTACAAATACTCATATATGTATTTATCTTTTGATAATATATACATTATTCTGATTCTTCTTCGACACCCAAATTTTTTTTTTTTTATTTTAAAATGTATTCATACTACTAAAGTTCATCTAATTTTTTATTATTTAGGTGAAAAAAAGGATTGGATCGAGACCAACAAAAAAAACTTAATTTCGGTCTTGAACCTTTTGGTGGGGTTATTATTATCGTTATCTACATCAATTTCAAAATCATTACTATTATATTCATTATTTTCCATTTTTTTTAATATTTCTATTTATTAAAAAAATTTATAAAACTAATTTAAAATAAAAACTCAAAAAAAAAAAATTAAGTGTACGTGTACCATAACCACTTTGTTGTAAAATACTATCATTTGTACGGTACAACACCATTTCTAACCCCAAAGCTCAACTAAAATTTCTCAACTTTAGTTGTAATTTAAAAGTTACACTGCATATACCATAGCCCATATGCATAAGTATAATTTATAAAGTAAATATTAAAATAATAAATAAAAATTATAAAAAAAATACTATATTTAGGAGAAAGCAAAGAGGAGAGAGTGTTTTAGAATTCATGATAGGAAATTCAGAATGAAAATTCTAAATTTCTAAATTTCTATTTATATATTTTTAAAAATAATAAAAAATATTTTTTATATTTTTCTTATATTTTGTATATAGACCAGAAATCTGATAGTCATCAGATTTGTGGTTTATAGTTATTGGAAATAATTCGATGACTATGATCTTTTTTTAAAAAAATATTTGTTATTTTAAAGGAAATGACTTTGATAGGTCATGCATGCCACTATCATTGTCGGTGTCCATTGCATGAAAACTTAATTGGCTTCATTGGGGTAGGCATGGCCTTTGGCCATGTAATTCAAACATGAATTACATGGATCATTTAAAAAAAAAACTTTCCCATTGAGTAGTTAGCTAATGGGGCATGACCAATGAATTGAGACCTACCCATGCCCAGTCATGAGTCACCATGCCGCTGTACCATGCCACTTGGTGATGCATGTAGGTTGTGCCTGTCCCAGCATGAGACATGGCCCACTCTAGTCCAATATGACATGAGATGTGCCTTGGGTCGCCATAGTCCAGGACAAGGCACAATGCTAGACCATGTCCTGCTGGGCTTAGAATGGCCAAATTGGACCATGCCTCGTGACATGCTAAGGGGAGATCCATGATCAAAGAGGAGACATAGAGTAAAAGCACAAACCCTAAGGGGAGAGCCTGAATTTTGATTCCCACCTAGGGGTAGATCCAAGACACTTGAATAAGAATTACAAGTTTAAAGTTTAGATTCTTATATACATTTGAGGGCTATTATTGTAAACATGAAATTCAATTAGCAATTAGATATATTTATATTATTTCATTTGAATCTCTCTAATATCAAGCTAAATTGAGGCCTATGATTGATGTATTTTATTTTGTGTGATAAATCTATAATTGATTAATTTTATGTCTGGTTTGTATTGTGGTTTGGTTATTGATAAATTTGGTGGTTATTTAGAATTAAAATTAGAATTTAATTATTTATAAATGTATACTTGTTATCATGGTGGATAATGACATAAGCCACGAGGCACACTCATACATTGGCAACCCAACAGTATGGTAAGTTTAACTATATAAATATGGTGCTTACAAATATGAAAGCATAAGTATTTTTATAGGCGAATTAATTATGCATATCTTTGACAAATTAATCCTCAACTAATATGGAGGTTTTATAACGTGCTTTACTTATAGTTTTAATTTTAATATGCGAATCACATATTTTTGTGGTGCATAGTGATAAGTAAGCTATGAGACACAAGTGAGTAGAAGTGACTCATAAGGTGGTGATAGTCATGCGCGTTAATTTCAATTTTATGACTCCAATTGATAAAAATTAAAGAAAAGACATGTTAAATATCATGAGTATGATACGTATGAAGCTGAAACTACAAATATTTTTAATGATATATTAGTTCACATCTTTATGCCACATGAGGTTGGAGAATAAGAATGCATATACAATGTAACTATTAAGGAAAGTTGATGAGTTGCATAAAAGGTATAGATTTGTTAATGATCTTCTAGCAAAGATAATTTATTTTTTCAGTTGTAAAATACCAAGGGTATAGTTATTAAGGGATTGTCATTGGAGAGGATCTAATAAGTGATAACAACCTTATATGCAAGCAGTGAATTAAGGTATTTTCATAATAATCAAAATTCCATTCCATAACTAAGTATAATAATAACTAGGAAATTTAGACAACCTATTATATGTAATAAAATTGACCAAGCATAAAATCTAAGAGTCTTACCAAAACTTAGTTTTATATTTCTAACTATAATAATAGTTGACTCAATATTGGTTGATTATACTACATATACAATTCTTATGAGATTGATATCTAAATAAATATCAACTTTATAACTTATATGACTCATATACTTACAGAACTATATTGGATGAATGACCATCATCTAATGACCTTTTATTATATTTCCTAATGACCTTTTCTCTATCTTAGTTTTTTATTTTTCTTCCTTTCACCTCACATTCTTTTCCCACTTGGTATCCCTTCTCTTCAATTATACCACTAAGTAACTGTGCATAATCTTTAGCTCATCCTTCAAATGAATCTTTCTATAATTGACCTATTTCATATTTTTCAATAAGTTGAGGATCTCTTCCCATACTCCTTGTCTACCCATAGAAAAATTATATCGGAGTGGTGATTGATCATCAACTTTGTATCCACTTCATTCTACTTGCCATTACATCATCTTCAAGGAAGGGTGATAGTTCTTGCCTAATGTCGATTGATTATTCTTTTTAAAGGACCAACTTCCACCTCTTTTATTCTTCAAGCTCTCTCTACTTATTCATCAATGTCAGGGCGACACCCATGGGCACCATTCAACTTTTTATTTATTCATCAGGGCTCTGGCATTGCATAGCATCATAATCAAGGTGTGATAAATTACTTGGCTTGTGAATTCACCCATTTTAAAGTTGAGAATAAACTTCTTTAAGATCTTTCCCACATGGATCTTATGTCTTTTTTCTAGTGTGAAAAATAAAATCACCCTATCTTCCATGATGGTTGAAAGATAAAGAATTGGCTACAAAATAAAAGATAAATAGTTTGACTAACCATTGATGTCTTCTATGAGTTCTCCCCACACTAAGTGCCTATTTGCACTTTTGATGAAACTCTTCAGGATCCTTTTCCATTCAAAAATAACTTGGCAATGTGCTTGTAGTTTATTGTTTTTTATGGATTTGAAGGCTATACTATCCCTAGTCCCTTACTATCCAAATAATTTATTAATAAATTCTTTATCAAATTATACCCAAACTCCTCATACACTACACCACTTGTATTTCATGTCTTCAGAATTAAAGTAAAATTCTTTCATGATCATCATGTTCCCTCATTCTATGTGGATGCAAACTCAAACCTAATTTCTCCTTTCTATCATTGGTTGGAAAGGTGGAATGAACTCAGCAAATATATTTTCACCCATAAAATGTTTCTTTAGTAGAACTAAAATTATCCATCTCTTCCCCCTTTTATAAGAAAAATCATTTTGGGTGCCATGACTTTAGAGGAAGTCTCAGTGGTGGTTTATTTCTCACTTTCCTTTAGCTTTGTGACTCATTCCAGTCTATTCTCATTTCACCCTTAGATTCAAAATCAATATCTCCTTCTCCATGATAGCTTAGATCTTTGAAATATGGAGTCACAGTGAGTTTTGTCAAAGTGGAGAAGAATAAGAAATGAATTGCAAAAAAAAAAAGGGTTAGTGCTTTATATATGGCTATGATTAATAGATACTTTGAAGTGACTTTGCATGTGGTTGTGACTTTTCTTTTAAAAAAATAGTTATAGCTAGGTTTGAGTGTCATAACTTTGTTTTTCATATGAGAATATCATGATTGGGTTTGAATGCGACAACTTCTTATTGGATGTCTATAAAATACAAGTGTTTGAGTAGTATGTATATGAAAAAAAAGTATTATATTACATAGCACAAAAAGTAAATTCTTGGATTGCCTCTCAAGCAATGCCATGTTTAACATCTTTAGCACACTAATATCAAATCTATAATTTAGTTAGTAATTTTAGTGGTCTATACAAGTTTCTTAGTATAATCTTTTAGGCCAGCTTATCTTTTCGAATTCTCCTTTAGTATCATGTCTTCTATCAGAGTCTTTCCTTTCGGATACTTATTGGTGGTTGCCATGATTTTGTAGTTTGTAAAAAATCATGACATCGTTACATGTGATTACCCTTGATAAGGTAATGACTTGTAGTGGAGTCACAACAACATGAATTACTCTCTTGATCCCTTTTGTCATGGTTTTGGAATAAGCCATTACTTCTCCTTTAAACTACTACATCTTCAATGTCGTGACTTTGTAAAGTGTCAAACTTTTTTCACCTGCTATGACTTTCTTCACCGATTCCACATGTAAAGTGTCAATTTCTTTAAAAATCATAACTTTTTTCATTATAGCAATTATCTCCTCATCTTTCTTCTGTTGTTCTTTAATTATTTTCTTTGTCTTATGTTTTTCTTCTGGTAAATTAATAATTACTAGTGGAATCTTCTATGCTTTAAGTTTTTTTGTAATCTATAAAATTTCTTTGGTAAGTTATCTTTATTCTTGAATTTTGAATTCTATCTTTTCGACTTATTTCTTCGCATCTTTAGGGTCGGTTGACTTTGATTCTTTAGAAATTGAGACTTAAAAAATATGGAGACTATATACCAATCTTCTACCTCAAATTCATTCGCACTATTTTCTTCCCTCTAAATTGCCTCTAATTCATTGACTTTGATTCTTTGAATGTCCATAAGAGTTATTCATTTATTCTCTAATAATTTTTCTTTTCATCATCTAGAGTATGCAGGCCATTGTATAGGTAGAATTTTACTTGTTCTTTACCCATATGAACTATAAATTCTCACTTATTGATTTTTATTAATACTTGTACAACAACTAAAAATAATTATCCTACGATTAATAAAGTCTTCCTCTTTATGTGGCACTTGGCAAAAAATATAAATTTTCTAATTTTGACTAAAATATCTTCAAGAATTTCTCTCACAAATGTGATTAATCAATCAACCATCTATAGTGAGAGAGAGAGAGAGAAATATATATATATATATGTATGTATATATATAGAGTGGTTAGAGTAATCTCTCCATGATTCAACCTCCATTCTATTGACAATGAGATCAAGTTGATAATTAATCCCAAATCACTAAGTGGTTTTTAAAAAGTATGCTTCCTAATAATGGAATCAAAAACTTCTTAATTTTTTGAGTTTTTTTGTGAGTTTATATTGAATAACTATGTTATACTTCTCGGTCATATTCACCATTCTATATGTTGCCAACTTTCTCTTCCTACTTATGACATCCTTCACTTCAACTTTATGGGATAATACTTTGGCAAAGAAAATATTAACTCTCAACTTTCTCAAGATGTTGAAGACCCTCTTGATTGCTTGTCTAGCTTTTCCTTTCTAAAATATTATGGAAAAAAAGATTATGTGAGAAATTTTGTATATTGTTTGCATAGTTATTTTCTATCAAATCAACACTCTATTCTTGCTTTGGGAAATCTTTATCTCCTTCTCCATTTTTGCCTCTTCATGTGTCATGGCTAGAGTTTTGAGTTTGGTTGTGGGTCATGTGGATGTCATGAATTTAAGCAATGTTGTGATATCAAATATCGTGGTTATGGGCAACATGACTTTAGAAAAAGTCATAGCATTGTTAGTTACTACTTCGTCCTTTTTTTCAACATCTCTTTTGACTTTCTCTCATGTATGTTTTCCCTCTAACTCTGCTACTTTTGAATGTTATGAACTTGTAATTTTTTGGATTTACTTGAAAATCACTTGGTAATCCATTTATGCTCTTATCCTTCATCAATAGTGCTAGTTTCTCAACTTGATTTTCAATAATCTTTATCACCATGTTCATATGTTCTAGCCTTTTTTTTAATCCTAGTTCTCATGTAGATCATTCTATTTCTTTGTCTTCATGTGTAGTTTTAGCCTCCCTTTGGGTGATTGTAATTGAAACTCTAGGTTCCATATGTTTGATATCTTATTAAGTTACTCCCAATTTTTTTTCTAAAATTGTCACATGTTCTACTATACTTTCTCATGACTTCTATATGATAAACTTTTATAATTTTTTAATATTCAGATGATAGTCTGTAAAAGCATTATTATAAGAATTAATCACATACCTTCTATTCTATAAAATATTGATTTTTTCTATTTGATACATGAGGTCAAAATTGGCCACTTTTTAATATTGTAAAATTGACAACACTTCACAACTAAATTTTTGTCATTTTGTATTCTAAATTTATTGAAAAACACATCAAGTTTCACCTTCATTATGGTTAGTATATCCAACTATGCCACTCGAACTTACTTTCTTCCTAAAGCTTTTTCATTTGTATTTAGTAGTTATTCCTTGCTATCTTTTTAAATAGAAAATGTTCCTCCTCAAGTGACTTATTCATGATGAAATCACTTGAGATTGCATCAATCATGTACCTCATCATGTTGTTCAAACTTTTGTAGAAGGTTTGAACTTGGAATAACTCTCAATCAATCAATCATCTAGAAAAGTTCATTCTAACTCTCAATCAATCATCTAGAAAAGTGCTATAACTTTATTATGTAACCTAATTAGGCTTTAGCAATGGTATCTCATCAATAAGTATCTACAAGTAAATGAGTCATATAAGTAGTATTGAGAAATTTAATCTAGATATCAATGCCATAGGTATCATAACGACTGGTTGATCAACTTATACTAAGATAACATAATTCTAGTAAGTGAGATGATCAGAGATTTTGGTATGACTTTTAGATCATAGGGTTTGTCCACTTAATTCATATAATGCATATTTAGATAATTCAAATTATTTTGGAATTATATATAAAATAAAGGTTAAATTATTGTGAAATAACTCTTTCCCCTAATGACATATAAGGTAGTTATTACTATTAAGCTCATCCCAATGATGACCCACTCATTGTTATTCTCTCGATACTTTACAACTGAGATAATAAATCATATATTCTCGAGAGTCATTCATAAGTCTATACCTTTTGGAAAACTCATCATTTGCCCTTGAAGGTTTCTTTGTATCTATATTCTTATCCTATGGTCTCAAGTATCATAAAAACTAATAACTAGTGTTGTTTATAAGTATTTGTACTTTTAACTTTGTGGGGGCATACTCACATAATTAAATTACATTTTCTCAAGTTTTATCAGTAAAAATCATATAAGTGAAAGCAACTCAAAAAATTATCATAAATTATGAATCATAATATACTTACACATATCTCATGGATTACTTGTCTCTATCCCCTATAGTGATAATACAATTCTCACACTAAAAGTAAAACTCTTAGGAGGATGTTCTATATAATATTCATCTCAATCAAAAATTAATTTTTCTAGATATGTACGATAGATTGACATATAAAATTATTTATGCTTTTAGCTTAATGAATATCATACTCTTAATGATTAAGATATCAAAATTTTGAGTTTCAATGTATATAGTTGTCTTATGAATCTTGGTTGGATGAGCTCTCACCTTCTTCCCACCACATGCATGAGTGAGCCTTATGATTTACCTACCACCAACCACCACAACAACATGCACACACCTATCAATAATCAAATTCCTAATTCAAATTCTATTTATTTACTATATCTATCAATTTTCACTTCACAACAAAAATCAAAATTACCCAAATCTTATCTCTCAATTTTGCCTAACATCAGGAAGAGATTCAATGAGAGAAAAGAAGAAATTTTGTTGAATTGCCATTAATATTTCTCATAAGAATCTTGAATACAAAACCTAATTACATACTATATTAGTTGATTTTTTTAAATCCACCAAAGAGAGGGAGGTTTGAGAGTCATGACCTCCAACCCTAGGGTCTAACTTATATCTTATATTCCTTACTTGCTTTTAGATCCCCTAGGGAGTGAGAAAATTACTTCTAGGTTTGTTTGTTGCACCTTGCATTTGTTTTGGTGTATGGAGAAGAAGAAGATTATCATGATTTTTATTCTTTAAGAAGAAAGTCATGGCTTCTGGAAGATGTTATAACGTTGGCATCGATATCTTGATATTGAGGTCATAACTCTGGAATGTGACCATTGCTTTAGAATGTATCCAATTTTGTTGTAACATAAAGTTATTATGCAAGAAATTATCTATGACTTATGTATTTTATCTTTGTAACTCAAAATCATGGTGATGAAAATGAC
This sequence comes from Sapria himalayana, assembly GCA_029783825.1. Classification (NCBI taxonomy): domain Eukaryota; kingdom Viridiplantae; phylum Streptophyta; class Magnoliopsida; order Malpighiales; family Rafflesiaceae; genus Sapria; species Sapria himalayana. The sequence continues at coordinate 6,807,795 of JAREIK010000385.1, forward strand.
CATGAATTTGACATTAGTCTCTCTTATTTATTAAATGGTCATGACACTAAGAATAGCCACCACATTGAGAGTTTTATCTTGATATTGATCCCATAATTATTATATCGACAGTTTGGTTAACTCATAGTGAGACAAAATAATTCTAGTAAAGAGATAATTAGTAATTTTGGTATAACTCTTAGATCATAGAGTTTTCCCATTTATTTTGTGCGATACATATTCAAATAAAATGAATTATATTGAGTTTTGATATAAAATAAAGATTTGGTTATTATGAAATAACCTTTTGTCTTAATGATATATAAAGTGGTCAGTACCATTGAGCTTGTCGAAATGATTGTCATTTCCTAGTTATCCCCTTGATACTTGACTATTGGGATAACAAATCATCTTTATTTGAGAGTCATTCACAAGCCCATACCATTTAGAAAAATCATTAACTACATTTGATGATTACTTTGTGTATATATTCTTATTCTTTAGTTTTAGGTGTAATAAAGACCAAGAATTAATGTGGTTTATAAGTATTTTCACTTTTAGTTTCATGAGCACCATACTCACAAAATTAACATATGCTTCTCTCAAATCTTGATGGTGGGAACCATATGAGTGAAAGCAACTCAAAGGATTGTCACCACCTTGTGAGTCACTATATACTCATGCATTACTGTGGATTACCTATCATCTTTCATAGTGATGATATGACTTCCACACTAATGGTAAAATTCTTAGGAGAATATTCTATATAACATTCAACTTAATTAAGAACTAGTTGATCTAAGACATGTACAATGGATTGATATGTAAAGTCATTCATACTTTTAGCTTTGTGAGTACCATACTTATAATAATTAAAATATCTAAATTTCAAGTTTCAATATATAGCTTTGTCTCATATATCAAGGTTAGAAGGACCATCACATCCTTCCTACCATATGCATATGCATAAGTACACCTCATGGTTTACTTGTCACCATGCTTCATGACTAGACACACAAACCCACTAATAGTTAAATTCATAATGCAAGTTATATTTAATCACCACATCTATCAATTTTTATTATGTAATATATGTAATAATAGTTATTAATCACAAAACTATTAATATATCACATGAATTAAAATTATACAAAACCTAGACCTCAATTTTGCATGACATTGGAGAAAGATTCAACAAGGTACAAGAGGAGTCTCATGAATCGCAAATTTTCAATAATAACCCTCGAGAGAATCAAGGATACAAACTTGATCTCATGCTATTTTGGTTGATTTTACTAAATCTATCCTTTGGGGGGGGGGGGGGGGGGGGGGTGGTTGAGAGTCATGACCCAAACTCTATGATCTCTCTTATTGTCTTACATTCATTTCTTGCTTGTTGATCCCCTAGGTAGTGTAAAATTGATCATAGGATTGTTTGATGTGCTTTTCTTTTATTTTGGTGAGTAGAGAAGATGAAGATCATTGTGATGTCTTCTCTTCCTTTTTTATACTCTAATATTTTTTAGTTCTTTAAGTAAAAAGTCACTTGACCTTTTGAATTAAAGGTCATAACTCTAGAAAGTGGCCATAGCTTTGGAATGTATACAGTCTTTTTATAATACAAAGTAATGATATTGGAAAATATCTACAACTTATGTCTTTTGTCTTTGCAACATAATATTATGGTAGTAAGAATAACCCAACTTTGATATTGGTCTCACTTATTCATCATATGGTCATGACCCTTGGAATACTTGTGGTAAGAGAAATATCATATCTTGTGGATAATATGTCCATGGTGTCGAGAATGACCATGGTGCTAGGGATGGTATCTTTTATGCACAGTATGATCATGACACTGAGAATGGATGCAACACTGATAATGATTGCGACACATGAAATGATCTTTCTTGTATGTAATATAGCCACAACATTGAGATTGCTCATGATATTGGGAATAATCTCTCTTATGCCTAATACTATGTCTATAGTGTTGGGAAATATTTCTCTTGTGCATAATATGATCATAGTACTGGGAATGTTAATGGCTTTGGCTTTCTTTTCTCATATATCACATGACTATGACACTATTAATGACCATGAGATTGGCGATTAGCATGTACCACAATTTTATGAGTTTGCTTTCTTTTGAGTGTAAGAGTCATAATCTTGATAAGTGGTCATGCTTGAGTAAATGCTCTCTATAACATTTTGTGTCCAAATAACATGACATTGGATACTTGTCATAACTTTTTTCTGGATAAATTTTATGTTGTATCTTTTTATAGCTTAAATTTTGTGGCTCTATGAAAAGGCCTTAATACCATGATGAGAATAAAAGCATTGATAAAGATAAAATCATGATGCTGAAAAGTAGCTATGACCTTTAGCACAAATGGGATACTTGCTTATTATGACATAAAATTAATATCACATCTATTTAATTACTATGCTATAAGTATAATTATGACTTCATGTTAATATCAAAACTAAAAAGAATATATTAAAAAGTTACAGGATTGTACAAATAACATGGTAGAGTTATGATGTATAAAGATTTCTATGACTATATATAAAAGTTTTAAATAAGAATAGATGCCAAAACTCTTTGATGAATCATAAATTACCAAGTTACTAAATGACTCAAAATATATAAATTTAATAACTACTTATCAAAATTCACCAAAACTCCAAAATCATACAATCAATCCAATTATAATAATATATGTGCTTACATATTATCTAATAGCACCACAAATATGTAAGAATGTTCGTTAGTATATATATATATATCAAACAATAAGCACTATAATCACATATAGGCCTTTCTCAAAGATAACAGAAAAAATCAATCTTATTACATTTGAGTTAACTCTATTCATCTTTATCATATTTCCAACTCTAATAAAGTTGTGACATGACTATTTGAATCTTATGAAATTATATACCATACTGATATTGTTATACTATTACTATTAGATTAGGATTTAACTCAAAGTGATTTGCATGTATTTCTTACTTCTAAATCATAGAGTAACTATCTAATTAGCTGCCAATAGACTCTAAAGGTATATTGGGGAACAAGTTGTTTATTAACTTGTTCTCTACTCTCATAGTTATTTTTATTACTTTTATTCCCACTTATGTTTCATCTATCATCTTGCTGTCTCAATTGATTCCTTGTTGCCCTCACAATTTATGGCTCTAGATCTATTAATTTAGTTCTAGAGCTTTGGCTCATCAAAGGTGGCGATACAATAAACAAAAAAATAAAAAAAAATAAAACACAAATATAACATATAAATACTAAGCAAAAATTATTATCCAAATAACTAGAAATAGAAGTTATATTTTTGTAAGGATAATTATATGAACTCAGATTGACTAATTAAACTAAATAATGTTTAAGCAATATTACTAAAAATTTGTTATGACTTTGTTACATTACCAAAACTTATCATTTTTGATATGGACTGGACCCAAAAGCTCATTGGGTAATTTTTTTATCTAATTGAGTTTGATAAATATATAAGTCATACAAGTAGTATAAATAGATGTAAGTCTATATATTAATCCCATAGAAATTATATAGGCAATTTGACCAGCTAATATTGAACAAACTGATACTAGATTTGAGTTGATAGACTTGAGTTTTGAAAAGATAGTTAGATTCGGATTGACTCACTTTCTTATTAATGATAAGATTTTTCTAGTATTTGAGTAATATTATGATTGATTATTAGATGAGAGTAGATTAGTGTGAAAATACTCTAGTGTCTCATTATCATACAAGGTGGTTTCCATCATTAAATTATCACTACCAAAGATAGTCATCTCATAGTTATACTCTTAGTATATGACACTAAAATTATACTTGTTCCATTCATGAGTCATTCATAAGTATACATATTTTAAGTAGTATAAGAGAAAATGACTTGTAGGGATGTCACCACCATATGAAACACCTTCATTTTCATGTATCCCATGAATTACCTATCACCAACTAATATAGTTGATATATAAATTTGATACCGACGTGAAACTTAAAGGTTAGATATTTCACATATTTACCATATTATTTGAAGGTTAATTCTTCTTGAATATACACAAAGGATTGGTCATAAACATGTCTATTCTTTTGGATTTGTAAGTATCATACTTGTAACAATTAATCTTATATCAATCTCAAGATTATATATATATAAGTTTATCTTTCACATGAAAATTAGAAGGACTATCACTTTTTTCGATTATAGCCCATGAGTATATTTTATGACTTACTTATTCATTTCTATCATGACTAACATGCATAAACCTATTATGTTGTAAAAATCTTAAATTTCAATTCTAAAATTCACATCCATCAACATTCAAACAACAATATTTCTATAAATATAAGTATTATATAATCATGTCATAATAATATATGTACAAAAACCAATCCTAAATTCCAATTTAACATGATATTAGAGAATAATTCATGAGAGATATTTGTAGTGACATACAATGGAATTGAGAGTTCTTAATGACAACACTAGTAAAAATCTAAGTCTCAAATCTAATCACTACTAATTCTTGCTTGTGTTTGAATTAATTTTTAGAATTTGTGGTGTCGGGTTGAGGTCATGAGTATTTTATCACTTTGAATCTTTTCTAGAATAACTTGAAAAAAGTAATTTTTTTCTGGAGTACAAAGTCATGGTAATATGAATGTCATGACACAAGTAGATATTCTCTAGAACATAAAGTCACAATAGTAGGAATGGTCATGATTGAAGTTTTCCTCATCTAGATCATGAAGTTGTATTATAAATAATTATTCTCTATAACATAAAGTCACGGTGACAAGAATGACTATGATTGAGATTTTTACTCTTTGTAATATAATGTCATGGTGGCATAAATACACTAACTTAGACAAATGCTCTATTGAGCACAAAGCTATGAAATAAAGATTGACCCAAATAAACTTTACTTGGTATTATGTGATTTTGTCTATGTATCAATTATGTTTTAGTATTAGAAAATGTTATGACTTCTTATACTAGTAGGGTACTTAGTTGCCATAATGAGAAAATAATATCATAACTTTCACTGTATTTTAGAAATAACATGTTCATAACTCCATGAAATTTGCGCCACAAAATTTATAAATTTCACCCAAAATGCTTTTAATTTCACAAATATTCATCAAATTATATCAAAATTATAATTTAGTGAATTTTATCCATTTAAAGCTCAAATCAATACGCATACATCACAAAATTCATGCCAAATAACCTAAAAAAATTGATACATGGAGCTTGATGAGCAATTGTACTTACTCATGGAAAAAGATATGAGTCCTTGTGCAAGCCGGTGGCAAGAATCATCAAGGATCAAGTTAGAGAGTCTTTTGTTTGTAAGAAGAAGGAAGCCTTGGAGAGCAAAGATATAATGGAGAATAATATATCAGTGTCGTGATATGAAAAAAATTATTTCACAATTTAGTTCAATTCATCACTGAGTTTAGTCATGACATAGAAAAATAATATTGCAACCCAATACAATATCATGCCATATAACTATGAGTAACATCAACAAAGGGAGTGTAATAATGGAGAAGTCCCAGTCAATCAAGACATGAAAGATTTTATTGAAAAAAGTGAGTCCCTCTTAAGTTTTGAATCATGATGTGGGAAAATAATGATGTAACTCAATTTAGTATTGTAATTGAGTTAAGAGTCATGATGTGGAATCATGTGGCAATGACCCTATCTGTTGTAATGACTTAAAGCCATGTTGTGGTATCAGAAACTAGGGCACACTAGTGATAAAAAATCATTGACTATATCCTCAAAGGAATTGGTGGAAAGAATACTAGATTTCTCAGATGGATTAGAGTTTTATGAGGATTATTTGTTTGGAAAGTAACAATGAGTAAATTCAAATCTATAGCATCCTTATCAGAGGTAGTGCTAGATTTGATTCAATAGTGACTTGTTTAGATAAATAACTAATGTATCATTTGGGAGATCAAGATACTACATTTTGTTTATTGATAATTTCTCTAGATATAAATAAGTTTACTTCATTCAGAAATAAATTGAGATGTTTGAGAAGTGAAAGGAGTTCAATGTCTTGTTGGATAACCAGTTCAATAAGAAGATAAAAGTTCAATATATAAATAATACTACACAAAATATTGTTTGGTTAATCAATTTTATGATGAGCATTGTATGATCATGTAGAATATAATTAGAATGACATCATAGTAGAACATTGTAGCTGAAAGGCTAAACAAAACTTTGATGGTGAATGTGAGGCACATGAGAAGCCATGCAAGATTAGCAATGGAATTTTAGGCCGAATAGTTGCCACAATATGATACTTGAAAAATATCACTCCTACTTTAGTATAGAAGGATTAGACACCTTTTGAGGTATTATATGAAAGGAAGCCAAATCCAGCTCACTTTCAAGTATTTGTGTGTGAAGCATACTTCAATGTTCCAAAAGAAAAAAAAGGGACAAATTGGATGTTAAGTTAGAGAAATGCAAGTTCATTGGCTACATGGAAGAAATCAAATTTTTTATTCTTTAGAACCCAAAAACAAGAACAATCACATATCGCATAGATATTATGTTTTTGGGAGTGAAATGAAAGAGAAGCAAGTCATGATGTTGGCATTCCTAAAGAAAGTAAGTCATGATATCTTTGAATTGCAACATCACAAGATGATTCATGATATCTTCTAGTCATGCCATTACAAGATGTGTCGTGATTTCATTCCATTGGTATCATAGATGCTTTTGATGAAGAGGTAGTGCATACAGACTGAAGATTTTATTAAGTAAAAAGTAGTGAGGCAATACATATATTGAATAGGTCTACGTGGGCTAGAAATCCATAATCTTCAAGTTACAAAAGATGTACAAATACTATGCTAGAGGTAAGTACCTCCATAGAGTCAAATAAGCTGGAGCATGCCATGGAAGAAAAGCTGAAATTCTTGTAGATTTGGGAGTCTTGTAAAGTTGCTCTCGGATTAGAAGACTATTGAAAGGTAGAAGGTATAGAAAATTTTTAGTGGTGTAAATCTAAAACTATGATTATAAAAAAGTATTCATCAAGTAGAAAATTATTATGTCTGACTCATAGTTTTGAAGCTGCAACATATATTTCAGTTTCACAACCTAAATTATGAAGTGGTGATGTGACTAAAGTTATAAAATGTGTTTTAGAGTTATGACCTAAATTTTAAAATCACAACTTAACTGAAACTATGTTTTAGAGTTGTGACCTAAATTATGAAGTCGTGACTTAACTGAATTTATAACATGTATTTTGGAGTTCAACCTAGATAGTAATGTCACAACTTAACTTATGTTGAAACATGTGTTTTAGAGATGTGACCTAAATTATAAATTTGTGACTCAAGTGAAACTAACACATCTATTTTGGTGTCACGTCCAAAATTGTAAAGTTGCAATGTGACTAAAACTATAACATATATTTTATATCATGACCCTATTTTGTTGTATTGCGAAATGAATGAAGTTGTGAATTTATTTCGTGGAGTTGTGACATATGGTCTCAACCTTATTATATGGTGTCATGACTAGCTGACTTAAGGATTCAAGTCGCGACCAAATTCTATGGTATCCCAACATGAATGGAGTCATGATATAGGAATATGATGTCATGACTTGGTCTTAAGTTACAAAATATTTTTTGTTTTACTATTTAAGAACTTGTAAATATAAAATATTGAAAGAGTGGAAAGTGTGTCTAAATGTGTCAAACAAAGTGCCACACGACTAGTAAAAAATAACTATTGTCCAAAGATTGTGATTTTTTTTCTTCTTCTCTTTTGCTCTTGTGTTTTGTGTATTTGTTGTTTGCTCATATGGTTGTGCTCTCTTTATCCCTCTCTCTTTTTCCTGTGCATTTTGTGCATCATCTATGAGAGTTATATTTTCCTTCTCGAATCCCTAATTATCATTATGATTCCTAGTTTAGTATTACAAGATGGTTGAGCTAGATATCCTTAGAACCACTACTTCTGGGATTTAATATTTGGTAGCATAGGTTGCGTGGATTGTTGATCCTTACATTTGGTATTAGAGTTTATCTAGATTTTTTGGGTCATAACATACGATATCCTCACATAGATATTATGTTTTGGGTGTGAAATACACGAGAAGTTAATCATGACGTGGGTGTTCCTAACAAAAGTGAGTCATGATAACTTTGAGTTGCAAATCATAAGCTGAATCATGCTATCCTTTAGTTACGACATTACAAGATGTGTTGTGACTTCATTCCATTGGTGTCAGATATGCCCTCGATGAAGAGATTGTGCATAAAAAGTCTAAAGATTTTATTAAGGAAGGAGTGAGGAAATACATATATTTAAAAGGTCTAAATGGGCTAGGAACCCACATATATGATATGTTGATAGTGCATACCATACTATTCAAGTTACAAGAGATGGGCCAAGCACTATGCTATAGGTAAGTACCTCCATAGAGTTAAATAAGGGGGAGCATGCTATGGTAGAAAAGCTAAAATCCTTGGATAGTTGGGAGCCTTGTGAAGTTGCTCTCGGATTAGAAGACTATTGAAAGGTAGAAGGTATATAAAAGTTCTAGTGGTGTAGATTTGAGACTAGGATGAGAAAAAAAGTATTCACCAACTAGAAAAATATTATGATTGACTCATAATTGTGAAGCTACAACATATATTTCAGTATCACGGCCTAAATTATGAAGTGGTAATGTGACTAAAGTTATAATATGTGTTTTAGAGTTATGACTTAAATTGAAAATGTTACAACTTAACTGAAACTATGTTTTAGAGTTGCGACCTAAATTATGAAGTTGTGATTTAACTGGATTTGTAACATATATTTTGGAGTTTGACCTAGATAGTAAGTCACAACTTAACTTAAGTTGTAACATGTGTTTTAGATATGTGACCTAAATTATAAAGACTCAACTAAAACTATGACATTTATTTTGGTGTCACGACAAAAATTATAAAGTTGCAATGTGACTAAAACTATAACATATAGTTTTAATCATGACCGCATTTTGTAGCATTGTGAAATGAATGAAGTTGTGAATTTTTTTTGTGGAGTTGTGACATATAGTCACAACCCTATTCTCTGGTGTCATGATTTGGCTTAAGGATTCAAGTCGAAGCCCAATTCTACAGTATCTCGACATGAATAAAGTCATGATAAAGAAATATGATGTATGACTATGGTCTTAAGTTTTAAAATATTTTTTGTTTTACTACTTAACATTTGTAAATATAAAATGCTGAATGAGTGCAAAGTGTGTCTAAATGTGTCAAACAAAGTGCGACATGACAAGCAAAAAATCATGATTGTCCAAAGATAGTAAATTATTTTCTTCTCTTTTACTATTGTGTTTTGTGTATTTGTTGTTTGCTGATGTGGTCATGAAATTATGCTTTGTTCTTTCCTCCCCCTCTCTATCTTTCTTCTATGCATTTTTTTTGCTTCATCTATGTGAGTTATCTCACCCTTCTTGAATCTCTAATTATTATCATGATTCCTAGTTTAATATTACAAGATGGTTATGCCAGATATCCTTGGGATCACTTAATTATGGTATCTAATATTTTGTAGCATTGGTTGCGTGGATTGTTGGTCCTTACATTTGGTATTAGAGCTTGTCTATATCTTTTGGGTCATAACATAAGATATTAGAGAAAGATTCCTTATACAACCTATCATTTGGCTTCAAGGTGTCGTCTTCCTCGAATTGGGTATTAACAAAACATGATAGTATTTTAGTAGAATTATAAAAATTTCTTAATGACATATCAATTATAATGGCTAGTAGAAGTATCGATCTTTACAAATAGCTAATTCGGGTTTGCCTAGGAAAAATCAACTTAGCAAGTCAAATGTGGTGAACCTAGTATATTATAATGATTAATTTATTCAAGAGGTCATCCAATATATTGTTCTCTTTCAAGTGATCACTCAATGATGAGACCTATAATGTTTCATTTTTCCTATTGCAAAACACATACTATTTGGCTTGGTTTGGTGAGAGAAAAATATGTAGTCATATGAAATGACATTGATCATCTTGAAATGCTCAAAGCTTTATGAAAAGGCACGTGTTTTCTCAAGTGATGCATGAAAAGCCAAGCATAATTAAAAAAAAGTTGTATATCTTAACAAAATGCCTTAAGGCTTGTAGTAGAATTTGATAAGAATAAATCTAACTTCTTGGAAGACATAAATAAGGGCCTAGAGCATTTTTTTTCTCAATATAGATATAGTAGTTATATGTTATGACATGTAAATAAGAGCTTAAAAAACATGATAGTCAAATTAATGGAAAAATTAATAGAGTGGCAAAATAAAAATTTAAGTTGTTAAGGATGCTACAACCAAATTTGAGGCGACAAAGGATGCACTTGCAATTGGTGATACCTCTTCCTAATTTTGAAAATTTCTAAGTTGTTATATTTTGGCCATCTTGGACTATTTTCCATATTATATCTTAGATATTTGTATACTTATATTTTGATATGATTGTCATTACATAATATTATAGTTCATGTGCTTTGACTAGGGGCTTTCATATGGTTATTTGTGTGACATGTTTAACTTGAATTGTTTGTCTTTATTTTTTTTAATCAATACTTTTGTTATGCTATCATTTTTATTAATTAATGTCCATGGAGCTAACTTACTCATATGTTATCTGATTTTTGAGGTTGTTTCACATTAATAACTCGGAAAGCTTGTCCCATTGGCTGCATACCAAATTTTTAAATAATTTTTATTGTTGGAAACACACTAGTAATTCTGAATATATTACCTTGTCAGCTTCATATCAATACTTTCACATGAATTTCCATTCATCTTTATCCTAATAAAATTGAATTAGTTTCCTAGTTGGTTTTATGCAGTTAATCACTAGAGTTATCAAGTTATCATCATGCTAGTAATCCTTGATTAGTTTCTTAGTTGGTTTGTGCTACAAATCCTAAATGAATTAATAGGTCAACTTTGTATTGGTAATCCCTATTAAATTACCTAATAATATTCATGGAAACAGTGCTACATGAGTTGTCTAATTAACTTTATGCTCGCAATTTCAAATGAGTTGTCTATTAGCTTCATTCTAGTAATTTCAAATGAGTTGCCAATTTTCTTCATGCTAGCAATCCATATTAAGTTAATCTATTAGCTTTTCCCTAGTAATCCTATATGTGTTGTCATGGGAACCTTAGGCTAGCAATCCTGGATGAGTCATATATTTAGCATTTTCTATTAATTTGATATGAAAATGAAATTTACATGCAAAAGGTTATGATTTTAAAGTTCGTGTGATCTAAAGATACTCTAGGAAAAAAAAATATCTCTTTTTGTAACATAGGTCTGGATATAAGGAGCATAGTGAGATCTAAAAAGATTACTACAAATTCTATCTTAGACATATTAGAGTATCATTGAACAAACACATCTCTTCTCATATTATGAAATTTGTTAATATAATGTGATGTTATGACTTTTTTGAAGTTGTCATAATATTGTTAACAATAACATATCTTAATTATTTTTCTCATGTTATGACATTCAAATATAATGTGATATTAAATTAATTTTGTAACACTTAATTTAATTTGTGTTGTATCATGTGTACGTATAATGTAACAAGAAGCTTGTATCTTTTATTTTTTATGTTTATTTTATTTTATTTTATTTTTTGAAATGCATCCTAAGCTATAAATCAAAAGATTTCTTTTGATGCAAATATTGTGAATACTACATTTTTGATTCCAAGGCTATCCTTCTCTCGAAAACACTCTCAAACTAAGAATCTGAACACTAAATAATCCTAAAATTTGATATCATAACCATTGATCTCAAAGTTTTCTACTTAATCTTCTTCCTCTCATATATTTTTATTCTTAATATTTTCTCTGCTAAAATAACCTTTAGAATCATCAAGATTCATCTCTTACATAAGTATTAAATGATCCATTAGAATTTTGTTTTCATCAATGTAGATCCAGCCATAAATCGAGTATGGCTAGAAAAAAAAATCACTATGCACTGATAAGATATAAAAGAAAAAAAAACATATCAAAGGTAATCATAACTAGTTGAGCAAACAATGTCTTAGATCTTCAATTTTTCAAGATGAAGCATCATATATGGAGTTCAAATAGATGAAAAGTGCATTTTTCACCAACTTCAACCTTCAAGATGCCTCAATTCTACTAATTGAAGGTGAGAACTATGATTTATGGTGTATAAAGATCAAGACATAGTTTATGTCACAAGAAACATGAGACTTGGTCAAAGATATATTTGATGAAGTAACTGATACATCAACCCTAGATACTACTGAAAAATTTATTCGAATGAGTTGAAGAAGTTGGATGCCAAAGCACTACTATTCATCCAAGGAGTTAGCAACAACATTTTTCCAAAGAATTATGATAACATCTAAAGCAAAGGAAGCTTGGAATCTCTTACAGAAAGAATTCCAAGCTGACAAAAAGATATGTGGATTAAATTTACAATCTTTGAGTAAAGAACCCAAGAACACGAAAATGAAGGAAGTTGAGGCATTCAATGAATTTTCATAAAAGTTTATGAAGTTGATCAATTGAATGAAGATGCATTATTAGGAGATTACTAAAAACAAAATCATCAAAAAGATTCTGATCAACCTCATAGACAAATTTAATTTAATTGTATCTATGATTGAATATAATAGAGATCTTTCACAACTTACTATACAAGAAATTTTAAGCTCAATGAAGACATGAACAATAACTCTCGAGATAGTCTAAGAACTCATTGGAAGCTACCTTTCCGTTGAAGTTGATTTTCAATGTGAAAAGTGAGAAAACTCTAAACATTATCAAATGAAATAATTGGAGTTCTTTGGGATGTACAAGAAATTGAAGATTGAGATGGAAGGGTACAGGGAGAACCACAAGTGGTAGAATTATATCGAATGAAGAGCAGCGTTTCACTAACACCTAGAATATATGAAAAGTAGAATAATCATGCTAAGAAGGCATATTAGTTTCAAGTCCAAATCTCAATATTACAATTGTCATAAATTTGGGAACATTTCAAGAGATTGCAGATTCAAAATAAATCAACAAACCATGTGTATTGAAAAAAATGAAATTGAAAGAAATATGTTCTTTGCTTCTCTGAGTCTAACTCCCTACTCCTCAAATATATGGTTCTTAGATAGTTTATATTGAAATTATATGATTTGGATAAAGACATTCATTGACTTGGATAGATTAACCATTTCTCATGTTAAGATGGAAAAAAGAGAACTAGTGAGTATTAATGGAAGTGGAACAATCCAAGTTCAAAACTCTAGAATCAAATGCATCAAAGAAGTTTTATTAGTTCCTAATTTGTATAATAAAATGCATATATAATTTCTTGGAGTAGTCTCATCTACTTATATCAATTGGAATTTGTATCAAGTATGCCATAATAATCAAATATAATAATACTCATTGAAAGTCAAAAATATTGATATTTATAGTCAATAACATAGTATCTTGGGGATTAGGAGTGAAAATATGATGAGATCATCAATCTGTGTCAAGTTGTTTTCATTAATAGCCTATTTGAGTAATGTAAGAGACTAATGATAAGGAACTAATTGAGTATGGTGTATACAATCGAATACTCAATAAGACTCCACCTAAGCCATTGGAGTATTGTTAAAAGAATTATTTACTTATATTTACATGTCACTGACTTCCATAATGATGACTTTTTTAACTTTCTTCTTACCTTGTGTCTTTGTCATATTTTATTTCAAACTTTCACTAGTGTCACATTCTAGTAGTATTCCTCAAGAGACAATCATAGCCTTAGTTTTTGAAGAATATAGTATACTATTTTCTTTATTTTTATCTCTACTTTCTTCTTTAGGTAGAGATAAAAAATAGGTACAATTGCCACATAATCTTAAAGACCAATCCTATATTTAAAACATATTTGTCATATTTTTTTAATAGATGATCATATAAAATAGGTTAACTTATTTGGAGTATAATTCTAGCATGTTTCTTCTCTTTTATGTTGTGTTTCATCGATGATAGTTGAGATAATGATATTTTAAGAGGTTTTATGTAATTAGTAATCAAAGTAGATCATAACATTCAATGAATATAAATTATTTTAGGAAGATTTTGTTGTTTGGTAATTTGGGTTCATACAAGTTTGTCAATTACCCATTTTTTTGCCAACTATAATTTAGATATACTTGATACTACATTATTTGTTATAATCAAATGCATGCTTGTCACAAGATCATTATCTATTTGATTCGACTTTTTATCTTCAATAATTTTTAGACTTACCAATTTTGTTAGGTACTTTTCCTTTCTCAATAAAACTTTCATCTTCATTTTCAATAGCCTAAAATTATACCAATTGACTCTTTCTATTTTAAATTTTATAAAACTCAAGCACATGGTATTTTATTTATGATGATATTTTTTGTTTTTGAATAAAAAATATAACCAACAAATTTGTGCATAAAATTAAGTGAGGATAACTATAGAAACTAGTTTTCAATAGTTAGGATATGATTTTATATTTATGTTCAAATTATTTGCCTCCCTCAATTCCTTCTTATCTTCACTTTATCACACGCCAATTGCCACATAATTTAAGATCATGCACATTTTAATCTTACATATCAAATGCAATGAGTGTTGATACCCTAGAGCATTGTTTTATGTTATCACCTTGAATTGAGGCAATGATGTTACTTTTTTTTATTAGATTTAAAGGTGGCATATCAAAGTTATAATATATATTTTACTCACTTTAAGTTTATAAAGTAGTAATTATCATACATTAAGCTTAATTACATGTTATTTTTTTTATTTGCTCTCTTTGAGACTAAATGTAAATATGTAATTTTGTAGTAGCATCAACAAATATAGCGACACACAAAGAGAAGTTATTGTGGTAAGGGTAGAAGTATGCCACTCTATCATATCCATCATCAAAAAATGAGGCATAACATACATATTTATTAGATCTTACATTTCAAGAGGCAACATATTTTTTTAGTGTGATGTAACTGGTAATTAGACTATTTTCTCTGCTAATAAGTCATCATAACTTATAATGCATATGCAAGACTTCTTTCCAAACCCTTCATTAATTCCTCCTAACATTTTGGTACACATGCTTTTTTTGCTTCCACATCATATTTCATTATTTATTATTTTTTTAATATTATATTTCATATAATTATGATGCCCAATTGGTAAAATCTCAAATTCATTAAATATGCTGACATTATTGTAAGCACCCGTATATTTTACCATGTTCTATATATTCATGAATATACTTATAATTTTTTTTTGATAAACAAAATTATCATATAACTCAACTCTAGGTTTATTTCTTCTTAACTTGATGTTAGCTTGTTATAATTAAAAGTATCATCATATAATGGACTCACCTTCAATCTATTATATAAAGATGATATCATTATTAATAGTGATGAGTTGGGTTTATTTCTTTCAAAGTTAAACAAGGCAATGTCGTATATAATGTATAAGGCTCCTGCTTAGCACAAGATATGAGATATGTTGAGATTTCAATAGTATCAACCCTAAAAATAAAAGATATTATGTATGATAAATCTCTAGAAATAGACCAACCATCATTGGACGAAAGTATAAATTTTCTTTCAAAGTTAAACAAATAATAATAATAAATGTTATGGATAAGTTAGGTGAAACTCACCTAGCCCACATTGGAAATCCCTCTGGGATTTCCAGATTTATTTTCTATAAAAGGAGGTCCCACCCCCCCCCTCCTTTGAGAATCATTCCCAAAAATCTCAATTTCCTTTTACTTATATTTTGTTTATTGTGTATTTATTACTTTAAGGGTGAATTTTCTATTTTCAAATTATTGTGGATTTTATTTTATATCAGTAGTATCAGAGGAAGTTAGTTAGTAATATTTATGGTTAATACATGTCTAGAAAAATTCTGTCAAAATGGAGATAAGAGCCTCAAGGTCTGTGATTTTTAAGAGGGTATTATATCCCTCTACTTACCTGAGATTTTTTTTTGGCGTAGTAATGAAAATAGTTATTATTATTCTTAGTTTATTGTTCACTGTAAAAGTGAAATATGACAACAAACTTTGAAATAGAAAAATTCAATGAAAGTAATTTTTTATTATGAAAAATGAAAATTAAGGTAATTTTGAGGAAGGATAATTGCTTAGATGCAATTGGAAAAAGGCCAACAAGAATTCTTGAAGATAAGTCGAATGAAATAGATAGTAATGTAGTTGCTGATTTGCATTTAGCACATGCTGATGGAGTATTATCGAGTGTGGCAAAAAAGAATATGACACAAGAAATTTGGGATATTATCATAAGGTTATACAAGGCAAAATCACTTCACAACAAGATCTTCCTAAAAAGAAGACTTTACACTTTGTGAATGATGGAATCTGTTATGGTAAATGATCATATTAACACTCTGAATACTCTATTTTCTCAACTTACTATGTTGGGTCATAAAATAGAAAAAGTTGAACGTGCCAAGATTTTACTTTAGAGTTTACCTAATGCATATGATCAACTTGTCATCAATCTAATGAATGATGCTCTGTTAAATAGTTTAATCTTCAATAATATTGCATCTTCCATCTTAGAAGAAAAAAGCAGACGCAAAATTAAAGAAGATAGATATGCAAATGCACAACAAGTATATGCCTTGACAATGATATAAGGGAGATCAATAGAGCATGACCCAAGTGAGAGTCAGAATTATGATAGATCAAGATCCAAAGGTAAGAAAAATATTAAGTGCTACAATTATGGCAAGAAAGGGCATTTCAAAAGAGATTGTTGATTTAAGAAAATAAGTGTGGATGATAAGTTATCAAATACTCAAGAAAATATTGTAAGTATTAATAATAATGGTAACATTTCATACAGTAAGGTGACAATAAAAATTGAAAGAAGTAAGAAGTTTGGTGATATATGATTGCTAGACTCAGGAGCATCATGACATATGACATCAGGGAAAGATTTATTTCACAAATATGAACCAATCTCAGGAGGGGTTGTTTACATGGGAGATGATCATTCTTTGAAGATTATTGGTATTGGTACTATCAAAATAAAAATATTTGATGGTATGATTCATACCATTCAAGAGCTATGACAAGTGATGGACTTGAAGAAAAATCTATTATCTTTGGGACAAATAGATAGTCTTGAATATAAAATACTTATTGAGAATGAGATGATAAATATTATGAGAGGTGCACTTATGGTAATAAAGGGAGAAAAGATCATGATAAATTTATTCATGCTTATAGGATAAACAATATTAGAAGAAGAAGAATCAACAATGGTGTGGCATCTCAAACTAAGCCACATGTCAGAACAAAGTTTGATGATTCTCTCTAACAGAAGGCTACTTGTGGGACTTAAATCGGTAAATTTACCTTTTTGTGAGCATGGTATTACAAGCAAGCAGAATATATTGATATCTAGTAGATCAACTATAAAAAGTAAAAACACTCTAGACTTAATACATTATGATGTATGGGAATCACCTGAAATATCTCAGGGAGGAGCAAAATATTTTGTATCTTTCATTGATGATTACTAAAAAAGATATTGGGTGTATCCAATCAAGAAGTCAGATGCATGTTTTCAATCTTTAAAATTTCAAAGCACAGGTGGAACTTAAATCCAGGAAAAAGATTAAATATTTGCATACAGATAATAGAAGATGATATATAGATGATGAGTTTCTTGTTCTTTGTAAGCAAGAAGGTATCAAATGATAGTACACAATCATGTACATGCCACAACAAAATGGAGTAGCAAAATATTTGAACATAACTCTTGTAGAACGAATGAGAACAATGTTGAAGACTTCAAGGCTACCCAACTCCTTTTGGGTGAAAGCAGCTACAACTGCATGTTATGTGATAAATTGATCGTCATTAATTGTGATTGATTTAAAGACACCAATGAAGATGTGGAAGGGTAAGCCAGTAAATTACTATACTTTATACTTTTTTGAATATCATGCATATATGATGTATAATACCCAAGAAAGAACAAAGCTGGATCTAAAATCTAAAAAATGTATATTCTTAGGGTATGCTGGAGGATTGAAGGGGTATCACAGGTAGGAGCCCACCACTCACAAGATAATTATTAGTGGAGATGTAATTTTTATAGAAAATCAAAGAATTGATGATAATAGCACATTAAAAGAAGTTTCAGAAGCTACTATTGTGCAAGTTGAAAATAATCAGAAACAAGTTGTTCTAATATCAATGGAGGAAGAATTAGAGCACAAAGCACAAAAGCAAATCAAGTCTGAGGCTCAAAAAGTTAGTCGACCAACTCGTGTTAGAAGGGCGCCAGCTTGGCACTCGAAATATCTTACGGAGAGCAATATTACATATTTTCATCTAACATAGGATGTAGAACTTTCAATATTTCAAAAAGCTTCAAATAATTCATATACATCTCTATGGATGACATCAATGGAGAAAAAATTTAAGCTCTACACAAGAACAAGACTTGAAAGCTAGTACAATTACCGCTTGGAAGAAAAGTCATTGGTAATAAATGAGTTTACAAGATAAAATAGGTTTGTAATGATCAAATAGAATGATATCGTGCAAGATTGGTGGTAAAGGAATATACTCAGAAAGAAGGCATTGATTTTAATAAAATTTTTTCTCTCGTGGTTCGTCTTACTATAATCAGAGTAGTAATGACTCTATGTGCTACATTTGATTTATATTTAGAGTAGATAGATATTAAAACTACTTTTCTTCATGAAGAAATTGAAGAAGAAATTTATATGTTCCAGCTAGAATGATTTATTGAAACTGGTAAGAAGAACTTGGTTTGTAAGTTGAACAAATCTTTATATGATCTAAAATAAGCACCGAGATATTGGTATAAGAGATTTGATTCCTTCATCATTAGCCTTGGGTATAATTGACTCAGTTCAGATCATTGTACATACTATAAGATGTTTGAAAAAAATGATTTCATTATTTTATTATCATACATGGATGACATATTGGTAACAGGCTCAAACAAATGTCAAATCTAAGATTTGAAGGCACAGTTGGCTTTAGACTTTGATATGAAGGTCCTAGGACTAGCAAATAAGATTCTAGGGATGCAGATTTACCGAGACAGATTTACCATGAAAATTTGGCTTTCTCAACAAAATTATTTTAACAAGATCTTACAGTATTTCAACTTGTAAGGTAATAAGCCAGTTTCTACCTCTCTTCCTGTTAATTTCAAATTATCCTCAAGTATGTGCCATAGCTTTGAAGAAGTGAGGAGGAAGATGTCTCGAGTACCATATGCATCAGTAATAGGAAGTTTAATGTTTGTTATGGTTTTTATAAGACAAGACATTACACAAGTAGTGAGAGTGGTTAGTTGATTCATGACAAATCCTGACATAGAACATTAAAATACTGTGAAAATGATTCTCAGATATCTGAAAAGAACCTCAAATGTTACATTATTTATGGATATTTAAACCTTATTGTTAAATACTATATTGATGTAGACTATGCTGAAAATATTGATAATAGCAAGTCTACCTCGGACTATGTTTTTACTCTTGTTGGAGGAGCTATAAGTTGGATTTCAAAGTTATAATCTATTGTATCTACTTCTATGATAGAAGCAGAATATGTTGCAGCTAGACAAGTCAGTAAAAAGGTAATCTAATTGCATATATTATTGGAAGAGCTTGGACACAAACAAAATAAAGTTACTATATTTTGTGATAGTCAAAGTACTCTATGCTTAGCAAGAAATCTAATATTTCACTCAAAGACAAAACACATCAGAATACAATATTATTTTATACGAGAGAAAATTGGAGAAGGAAGTGTGAAAATATAAAAATTCACATTGATAAAAACATAGCAGTTATTTTGATCAAACCAACCAACACTAACAAGTTTAAATGGTGTATAACTTCATGTGGCCTAACAAAAATAGAAGTAAGTATTGATAAAAGAGAAAAATAATTTTCAAGTAGGAAAATGTTATGGATAAGTTAGGTGAAACTCACCTAGCTCATATTGGAAATCCCTTCGAGATTTCCAGATTTATTTTCAATAAAAATAGGTTTTCCCTCATTTAAGAATCATTCCCAAAAATCTCAATTCTCTTTTACTTGTATTTTATTTATTGTGAATTTTTTGCCCTAAGTGTGAATTTTTTGCCCTAAGTGTGAATTTTTTGCCCTAAGTGTGAATTTTTTATTTTTAAATTATTGTGGATTTTATTTTATAACAATAAACTCAAAAATAATTTTTAGATCTCCAAGATAGATTCTCATCAAGGGGTATTTTCATCATGAAAGTATATACTTTAATACCATTGAAAGTATATACCAAAGAACCATTAGAAAGTTTTTCAGCATAATAAGTTGTATCATAATTTTTCTTCACAAATGCATGTTCATATTGTTTTTTTGCATACTCTATTTCTATCTATTAAGATGGTAAATTGGGGAGATTTTATATTTTTTTTAGAATATGATTTTAAAAAAAAATTAAAAATATTAGAACATTTCTAGATTTGACATGACCATTAATATTGTAACATGTGAGCTAATTATAATCTGTATCAGATGTTTTGCATCATATATATATTGAATGAATGAATGTTGTATTGATTTTCAGTTTTGACAATATAAAATTGTCATCGAATTGTTTATATGTACGTTTGCAGGCTCTTTAAGGAGGCTCCCCATCCAGATGAGAAGCAAAGGCAGCACCTAAGCAAGCAGCTGGGCCTGGCACCCAGACAAGTGAAGTTTTGGTTTCAAAATAGGCGCACTCAAATCAAGGTGCATATTATATTTATATATAGTTGATTTAGTTAATGGATGCGATTCCTGTCACTCACGGTGGCCATGATTAGGTGCCAAATTTAAATAACTGATGTTACAGGCAATACAAGAACGGCATGAAAATTCTTTGTTAAAAGCAGAAATAGAGAAGCTTAGAGAAGAGAACAAGGCAATGAGAGAGACTATTGGCAAAGCATGCTGCCCAAACTGTGGCATTGGCACAACAAGCTCAGACAGGTTAACAAACGAGGAACAGCAATTGCGTCTCGAAAATTTAAAACTGAAAGCTGAGGTATGGGATAATTATGATGCAATTTACAACGAAATTCCTCTGTCGAAGTGATGCATTAAGAAGGTGATCAGGAAATGCGTTTATGTTGTAGGTGGATAAACTTCGAACAGCTCTAGGGGAACATTCTGCTGGGGCTACAGCTTCATGCTCGACTGAAAACGAGCAGGAGAATAGGAGTTCATTAGAATTCTACTCCGGAATTTTTAAGCTTGAAAAACAGAGAATTCTGGAGATTGTTAATCAAGCAATGAAAGAACTCAAGAAAATGGCTTCTGCGGGGGAACCTCTCTGGATTCGAAGCGTGGAGACCGGACGGGAAATTCTTAACTATGATGAGTACGTAAAACAGTTCGGCGTTGAAAATCCAAGCAGTGAGGGGCCAAAGAAATCTATTGAGGCCTCGAGAGAGACGGGGGCTGTGTTCATGGATCTACCACAACTTGTTCAAAGTTTCATGGACGTAGTGAGAAAAGAGTTTTTTTTTTCCTCCTTTTTTCTTCTTCTACAATACTATGATAATCCTATCCGTCGACCAGCTCGTAAGTCAACATGATTTATTGACACAGACCAAGTGGAAGGAAATGTTTCCTTGCTTAATTTCAAAAGCAGATACCATCACCGTCGTCTCTAAAGCTGAAGAGCAGGATACATATGGCGAAGTTCAACTGGTGAGTCAAAACCCGAAGTTGATTGAGATTGAGTTTAATTCAACTGAATTAGACTAGTCACATATTTGCGTGCAGATGTTTGCAGAGGTGCAGATGCTTACGCCAATGGTGTCTACCAGAGAGATGTATTTTGCACGATATTGCAAGCAACTTAGTGCAGAAAAGTGGGCAATTGTTGATGTTTCAATCAACAATGCCGAAGACAGCATTGATGCCTCTTCCCTTGTAAAATGCAGAAAACGTCCATCTGGGTGCATAATCGAAGATAAATCAAATGGGCACTGCAAGGCATGATGAACTTTCTCATTCGAGAACACGCTCCTCTGCATTGCAGCTATCTTCCTATCTGTATATCGATATAATATGGCATTCGAATTGCAGGTGATTTGGGTAGAGCATCTGGAATGCGAGAAAAGCACGGTCCACAACATGTACCGCAGCGTCATTAACAGCGGCGCAGCATTTGGTGCAAAGCACTGGGTTGCAACATTACAGCTTCAATGCGAACGCCGAGTTTTCTTTATGGCTACCAATGTTCCGACAAAAGATTCAACTGGTGAGCTCAGCTCATTAGAATTCTGAAAGAAAAAAATATCCTTTAAGTTTTGACGAACACACTGTTTCCTATAGGCGTAGCAACGTTAGCTGGGAGAAAAAGCATTTTGAAGTTGGCGCAGAGAATGACATGGAACTTTTGTCGGGCAATTGGGGCATCGAGCTCTAACGCATGGAGCAAAGTTGCAAGCAAAACCGGAGATGATGTACGGATTTCATCAAGGAAGAATCTAAATGATCTCGGAGAGCCAACTGGAATCATATTGTGTGCTGTTTCTTCCATTTGGATGCCTGTTTCTCCCCATAATCTGTTCGATTTCCTAAGAGATGAAGCGCGTAGAAAAGAGGTATAATTCTCATTCACATGTATAATATCTCAGAAGTTCCCATAAAAACCAGACATAATATTTAATGTAACGTATGGAAAACTTGGTTTGTAATGATTCAACTGCTAATAAACTTACCACGATAATTTAAAATATAAAAATCCAAAATAATTAATAAAATAAATAATGAATAAAATAGAATTTATTGTCACTTAGAATCGAGATTATTAGGAGATACATAGAATAACTAATTTTATAGACACTTAGAAGGCTCTCAAAAAATGGGTGATATTGGGGAATGTGTTACTTAACCTACAACATTATCTAACTTGAAGTTTATCAAAATTATGTTTATGCTAGGCCTATTAAAGCTCCACATCATATGAACTTGTCTATTTTTAATAACTTAGTTAGTACAACTACAAGGTTATCCTCCAAACAATAATATTATACAAAGTTCAAAGTGTTAAGTACTATGATTATAATAAAATAAAGCTACATTCTCTTGTTTATGTTCAAACTATTTCAATATCATTTGTAACCACACTTCTTTTTGCTAGTTGATGTAGTTGCAATATATTTTATACCCATCATAGAAGTAGCCACATTAATTGAAGTTTTTAAAACCCATCATATAGCTTCTCTAGCAAGAAGAAACATATAACTCATTGTGCACTTGTTATCATCATTATCCCATGCATAATCTGAATCAACATAGTATGTGATAGTGTTAGGATATACATATTTCTGAAGCTGCAACTAGTATTCGATATCATGACCTAAATTATGAAGTTCCAACCTGAACAAAGTCGCAACATATTTTCTATGGTTATGACAGGGAGGCCATGTATTTGATGTTGAGACATGAATTATGAAATCACAACCCGAATGAAGTTGCTATTCTATTCTTTGGTGTAATGACTTTAATGAAGTCAAAACTATTTGTTTGGTGTCACCGCCTATATTTTAAAATTATGAATTAAATGAAGTTGTGACTATGTTCTTTGGTGTATTGACGTAAACGAAGTTAAGACTTGACGAACAAAATTACAATATATCTTGTGTTGTTGTGACTAGATGACATAAAGATTTAATTCATGACCTTATCTTTGGTGTCATGATATTAATAATGACATGACTTGATTCTTAAGTTTAAAGAGATTTTTTATTTTTATTTGACTATTTTATAAATATAATAGAAATATTATAAATAATAGTGAAAAATAATCATGAATAGTATTGTAACAATCTCAAAGTTTATAGTGAAAGTTTCTCACTTGTAATTGCATATTCTTTCTTCTCTATCTAATTATTTTTCTTGTGCATGTGTGTCTTTTTTAAGAGTATTTTCCCCCCCTTTTTGAGAACTTGAATCACCATCTCTCGAACACTTGTTGATCCCAATAATTGATATCAAGAAACATTTGATATCAAGCAATATCTAGCATTTGATATTGAGGGAGTTTCACAACTTGAAATTTAGTATCAAAACCAAATTGGTATATTGTGTAGAGATGATTATCTTCTCAATATTTGGTAATAGAGGGAGGTTGAGACTTTATATTTGATATCAAAGTCTTGTTTGGTTGTTGGCTAAATCTGAAATTCGAACATTTTTTATGAGAGTTCAATATTACAGAGCTTGGGTTTGAGTGTGAATTAAGAATGATGAATATTATGATATTTAGGGTTGAGATTGAAAATTTTTCTAGGATGAGATTTGTTCTATGGAATTTGAAGATGAAGGATCTATTAGTTTTTATAGATTTCTAGTCTGCCATTGCAAATTTGAAGTCGACTATATTTGATTAGAAAGTAGAGACAACATCAACCTAGGTTGCCAACTAGGATAAGTTAGATTAGAGAGCAAGGAGCTTGATCCTATTGTATTTTGTAGTTGAGATGTCAACTCGACCATGCCATGTCGATACACCCTGGCATTGTCTATTATAACAACCTCGGTTGACAACCGAGGTTGTCATATATTGTATCCAAGATTTATGATGAATCACTCAAATTTTTTATACTAGTAGATGTGTCGACTAGATCATGTCAGGTCGATACGACTCAATTTTTTAAGCTTTGCCAGGCCACTATGTTATGCTGGACATGACATTATTTCTCCCTCTAAGTCATGATGTTCTAGCACAACACCAAAGGAAGTAGATTTGACATGGCCTAATGGTTCAGTTGAGGCATTCGGCCTTTCCAAGCAGTGTTGGGTCGGATTCATGCTAGGTAAACCAGCACAATCATGCCATACAAAATTTACTACCTGGCCCAACTTGTGGCTAATCCATGCTAGTGTGGTTAGTTGCCACAAGCAACAAGTTGTACATGTCATGACCTAATAATATTATAGAAATTACTAGATTATGGGCTAAGCTTTGAAACTTGGTTAGATAGACGTAAAGAGGTTCCAAAAGAATTTTATAACCCTCTAAATGCCTCAAGGCCTTTTATCAATTCTATAATATTTTAGGAATTTTTATTGTAATATGATTGTGATATGTGACATAATCTGGACCATTAGTAATAGAGAGCTCTCACTATAAAACCAAGCCATGTTATTATTGTACTCACTCAAATTTAATTTGTCATTTATTTTTTTTCTCTAAGTGTTCCTCTCTCTTATTAAGCTTGTGTATGAGATCTTATGGGTTTAACTCTAGTGAGAGCTAATTATAGGCTAGCTTACATAATTGAGAAAGAAATTTTGTAGCCCAATATTACACATTTTTTACTAAAGCTTGCAATCCATGATAAGTGGTATCAGAGGTGCTCAACTTCCTTGTGATGTCTTCTATTCCATGGGAGCTTAAATTACTAAGGTAGAATTAGCTATTCGTGATTTACAAGACATATTTGAGGATGTTGTTCAGAGCATTGAGGGGATGATATTTTTGAAGAAAGAACCCTGAGATATGGTGCAAAGTGTTCTTAATACTGTCTTGCATATGCTAAACTAACAAATTCTATTTTGGAATTCATGGTGGTTGCTATGCAAGAGTTTTTGACTTGCAAGATAATAATACAGGGCGGCATGATTGGCCAAATGCCCTCATCATAGTTGGATATCCCAAAATAGAAATAATTTAGAGGTACTCAAGCAATGAAAAAGGTTTATAACTTTATTTAGGAAATGGATCAATATTTACAAGTGATGGCATTATGAGTAATACAACAAAAGTTAATAATGCTTCTATATTTCTAGTAGATATTGCACTTCTTTGGTGGTGACAAATATATTGGAATGATAATATTCATATTTGAGAATTATTAAATGTGAGTCTCATCACAAGTTTATTCGGTGTATATATAATATGAAACAAGAGTTAAGTTACAAAGACTAAACCAATGTATAGAAGTAAGATATTATGTTCATGAATTCTATA
Source organism: Sapria himalayana (assembly GCA_029783825.1). Taxonomy (NCBI): domain Eukaryota; kingdom Viridiplantae; phylum Streptophyta; class Magnoliopsida; order Malpighiales; family Rafflesiaceae; genus Sapria; species Sapria himalayana. The sequence continues at coordinate 6,833,938 of JAREIK010000385.1, forward strand.
GACTTAAATTTCTAATCTTGGTGATAAAGAGGTCTTATTTTCTTTTATAGATGGTTTCAAGCCATGGCTAAGCAATGATTACAAATAAGATGTGCCCAAGAGTTGACACAAGTAATGTTGGTAGTTGAGTCCTTGATAGAATTTAAAAAGGTGAAAAAACTCATGTATTCCAAGATTAAAGAGAGGATATGGTTGATCGAGATAGACAACAAAGGGATAATTATTTGAAGATAAAGGGAAAATTATCCTAGGATTGAGAAAATAAGAAAGTAGTGTTAGTGTTCGGTATGTAAAGTACCAAATTTCTTGTATATTTGTGGTGATATTAGATGATGCGTAACCAAGCATATAAATGAGTGAATATTGAATCAATTTTATGACTTTGAAGCTTTGAGAGGGGGGATGAGCAACTCTAAAACCTCATGCCTTTATGGTGGATTTTGGAAATCAACCAAAATAGCATGGAATAAGATTTCTATCCTAGATTCTCATGAGGCCTGTCAATGTCATTGAAAATCCTAGATTCTTAAGACTTTTTCTCTTCTACATTGTTTGAATCAATGTCCAATATCAGGCTAAATTGAGATATTACTGTAATTATGATTTATGTGATATATGAATGATTTTATGAATAATTGATGTATTTGATTTATGTTGTAGAATAAAAATTAATGGAAATAATGATTAAATAGAACTTAAATTAAGGATTTAACTATTGATGGATTTGTATATATTATCATGTTAGATAATGATATAAATCATAATACTCATGTACATATGGTAAAAAATGAAGTAAAAACTCTTTTCATCATGATGTGTGAGTCAAACTTTTAATTTAAAATCTAAAATTGAGGCATATTGATCATTGCGAGTATGGTGCTCACGATCATGAAAATATGAATAATTTTATATTACTCCATTATATATATCTTAGAAGAACTAATTCTTGATTAATATAGATATTTTCTTAATGATTTCACATTTAGTATGTGAGTCACATCATCACTATGAATGATGATAACAAGTAATTTATATGATTTGCATATGTGGTTGTGAGTCACAAGATAGTAATCACCAATTGAGTTGTTTTCACTCATATGATTCTCACTAGTAAAATTCGAGGGAAGTATAAGTTAATTGTGCAAGTATAGTACTTATGAAACTGAAAGTAAATATATTTTTTAACTACATTAGTTCTTAGTCTTTATGATACTTTTACTACAAGAAAATATCGATTTAGTTATGGATCAATCCCTAGCTAAATTGCAAGGGATTAGCTAGGGAATAGCATGAGATTTATGATCTTTTTTTTTTGAAAAAAAAAAGAATAGCGACGGATTAGCGAGGGAAAATTTTTCATAAATTCCGCTCAAGAAAAGTGGGGGATTTAGCGACGGAAAATTTTCATAAATTCTGCTCAAGAAAATCGAGGATTTTAGTAACAGATTTTGCGACGGAATATTCCTTGCTAATAAATGTCTGAATTAGCAACGGATTTAGCGATGAATTTTACCTATCTAATAAAATTCTTGATTTAGCAACGGCTTTTCCCTAGCTAATAAAATCTTTGATTTAGCAACGGCTTTTCCCTAGTTAATAAAATCCTTGATTTAGCGACGGATTTTTCCTTGCTAATAAAATCCTTAATTTAGCGATGGGTTTAGCGATGACTTTCCCTAAGTAATAAAATCCTTGATTTAGCTACGGATTTAGCGACAGATTTTTCCTTGCTAATAAAATCCTTGATTTAGCGATGAATTTTTCCTAGCTAATAAAATTCATAATTTAGCTACGGATTTAGCGATGAATTTTCCCTAGCTAATAAAATCATTAATTTAGCTATGGATTTAGTAACGGATCTTCCCTAGCGAATAAAATCCATATTTTAGATACGGATTTAGCGAGCAAATATCCCTAGCTAATAAACTCCATAAATTAGTGACAGATTTAGCGACGGAATTTCCCTAGAAAATAAAATCCTTAATTTTGCGATAGATTTAGGGATTGAATTTTCCTAGCTAATAAAATTTATAATTTAGCGACGGATTTATTGATGGATTTTCTCGAGCTAATAAAATACGCAATATAGCGATGAATTTTCCCTAGCTTATAAAATCCGTAATTTTGCTACGGATTTAGCAGTGGTATTTCCCTAGCCAATATTTAATTATATATATATTTTTTATTTATTATTTGTTTTAATATCTTATTTAATTTTGTATATCAAATGTTTTTTAATGGTCTATAGATGAGCAATCCTTGAAATTAACATTCTCCTCATAAAATCATAAAAAATTATATTATAAATAAATAATTTAAAAATATCAAAATACAAAAAATAATTATATATATTAATAAGGACTAAATTAACTATTTTTATGATGTATTAATTTTTTATAAAATTATACAAAAAAATTTTCTAAAATTTTAAAATAAGAAACTTAAAATTTTGTATAAAATTAATATTAAATAATAAATTCAATAAGTATAATAATTTTTTTTATATTTTAAAAATTAAATTAACATATATTAAAATTTCTACTAATATAAATATAAATTAATTCATTGTATAATAAAATAGAAAATATTTTCAAAATTATCTGAATTAACGAATAAACTAGTAAAAATTAATATTATTATAAGTAAAAAAAATTATTATTATAGAAAACTTTTAAATAAATAAATAATATAAAATTTGAAAATCTTGAAATATAAAAAAAATATAATTTTTTTAATAAAGTAAAAAGAAAATAAATTAATATTTATAAATAAATACATTGTTGTTTGCTCTTACAAAAATTTATACGAATTAAACAATTGATCGGGGCTAGATAATAAGAATATACATATTAAGTAATTATTAAGGATTATTGATAAATTTACTAAAAGGTATGAACTTGTGAATAACCTTATGATTAATTATCTTGCTGATAAAGTATATCATTAAGGTAAAAAGATATTCTAATAATAATCAAAACTTTATTTAGTATCCAAACACAACATATATTGAATTACTTGAATATGTATCATACAAATCATAGGATCTAAATGATATACCAAAATCCTAAAATATATCCTCTACTAAAATTGTGTTGTCTTATTATTAGTTGATCAAACTACTAAAAAAATCTTTTTGATTAATAATATTTTTATTACTTGTATAACTTATATACTTCAGATCTTTTTTGATGAGATATCCTCACCAATAATTTTTTGGGAAACTATGCAACTAATAAAATTGGGTAGGATAACAAGTTGCAACTTGCAACAAATTTATCGGGCCATTACAAGGAATTATTTAGAGTGGTTAGTTGATATGAATTAATATAATTATCTTTGAGAAATGATATTTCTTTTTTAGTATCATACAAATCAAATTGATAAATCATAGGATCTAAGAGTTTATATTTAATATTATTAAGTATTATTTAGTATTAATATCAAAAAAAGTTCTATTCAGCATTAAGTAAAAAAAACAAATATCACCTTAGTATTAGCATAGTCGGATATCACATATTAATAGGTAACACATGATTTTAACATCATATAGTTATAATTCTAATGTTGTTTAATATCTATTTGAAATTTTTTTAGGCCTACTAACAAATATAGAGCATGGAACTTTTATTTTCTCCTAGTTATTTTAAGGTATTTTAGTGATTTATTATATTTTATAATGTAATGGAAATTTTATTATTTAAAGTATTATTTATATATAATAGTATAAATTTTATTTTAAATGTCATATTCCATAAAATTCCTCATCAGACACTCATATATGACATGACCATCATGAGGATGAAGGATCTTTAGAAATCCTAAAATTTATATATTAAAATTTCACGTAGAATCGATTTAATGATCATTGAGGCATATAAATGAATAATCATTATGACTGGTCTAGATGCCAGACATCATGAATATCACTTCACTATTTTTCCTAAGTTCATTAATTACTAATTATTTTTCTAATATAAAATATTTTATTATGTCATTTCTACTTATTGGCTTAGAATAAGTATGATAATAAAGCTAGAAATATGTTTGCATATATTTACTATTATAGAATGTTGCAAAAATCTAATCGGAAGACTAATGCTAGTAATTAATTTATCATATTTTTTCTCCCAAACTATTTATGGTAAAAGAAGTGCATCGATGAACCTAAAGTCGATCTAACTTTAAAGACCTCATCATTAAGTTTGGTTTACTTGGGATCTCATACCCCATATTTTTTTGGTACATTGATCAACATGTTTCTTAAGGTGGTTAATTCAACTAGTACTCTCACATGTATATATTTTTAAAAATTATATATAATGTGTTGAATCTTCTTTGATACACCTAATATTTTGATTTTTAATAATTTTAAAATATATCTAGACTACTAAAGTCCACTTAATTTTAGGTCTTTTAAGTAAATAGATCAAGATCATACGAGAGAACAGAGTTTTAATTTCAAAGCTTTAGTCAAGTTGTTATTATTGATATCTAAGTTTAATTCATTTTTATTAATTCACTATTTTTTTATGATACCAAACTAGAAATAGGAGAAGCCAAGAAGTATTTTTTTTAATTATTAATATTTATTTTAATTTATTTATTAATATAATAATTTTAAATAAAATAATTAGTTCTAACACAATTAAAATGTGTGAATTAATTCTAACACTAGACTTAACTTTATGTGTCTAGTAAATATTTTGGATGCTCCACCTCATTTTTTTTGTCTTACAATCGATGCTCATCACATCACTAAACTAACATCAGTGTTTCAAATTATTTAAATTATAAGTTATTTAAACAAAATTAACTCAAAATAGAACACACTCAATTTTAGGGCGAGGAGAGGAATGAGAGTAGAGGAATTTACATATTAATTATGAAAAATAAAATATATAAATATATTATTTATAGAAATATTTTTTTATAAAAAAATATATTTTTTGATTTTTTAATATTAATTAGGATAGAAATCTGACAGCTATTAGATTTTTGTAATTGAGCTAGAGGATCAAATGGATCATGTTGTGCTGGCATGACCCATTTTGGTTGGACTATTTAGACCATTATGTAGTGCCCAACAAGGTACGATGTTTATCATGTAGTATCGACATGGTTCAAAAAAGTAGTAGCCCAACATGGCTTTTGGACGAATCATTCTAAGTCATGTCGGGTCATGCCAAACTGAGTCAAAGTTGGCCAAGCTAACACAAGTCAGTTAGAGGTATAATTCTCTATTCATGTCGTGCTAACATGACCTATTTGTGTGTGGCATGACCATGCTACTATGTTGTGCTAGATATGACATGGTATGATTCCCTTATCCTGCATGGCATGGCATGGGAATCAACTGGCTGGCCCAGCACAACACCATTCCTCGCATAGCACAGCGTCATGCTGGACCTTGTCGGACAATCCTTGTCATGAGCTTATTGCATGAAAATGTAATAGATGACTGGCTTATGTGGCATGCCAATTGCAATTAGCCACATAAGCAATATCCATCTTATGTGATTGGATTTTTTAAAAAAGTAACTCACCTTATCAAGTGGTCACCTGATGAGACTGGACCCATGGCTCATAGTTGGTCTCGAGTCCTCGGGCTGGTGGACCATACCATAGGGCCAGTCTCATGGTTCATGCATAGTCTGACATGAGGCACAACTCGCATCGGCCTAGTACAACATGAACCATGTCATTGGGTGGCACGATCTAGGATTAGGCATAGTTCTGAACTATGCTGTACTGGGCTAGGCATGGTTGAACCTTGCTATGCCATGGGCCATGCTCAAGCTGCCCAACTCGATCGACACCTCTAGGATCAATCAATGCTAGCCTAGGTTCAATTGCTACCCTTAGTCAGGCCAGACTAGCTTGGGTCAGATCAGGCTAGTCGGATTGATTAGCTGAGCCAAAACTAGCCTACATAGGCCATCATGTTGAGTCATCCCTTACCGAGCCTCCTATGCCAAAAAGAGTAGCCAGACACAGCCTAAGCCATCCATATATTGGGTTGTGTCAATTCTAGGCATGGATCTGAACCATGTTGTGCCGCGAATCATGCCCAGGTCTCCCAACCTAGTTTATGCCTCTAAATTGAGCCATTGTATCCAATCCAACAACTCAATTATTTCTTGAAAATTTTTTATTATATTAGACAAGAAAACAATAGACCAATGCTGGTCACTCTCATGTTAGAACACTCTAATGGCCGAATGTGCATACACAAAAAAATAGTTGTTAGGACTCCTTTTTTTTTATTTTGCTATGCCATAGGCTATATCTAGCACAACATAAGGCTCGTGCAACTCCAAACCATCATGTCATGAGACATGCAAGGACATGCATAACCATGTTGTAGGTATGATTATAGACAATGTCGTGCTGAGCTAGGCATGGTTGGATTGGGATGTGCCTCATGTTGTGCCTAAGCTGCCCAACCCACTTGACATCTATAATTGAGTTAGTGCTAAATATCATTCCAAAGGTCAAGACACCATAATGAATGACTCTTTCAAAATTTGAAGAGGTCGCAACCAATTTAAGTAGTTGTTTAATGATGGATATATTCAACCTTCAAAGGTCTCATATGGTACTCGAGTTTTATTTAAAAGGAAATATAATTGGATAAATGTTGTTGTGTTTTGATTATTAGGCCCTCAACAAGTTGATAGTGAAGAAAAAATATTAACTTCTTTTGATTGCATACTTATTTGATCAACTTGAGCATGCAAGGTAGTTTTTTGAACTTAATTCAAGATTATGCTACTATCAAATATGAATTACTAATGTCATGAACCAAATAAGGTATGTGTGAGGATGTAGGAGTCCTATGAATTCTTGCTAATGCCATTTAAACTTATAAATGTACTAGTAATATTTTGTATACTTATGAATAAAGTACTACAATCTTCCCTAGATCATTCTATAATGATATATTGACCACTTGAGGCAAGTATTTCAAATCTTGTGGGAAAATGATCTTTATGTCAAATATTAGAAATATTTTTTTTGCTTAAGTAGTAATTTTATTTATGGGTCATATTGTGGGTGATAAAGTAATTCAAATGGACAAAGACAACGTGGGCTATTATTAGATAAGAGCTACCAATGGAAGTATTAGAGCTAAGATCATTTTTTGGTTGACTAATTACTATTGGTATTTCATTTGTGAGTATTCTCATATTGTCGCGCCATTAATTAATATATTTCAAAAGGTTAGGGTTTAGAAGTAGAGCAAATATTACAAGAAGCTTTTAATCATTTGAAGTAAACTATCACATAAAAGTCTATCCCAGCCTTTCCAAATCATTCCGAATCATGATAAGTACATCCATATGAATTATATTTTACAATCAAAGGGATACTTATCCAAGAAGAATGTGTATATTTAAAAATCGAAACTTAAATGAAACAACATGGTGATTTATATATAATCTATGAAAAGAAATGATGGTGGTAATTAATTATCTTTAAGTATGGAGGAACTATCTCTTAGAATTAAGATTTGTGATAAAAACTAATAACATAGTAACTAGTTATTTTCAAAATAAAAGAAGCCGACTCACAAACAAGCACAATGATAAGAGTTCCTTATCGAGTTTGACTATTCAATAGAATATAAGTCAAAAAAATCAATGTGGTATCATATGTATTAATCCGAAAGATGGCATACTCTACATGTGTTGCATAATTTCCTACTTAAAAATCATATCTAGCCATTTGAGTATAAAAGTAGGAATAATGGGGGGAAAATAAGATAAGTTAGGGCATAAAACAAGAGGAAAGAGCTAGGGGCTGGGGCTCGAATCCGTAGTCAATCCTATTTCCTAGAATATTATTTTAAGAGTTTTAGATCCACGAGCAAAAGGCATCCTAAAGATTTTCTAGAATATTATTTTAAGAGTTTCAGATTTAATATGAGAGTATAGTGTCAATATGGAAAATGGTAACAAGTAAGTCATGAGACATACAAGTAAATGTGACTCATAAGGTAGTGATAGCATTGTGAGTTACATTCTGTCATATGAATCATACTATGAGATTTGAGAGAAAACATAAGTTAATTTTGTGAGTATAACACATACGAAGCCAAAATTATAAAAACTTTTAATATCATACTAATTCATATCTTTTTTGACACAAAATGTCCGAGAATAAGAATGCATATATAAATGATTGATCAAGGATAGTTGATGAGTTACATAAAAGGTATGGACTTGCATATGACCCTCAAATAGGGATAATTTTTCATTTTAGTGGTAAAGTACTAAGGGTATAACTATGAGGGGATCATCATTGGAGAGAGTCCAATAGGTGAAACCCACCTTATATGTCAGTTAGACACTAGGGCATTTTCATAATAATCAAAAATTCATTATGTAACTAAGCATAATAATAAATTGATAATTTAGATAGTCCATCATGCATAATGAATTAGATAAATTAAAAATCTAAGAAACTTATCAAAAATCTAGTTTATCCTTTTAACTAGAATAATAGTCGACTCATCATTAATTGATAAAGTACTTACATAATTCTTGTGAAAATGATATTTGGACAAAAATCTACTTTACTACTTGTACAATTCATACATTTGTATAACTAGTTGGTAGAAGATTCTCACCTAACAAGCTTTTGAAATATTACCTAATCTTAAAAATTGAGACTTATAACAAAGTAGTAATAAGTTTTTTGTGTCATTACCATGATTATTTTGTTTGGATATTCAATTTTAGTTGACGTAACTATCTTTGAAAAATAATAGTTCTATTTGTAGTTGTTTGAATAATATTATTTTTTTGTGCATTGATTTATATTATTTTTCTTGTGTTACTTATTTGTATCTTTTTAATATTTTATTTTATTTATTTATTCACAAATTAACATAAGTATGCTCTAGGATCGAGCTAACACTTCAGAATTCAGAAAGTAAGAAAATCAAAAAAGAACTTTGATAATAAAAGATGAATGTGCTTAGCCCAATTTATCAATATAATGAAACCTATGTTGTACCAAGTAGTGAATTATATATCATACCTAATGACAACTTGAATCAGTTCTATTATTTGAATGTAGTTGCTGATTGAGACAAGAAGAGTGAATGAAGTGAATGAAGAGCAGATAAGACAACTTGAAATGAGATTTAAAGACACTAACATAGGCATGCTTAAAGAAAATGCTATATCAGAATTTCAAATGTTTGAAATGAATATAATCAATTATGAGGAGGTCAAGGAAGATGAAGAAGTTATGACTCATCATAATGTCATGACCAAAGCAAAGAAAAAAATTGGGCATTATCAATATCATCGATTTATGTGGAAATGACCATTATGTTAGTCTTTCATATAGTATTACTGGTAGACACAAAAAATAAAAGGAGAATAGAAATAAAAGATAACATGGAAAAGTTGGCATAGATTATAGATGAAGGGAATACTTTGATAAAAGTCTGGCAATAAATGTTACATATAGTGATATTTAGGAGGCTACCCAAGAAATTTCTTTTCATTGTATGATGAAATAGGTTTTCATCTATCAATCAATGTATATGCATCATAACTAGATCAATTCAAACTCAAAGCTATGATCGTCAACTAATGCCATTATTTTCCAAAAACAAATTTTACAAAGTCATGGTTTTACATGGCCATTTATGAAAAGAATCAAATGGAAACCCTAAAATTTCCAATTTTTCTCTCTCTCGATGCCATAAATCCAAGCTCCAAATATTTTGAGAGTTGAGTATTGCCATGGAAGAAAGTTAACATTCAAAGTAAGGGTAAAGGGTGGTGCTATAGATTTGAGCAATATGGTTAAATGCAAGTAGGCACAATTGACTATCATTGAAGTTCATAGAAAGCCATAATGCCTGTGGGAAGGTTTCTAATAAAGACTGGTAGAAAGTGGATGATACCTATTTTTGCCAAGAAAACCTTTATAGGAGTATTGAGTTTTATGAAATTTATCCTCCTTTCAATAGATCATAGAAAATAAATATAGACTTATTTTGTGCACATAGAGAAATGGGGGAATGCTTCAATTATAAGAGAATTCTATGCCAATCTATAGGATCGATATGAAAATTAAATATTACATGAGAGGTTTTTGGGTTCTTTTGGATATAAAAATTATTAATGGGTTATTTGGATTGCAAGGAATTAGGCATAGCATAGCCTTGATATTTCTAAAAATGCAACTCAACTTCAAAGCAATCATGAATATTTTGATGAATGAAAAAGGAGACTGAAGAGTAATGTAGAACAGTGCATATGCATACTTGATGCATGAAGAACTCAAGTAGTTGTGTCAAATATGGTTGTATTTCATCTACTTTTTTTTTGCAACTAATTTTCCATATATCAATCATCACAAAAGATAGGGTAATTATCTTTTATGCCCTATTGATTGGTTGTAAATTTGATGTTAAAAAAAACTTGAGAAGTTTATTCTCAATTATCAAACCATGAATTTTATGACCTAATAAGTTATCCTTCCTTAATTATATTATTATACCTAGCTGAGGGAGTATTAGCTAGGATGAGAATAATGAGGAATGATGCCCAAGGATGTCCCCATTGATATTGTCAGGTATTAAAAGAATGCTTAAAGGAAATAGAAAAGAAAATGAACTTATTTTAAAAAGGGAAGAATCAACAAATTTGGGAAAGAATGTTAATTCTTTTTAAAAGTCAACATAAAAGTTATGAAAATAAGTGAGAGAATATGAGAAGAAAAGAAAACTTATATTGAGCATTCTGTGGCTACATAATGAGTTATCATGAGTGATATTTTTCATGTTTTTGAAAACTTGTAGTTGGAAGCTGAGAAGAGGGTGGAACACTTGAAAAGTGAGATATAATCCCTCCTGACAACAATAGTGGAGGAGGATGAAAAATGAGATATGATGTGGAAACTACCCCTCCAAAAGAAATAAGTGTTGTTTTTCACTACCTAAAAGTAACTTGAAAATAAGATTTATAAACTCTTAGAAGAAGGGTGAAAAGAGTTGAGACCAAGGTAATTATTGTGACTTGTTACATAGCTCAATTTTTAGGACTAGGAAATGTCCCAAAACCTCATTGACCAAAGATCTTTCATCCAACTAATCTTGCAAGTGTATGGGTTATATAAGTAGTAAAGTAAACTTTCATCCAGATTTTGATACATCAAAGATTATATAGGTAGTTCGATCAACCAACAATGAGTCAATTTACTACTTTAGTTGAAATAATAAGACTATATTTTTGGTAAGACTCTTAGATTATAGGATTCGTTCATTCTATTATACATGATTGATTATCTAAATAGCTAGAATGTTATTGTGTTTTGATATATAATGAAAATTGGTCTATTGTTAAAATGCCATAGTATCCTAATGATATATAATATGGTTGTAAACTATTATGTCATCCTCAATGATAATTCACTAATAGTTATCATTTCAGTACTTTATCAGTAAAATAACAAATTATCTTTACTCAAAGGTCATTTTACAAGTCTATAATTTTTAGGAAACTCATCAATTAATCTCGACAATTACTTTATATGTATATTCTTATTCTCCAACTTCATGTATCATAATAATGTTAACTAATGTGGTATTAAAAGATTTTCCAATTTCAATTTCATAAACACCATACTCTCCCAATTAATATTTGTTTTTATCAAATCTCACTAGTAGGAATTGTAAAACATAAAGTGACTCATATGATTTTCACCACCTTTTGATTCACCTCTAATCACACATGCCTTATTGCTTATCCATCACTATCTATCATGGCAACATATGACTCACACACTAAAGATAAAACTCTTAAGATAATGTTCTATAAAATACTCACATCAATTGAGGGTCAATTCTTCGAAAATATTCACAATAGATTGGCATATAAAAAAAATCATACTTTCAACTCTATATGTATTATAATCATATGATTTGTCACATATGTGAGTGTCACATACATCAAGATTGGAAGAGCGGTCACTTTCTACCTATCATTATATGTGAGTGTGCTTCATGGTTTGTCTATCATTATCGAGCATGATAATATGACAAATCAATCAATAGTAAAACTTTAATTTTAGTCTACATAAACATCATATCAATCAATAACCTAACCACAATAAAATCCAAACATTAAAATCAATTAATTAAGTATCTATCACATGAAATAAAATATACCGACCATAGAACCTGATTTAACCCCACATTAGGGAGCTATACATATTAGATAATTTGATATATATCTCATGGAATTTAGGTTTTCAAATGACACATCTCGAGAGTGTATGGAATCAAACCCTAAATGGACACTTCTTGTTCGTGTGCCTTGAATTTTCCCCTAAGCAGAAGTCGACATTTATGTCTCTCAACTCAGGGTTTAAACTTGTGCCTTGTATTGCCTCTTTGCTCATGGATCTTCCATAGGTTTGAGAGAAATTATGCTCCCAAAACCCTTTATTTTTGTATCATTTTCATCGCCTAGAATTCTCTTTTATTATTCTTCATTTTGTGCTTTTATACTTGAATGATTAGTGTAATTTTTAAGTGAAAAGTCACAAATTTGAGGAATATCATGGATTTTATTTTTCATCTCTCTAACACAAAATTATGGTGATGGAAATGATTGGTGTAATTTTTAAGAATTTTATACTTTACATAAAGTAAAAAATTCTTATAGTATGTTAGATATCATAATATATTTTAGTATATATTTTTTTATGTTCTAATGAATGAAACTATTTTTAAATTGACTTGTAATATTAGGATTATTATATAACATATACACCTATTGTGAAAAATCTCACATAAGGGATTGGCGCTTAAGGTAATTTTGAACATATATATAATAATAATAGTATTTAATGCATTATCAAATATTATGTTAAATATTTTATTTTATATCTTATAATCCATAAGGACCCTTGAGAAATACTCATATAGGACAAGGTTATCATGAGGATGAAGAATCCGACAAAAACTTAATATTTTTTTTTTAGTTTCTACTTATAATCAATAAAGTGGATAGTTATACATATAATAACATTCTCATCATGATTAGTCCGAATGTTGGGCATCATGGAGATCATTTCACTTTATGTTTAAGATCTTCTATACATTAATACCCATATCTTTTAGTGGGTAGTAACGTATAATTCCTATGTCATTCCTAGTGGTTGATATCAATATTCTATGATAAGCAGATTGGATATACACATTCATTAAATGAATTAGTCTATGATCTTTCAAAAATTTAATTGGAAGACACATACTAAAAATAAATTTTGTCAAATATTTACTTGCAAACTCATGGTGATAAATAAAGGAGGCCAATGAACTTGAAGTTGATCCATATTCAAAGATTTCATGGCTCATACTCAATTGAATTTTTTTGGGATCTAATGTATTTTTTATATTTTATTTGGAGTATCTCTTAAGGTATATAGTGCCACTAGTACTAATATAAGTATATATTTTTTTATAATATATACATTATCCAAAATCTTCTTCGATGATCCTACACTTTTTATATTTATTTTATAATAAGTTTATACCGCAAATGATTGTCGCTTCTTAGGTTTTTTAGGAGCAATGTCTGAGGTTGACCTATGACTGAGAGAAAACCTAGTATTAGACCTTTTGTCGAGTAGTCATCTAGTCTATGTCTATATTATTTTCTTAATTTTCATTATTTTTTTATAGTTTAGAGTTTAAAGAATTTTGAGTATGAGATAATTATATTTTATTTATGTTATGATTTTACTAGAATAAAAAACTTTAAAAAAAATAAAACATGTGTACCTTCAACTTATGTGCCCACCAAGTTTGCAATCATCAACCAAAATGCTTGTCCACCAATTTTGATAAATTGAAAACATTATTTTTATTTATATAATATATATACAAAAAAAAATACGTAAAAGCTCATGCTCACAAATTATATAATAATTATATTATTTTGAGAGAAAATAGAAAAGACATACATTTGAATTAGAAATATCAAATGGGTCATGTCATGCCAACATAACACCTTTTTTTGGCCCATCTAGACCCATATATCATGCTTTACATGACATGATTTTTAGCATGAGTTATTTCATGATGTCATAATTCTAAAAATGAGCAGCCTAGCATGGCCTATGGGTCAACCTCGTACCTGAGTCTTATCATTTCATGCTAGGTTAGGTGAGGCTTAGCTAGGCTATTTTGGGTCATGTCCAAGCTAGCCTTGTGGTCTTGATTTGGCCATTCGGACCAAAATTGGCCATCACATGCCAGCATGTCATTCATGTCATGTTGCATCTTCTATGGCATGTGAGCTAGGAATCATGGCCTGGCTTGGCACAAGCGATGCCATGGACTGACATGGGTTAGTCAAAGTACAACTATGGAATGTAGATAATTGTGCCTCGAGTCGTGCTCAGGTTTTCTGACCTAGTTGACACTTCTATATACCAGTAACTTGATATTTATTTGAGATCATATAGAGATTTGTTCAATTTGTAAATCAAACTATTTCTTCTTTTATTTTCAGAACCTAATGGTTACACTATATATAGCTTTCATATCTAACTTTTATAATAGTAAATCACATGTAGAACACACATCTTAAACACTGCTTGAATCTTTGTGAGTCAATTGATATAAGGAAATATTTTATTTAAGTCAATGACATCTTTCTAAGCATGTACTTTGATCATTAATTATTTAGGATACCTCTCTACTTGAACACTAGTAATATGCTTTGCTTTCCTTTTAACTAGATACACCCAATATCTCATTGAGTTATTATCAATAAAAGATATGAAATATCTTGTGCCTCCTAGGGATATTATTAGTGTTTCTCAAACAAATAGATGAACCAATTCTAATATAGTTTTAATTCTAGCAATAAAATTGTTGAGTTTTAATTTGTGCAACTTACTAGTAACACAATATTAACATTTCTAGCAATAAAAACTTTTTGAACCATAAAAGAAGTCTTTGTTCATCAAAAAATTTCCAAACCTTATTATAACATGTGAGCAAGTTTATGGTACACATCATATTTAATTATTTTCTCTCAAACTTGTTGATATAGTTGATATTTCTAATTCTTGTTGAATTTTTCCTTACATTTGACTATTTTTGAAAACTCATTTAGAACATAGTTTTTGCTCCTACTATTATCTAATTGTTTTAAAGATGGTATTATTTTTTCCTTAAGCCCTTGAATGATACAATTTATGTCATCATGCATCTTAACTTTGATGGCATTAATATTAAAATTTTCTAATACATGAACGTCTCACATAAATACATGTTCATTTTGGTAAAATTATTATCTTCAAAAAGTTATGTCATGTTGTTCTTGAGTCTATCAATTGTATATTATCAAATATTTTGTTGTCTTCATTAACTATTGTTGCCCAACTATAATTTTTTTCCATCAAGTGAGATGCTTGTCATCCAATGCTGAGTATTTGATTATTCATATTTTTTTTCTGATATTTTCTCAACCTCTTTTTATAATGTCAACACCCCCTTTTTTATATATTCTTGGTTTTCCCAATGATAACATTTAGCTTTGTTATTACTAAATGATTATGTCCTATTATAGTTTTCCGTCGATCTTCCTCTTGAGATAATCAAAGCCTTAGTTGCTAAAAGGAAAATATGATATCTCCTTTATTTTCTAGCATGTTTTCTTTCTCAAGCATAGTAGTCATAATATTATTTAAGATTAATTTTGTCCTAAAATCACCATGAGTTATTTTTATAATGAAGTGATCATATGAATCAGATATACTTTGAAGTAGAATATCAACATATTTCTTTTTCTATGTTGTGTTCCATAGGTGATAGATTTGAGAATGATATTTCTATAGTATTGTTGTATGCTATCATCAAAGTAGATTTCGATATTCAAAGAATATGTGCTATTTAATATTTTAATATCAACATATTTAAATTTCTAAAAGAAATTTCTTTTTTGAAATATTTTAATATGTGCTATTTAACTTAATACATATTCATCAAAATATTCTAAATTTATCTTTAATATTTTATTATATTTTAACAATTGATTTTAAGTGATTTTCTTATACAATCAATATTACATGATGATGATAATAATAATAATAATAATAATAATAGTGTGGTAAACAATCCAAAAATATGTACATATAAGTAGAGGAGTTAAAGTGGTTCATCTTTAAAAGTACATACCTATATTCATATCCTTTTAAAATAACATATTTCTAGAAATGAATTAACTACTAAAATCATTATATTGGATATAATATATGATATTAATGTTAATAAATCAAAACATGCAATTATAATTTGAAAAAGAAAAATGTAAAGTAATTAATAAAATAAATAATAAATAAAATAGAAACATTTGCCAACGACACTTTTCCATTGAAGTGGATGAATTCACTACATTCTTATGAATTCTTTCACATATACATAAAATGGAACAAATGTATGGGCAATATGGGATATGTGGGACACTTAACTACCGCCATAATTTATTTCTGTTCCAAAATTGAACTCTCTTATAAGTAAGCTGTAAGTAATTCGCAAGAAGAACTAGAAGAAATAGAAACCTCACCAGGCAATGTTTGCTGAACTTTTAGTGGGATGTAACATCGAGATCGAGTGGTTCGACTGTTCAACCTGTGGCGAACCTTGCCAAAGGACAACATCGAGGCAACGTGGTGACCATTCACGTAAGTTTTCTGCGTTAACCAAATCCGAAGATTTTCTTGCGTCCTTTTTCTTATCTTCAAGAAACATGATTCTTCTAAGCAGGCAATGAAATCAATGGAGAGTGATGTGTGGATGCTCCAAGATAGTTGCATAAATGCTTATGAATCCATCATCGTCTTTGCTCCGGTTGACGTTAGCCAGATACAATCAGTGATTACGGGATGTGATTCAGTTAACATTGCAGTATTGCCATCCGGGTTTTCGATTCTTCCAGATGGAATCGAATCCAGACCTTTAGTGATCACTTCTAGGCAAGAGGACAAGGGAACAGAAGGAGGTTCTTTCTTAACAATCGCGCTTCAACATCTAACCAATGCCTCCCCCACTGCCAAACTATCAATGGAATCTGTAGACTCCATTAACTCACTTGTATCCGAAACTTTACAAAATATTAGAACCTGCTTACGTTGTGAAGATGAAAGTTGATTTATTTTACTTATATATATATATATATATATATATCTGTGTTGTGTGTTGGTGTGTGTTCTTGAACATTGGTATAGAAATATCTAACATTTTTAGATCAAGGTTGATTTATTGACAGTATTGTATTTTTCTTTTGTGTTATCCATGGGCATGTTATATTTGTTGTTTTTGGTTGCTTGTAGGTTGAAATTTTGTATTCTAGTATCTATCGCGAAATATTAGAAATATCTTGGTTGTTATTTTTATGAAAATGTAATTTTCATTTTCCAAAAAAAAAAATTAATATTTATAAAAAGAATTAGTAAATATTATCATTTGTTTTTTTTAATTGAATTTTCTATTTTTCTAAGATTTATTTCACTAATTCTTTCCAAGCAAATTCAAACTTTAATCTTTGTGTAAAATAATTTTTTATGTGATATGGAGAATATAATTAATGTCACTAGTATAAATGAAATACAACATAAAATTATTATAAAATAGAAAAATATGTTCGTTCAATTTTATATTCTAAAATAAAAATATTATTATATATTTCACATACTTAGTCATATTATGAAATAGAATAACAATATATTGAGAGATATAGGAGAAATATGAAAGAAATTTCTTATTCCTTCAAGTATATTGTGACTTGTACAAAGGCTCCATATTTAAAGGGTTTATTACATGAATACATATTAAATGTACCAATAAATACATATTAATTCATGTTAATTAATACACATTAATCTATAAATAATAAGAATCACAAGAATATTAATAGTCAAGAAATTAATGGAGAGTTTATTGACATCTATAATATTGTTCATAATACATCCCCTTGTATCTCCATGATACTTCCTCATTAAAAACCGTATCAAGAAAATCTAGTGGGACAAAACCATGGTAAAGGAAAAAAAAGTACAATATAAAAAACCTACTCCCTCTCTTCTCAACATCACTTTAAATTTCTGAGCCTGTGCATTCCAATGCTATGAATTAGCATTTCAAATATTACAGTAGGTAGAACCTTAGTGAGTAAATCTACTAGATTATTAGTTGAATGAATTGATTGAACATCAATATCACTCTTCTTTTGTAGATCATGAGTGAAAAAAGAATTTTAGTGATATATGTTTTGTTTTATCTCCTTTAATATACCCATTTTTTAATTGAACAATACATGCGGTATTATCTTCATACAAGATCATCGGGACCTCCTTGCTAAAAGACAAACCACATGACCCTCGAATATGATATATTACAAATCTTAACCAAAAATATTTCCGATTTGCTTCATGAATTACTAAGATCTCTACATGATTAGAAGATGTGGCGATAATTAAAATGATTGTATCACCACATGTGAACAAATAGCCTATTTGTGATTAAGCATTATGAGTTTTAGACATATATCACACATCTGCATAACCAATTAATTCTGCTTTGGGTACATTGAGATAATATAGGCTTATATCCCTCGTACCTCGAAGATACCTCACTATATGTTTAACTCCATTCAAATGTCTTCTTGTTGGACAAGAACTATATCTTACTAACAAATTTACAAAAAATTATATATCAGGTCTTATATGACTTGAAAGATACATCAGTACTCCAATAGCACTAAAATATGATACTTCAGGACCAAGAAGCTCTTCATCATCTATTCGAGGTTGGAAATGATCTTTATTCACATCTAATGACCTTACAACCATTGGAGTGCTCAATGGATGGACATTATTCATATAGAATCATTTCAACACCTTTTATATATAAGCTGATTGATGAACAAAAATTTTATTCTCTAAGTGTTCAATCTGCAAACCAATGCAAAGTTTTGTTTTTCTTAGATTTTTCATCTCAAATTCTTTCTTTGAGTTGTCTACTGCTTCTGAAAACTCATACATAGTTCAAATAATATTCAGGTCATCAACATAAACTACAACTATAATGAAATCGAATCTAGATCTTTTAATAAATATACATGGGCAAAGTGGATCATTCTTATACCATTTTTGCAATAAATATTCACTAAGACGATTATATCAGATGCTTCCAGATTGTTTCAACCCATATAGAGATATGTATAATTTTATCGAGTTAAGTTCTCTGGGACATGAATTATGAGCTGCAGGCAATTTTAATCATTCTGAAATTTTTATGTAAATGCCACTATCAATTGGTCCATAATAATAAGCATTAACTATATTCATTAAATACATACCAAGTTTTTAATGTATTGCCTGGCTAATTAAATATTGAAAAGTAGTTGTATCCACTACAGAAGAATACTTCTCTTCATAATCGATGTCAAGCCATTGAGAGAATCCTTGTGCAACTAATTGCACCTTATATTTGACAACATTATTCATCGCATCTTGTTTTTGCACAAATACCCATCAAAAAATTCGTGTTTTGAAAACAGAATTCAATTCTGCTTCAATTACATCTTTCTATTTTGGCCAATCATCTCTCTGCCTATATTTCTCGATAGAATTTGGTTCAAGGTACTTATTGTCATCAATAATGTTGAGTACCACATTATAGACAAATATTTCATCGATGTCGATTTTATTCCGATTCAACCTTTGGCCAGTTGTGACATGGTTTATCAAGATCTCTTGATTGTCACAAGTTTTAGGTACCTGAATTTCTTCTGAAATTACAATTGGTAACTCTTCTAGAGCTATCAATTCCTCAACTTGACCATTTGATCCTTTTCTTTTTTGAGGATTTTTATCTTTGGAACTAACTGGTCAACTATGTTTCACTGATGATTTATGTTCATTAGCAACAGATTGTCCTATAGGAGCATTAAGTCTAACTAGAGCATTAGCAGCTGGTATGTAAGATGTAGTTACTCTATTTGGACTAGTAGATGCAATTAGCAATTGATTTGCTAAATATTGAAAATAAATAATCATTTGAACTTCTAGCTCACATTCCTTTGTGTGAGGGTCAAGATGAGAAAACGACAATTGATTCCAACTAAAAGCTATTTCCAACTGTTTATTTTCTTTCTTTAAAGTTGGAAATTTTGATTCATCAAAATGACAATTAGCAAAACGAGCCGTAATAAATCTCCAGTTGATAGTTCTAAATATTTGATTATCAATGGAGATTCATATCCAACATGTATTCTTAATCTCTTTTGGAGACCCATCTTAGTGCATTGTGGTGGAGTAATCGGAACATATACCGCACACCCAAAAATCCTTAAATAGGAAATATTTGATTCTCGACCAAAAACTAATTGTAAATGAGAGAACTCATGATAATTTGTTGGTGTAATATGAATCAGTGCTGCTGCATGCAAATTAGCGTGGCTCCAAGTAGAAGTTGGGAGCTTAGTCCTCATTAGTAATGTCCTTGCAATCAATTATAGGCGTTTAATATATGATTCTACAAGAGCATTTTGTGTATGAACATATGCTATAGAATTTCAACAATTATTCCAATAGACATTCAATAATCATTAAAAGCTTGGGAAGTAAATTCTCCAACATTGTCAAAACAAATTTACTTAATCAGATAATCTGGAAAATGAGCCCGTAACTAAATTATTTGAACAAGTAATCTAGCAAATATTTGGTTACGCGTTGATAACAAATAGACATGTGGTCATCTCATTGATGCATCAATCAAAATCATAAAATATCGAAATGGTCTACATGGTGAATGAATAGACCCATAATATCACCTTGTATACATTACAAAAATGAAAGGGGTTCTATCCTTATTTTTATTGGTGATGATCTTATAATTACTTTTCCTTAAGAACAAGTAGAACATGAAAATTCATTGGACAGAAAAATCTTTTTATTTTTCAGTGAATGCCCACTTGAATTTTTAATGATTCTCTACATCATTATAGACCAAGGATGTCCCAATTGGTCATGCCAAATAATAAAATTATTTTCATTAGTAAACTTCTAGTTTACTATGGCATGTGCCTCAATTCTAATTATGTTTGTGTAGTACAAACTAGAAGAAAAATTGGATAATTTTTCCAATATATTTTTCTTACCCGAGACAAAGTTGGTAATATATAAATACTCATTGTTGTCTTTATTAATAGTCTCAATATGATATCCATTTCATCAAATATCTTTAAAACTCAATAAACTTTTTTGAGACTTTGTAGAATATAATGCATCATCAATATGAATTTTTGTTCCTCCGGGTAACAATATATTAGCTCTTTTAGAACCCTCAATCAATTTTGCACTACTTGATATTGTATTTACATCTAATCCTTACATTATTAAAAAAAGAATTTTTTTTATCTTTAAGTATAATATTCGTTGATGCACTATCTGCAAGACACATATCTTTGTCACCAATTGAGGATCCCATCAGATGAGTTTCCATATTCTTCAATATATCTCTTTAAAATCCAACAGAGCTTCGTGTTGATACCATATTATAAAATAGAAGAACAAGAGAGTAAGAGATATAAGAGAAACATGGGAGAGATTTCTTATTCCGTCAAGTATATTGTGACTCATACAAAGACTCCCTATTTATAGTGTTTAATACATGAATATATTTAAATATACCAATGAATACATATTAATTTATGCCAATTAATACACATTAATCTATGAAAATAATAAGAGTCACAAGAATATCAATAATCAAGAGATTAATGGATAATTTATGGACACCCATAATATTATTCATAATAAGTCATACTTTATTGTTTATAATGTTTAATTATCATAATCTATGATATTTATAAGATTGATGCAACAAACGATGCATAATGTGTGTGTGTGTGTGTGCACTACAAAAAAGAAACAAATTATAAATGGTGGATTTCATATCTAATTTCGTTGCTATTTTAAATTAGCGATGGAATTTAAAATAGAATCTATCCATTTTTAAAATATTCCTTTCTAAATTTTAGAAATGAGATTTATGCAGGCATTAAAGTTTCAGTACGATGGAATAATTTTGTTTCTAAATAGAGCAACGGAATAAGATACTCTATTTCCATTTATACAATACTAAATTAGTGATAGAATCAAATAATTAAAATGTCATTTTCATTTATATATTTGCTTCGGAATTGAGACATTATTTTTCATTCCTATATTTAGCAACAGAAATATATTTGTAAATTTCCATTTTTTGTATGCAATTATTTTTTTTATAATTGCATACAGAAACAATATTTCATTCATTACCTTTTTTTTTTTCAATTTTATTTCATAAAAAAAATTCAAATACACCCAAATTACAAATGTTCACATGAAATATATAAATTTCATTAATATACAACAAACTTCAACTATTTGTATTGCATATATATTACATACATAAACTAGAATAGCACACACAAAATTCAAACACAATAAAGTTGAATGCAACCACTTCCAAAACAATAAAAAAATAAGTATCACTCAGAGTCGTTATGAGTATTTTCCTCTAGAGACTTAGATGGATCTTCTTCTGAAGGTTAAAAATAGATGAAGCTTGTGCTAACTTACATATAATTTTCTTCATCTTTAAATCTTCTATGGCATTTCATCATTTCTTTTTAGTCTTTTTTCATCTCTTTTTTTTTTCATCTCTTCAATCTATTTTTGCATATCTTCAATCTGTTTTTGCATCTATTCAATCTATTTTGCAATTCTTCAATCTATTTTTGCACCTTTTCATTCTTGTGGTGTATCTCTTTATTTTTTCGGTGCAAATTATCTTGAATTTTCTGCATCTCTTCTTTTTTTTTGTTCAAATTATCTTGAATTTTCTACATCTCTTCCCATAACTGCTCATCAAATAAGGTATTATAATTGGAAGATGCAGATGATGAGCTCCAAATAAAATTTAGATAAAATATAGATGCATGGCTAGCAAGACTATATACTTACCATTTTTCCAACTCCACTCTAATGGCCTAAAGGTGGATATGAGTAATATCAATCTCTGGAGACTATATATATTGATCTCTCACTAGAGAAATAATTGCAACCATATATTTCACATCTTCATATAATTATGTAATACAATATAACATTGTATTTTAGCAAAAGCAAATATGATAACAAAATAAAAACATTGCAGCTTATGGAATGAAAATAGCAAATAACTCAAACATCTAATTGATGTATATATTGTAATTTACATCTTCAACAAAAATAATTCATCGAACTGAATTGATGAATTCATGAAAATATACATTTCACATAACATAAAAAACAAGAGAAAAATGTATCAAATTTTTATTTCAAAAAAAAATGCTAACACAAAGTTAAAAGTGACGTGACACCTTACCTAGCCTCATGTAACACACATTCACAAAGGTTCACCTCGCCTGAAATGTGAAACCATGTTTAGTAGTCCAAAAACATGTGCTCTTTTATTTCAGACTATTTCATTAACTTACAGAATACTTTTTCTATAGTGATATTAATCCATTTTATATCAATGAAAAATATATCTTTCTTATGATAAGCTATTTCTCTCATTCTCTTGTTATTTAATAACATGATTTGAATCATTATAACTAATTGCTATATATAAGAATTATTAAATTTTTGCATTTTTATATTGTTTAAATATTATTTTCTTTAACTTGAGAAGTTTTTTTTTTATTTTAAATTGTATAATTTTATATAAAGGGTATATCAAAATTGAATTGATGATATTTTTATTAGACTTTCCATATTATATAATGATTTTAAAATGTATAATTTTACATTTTATTATATATATTATTTTTATTTGATGTTAGATATAAAAAATCTTCTAAATATCAAAAAAATATTGAATGGAGCCATTATACTTATTGAGTCAATATATAATATACAATAGAAGATAATTTACAAGGAAAATAAATTATTTTGGTTGGCAGAGATTTAATTTGTTACCATTTTTTTCATGAAAATATTACAATTCACATAACATAATGAAAGTAGATAATGAAAAACTTATATTAATATTATTTGACCGCTTGTCTACAAAGGATCTATCATTCTTCTTGTGCATATGCTTGAACACCTTAAAGGATATTGGTGAACAACCCAACTCAGCCTCCTTTAAATGAATATTATTAATTAATGATGTACATGAAATATTTTTAGTAATTTAGTATCCTTCGCATAGATAAAGTTAACATCAAAATTAAATTAGAATATGACTATTACCAAGTCTATAGAATATTGGTAAGTCATTTTTGAACCACTAATATGTTTTGAAAATCCTGATCCTTCACATGTTTTCTCTGATCGATGATTTTATGATATCATTTAGGATAAGTCCTTAAACTCTTCAATTTTTAAATATTCCCACCAATTTTTCAAATATTTTGGGGAACCCTATTTGGCTTTGCATCCATCATATTTTTTTCTCCATCTTCCAAATTTGTCATTGTATCTAATACTAGCCATATATTTCCATATATCTTTCATAGAGATCAACAAAACATTATTCTATTTATATTTTTTCGGCATAAAATAAAAATGAAAAAAAAACAATATATTGTGGTGCATTATTTTTGTTATAATTATTAATAATGCAACAATTTTAAAATTTGCTACATACATTAAATTGTATTTCAAATTCTTCTCAATAATATTCCTTAATATGTGAGGGCACTTTATTTTACTTTATATCCTCACCAACTAGTTTTTCCTTAAATATATTCTCGATTGTACAAGAAGCAAAAGAAATAAACTTATAAATAAAATAACATAGGCACATACATATACATATAAATGAAAAAAAAACTAGACTTTTTTTACTAATTTGATGTATTTTTCATTTTTATTATTTCTTGAAAACTAAGTAATGCAAACATCATTTTCATTCTCAATGATAATGATAGAGCAATAATGAAATTTGAATTAGTTATTGATACATTTTACTAGATTTTAAATAAAAAAAAACATTTACAATATCATGAAAAGTTTTGTAAAAAATTAATGCATGAAGTAGTAAAATTTTCTAAACTATGTACTATTTATTGTCGAGAATGTGCAAATAACGAATTAATCATAACTTTACATGCTAACCATGGATTGTGAATATCTAATCATTGTCAATATTGCAGTGGCATCACATATACCTCTTAACATAGGTGGGATAGAGTTAACATTACCAATTGGCACATAATAAGATAAAGATGGAATGTTAGTGGAAATCATTATAGGTGTGTGAAGAGGAGGAGATGTCAATGTATCCTCTATACAAGTAGGTGAATGTGGTGAAACATTTGTAATGTTGTCACTGAATAATTATTTAATTTCTTTACACAAACTATTTGTTGACTTCCTCTACCACTCTCTAGGGATTAGGATCTTCGACCACTTAAATGATTACCTCTCATACTTAATTCAATTTCCATAAACATCCAAACATTCAAAGTCAACAAATAAAGTTAATAAATAATACATACTAAGAAAAGATCATTACAAACACATTAATAATTACATAAGGTAAAAACTTTTATTTAATGAACAACTAAAATGTAATAGTTAAAAAATAAATAATATAGCAAAACATCGAAGTTAATAAAAGTATAATCATTATCAAAAATATCAACCAAATCTTTTCCTTCTAAATATTCATCCTCATCTGATTGTGCTATTAATTCTTCCTCGCTATCTATTTCAGCATTTGCATCATTGATGTCTAAATAGTTTCTATTTTTATTAATCAATGTTTGAGGTACATCATCTGTCATAGAATTAATAGGATGCAATTTTACAATATTATCTTGAAATATAGGTACATGTGATGGTGTGACTATGACATCCATTTCAAGAACTTTTATAGCTAATCTAGTTTTTATTTTACAAATAGCCCACTGGTCATTAGTATTTTTTCTTCTTTTTTTTATAAGTAATAAAATATTAAATCAAAAATCTGTATAATCTAGAGTTTTAAGCTATTACATTCACTACTGAATACAATGTAAATTTTAGTTTTATCTTCCATAGAAAGGTATTTGCATCTTGTGATTTCTTCTTTTAGTATTTCTTCATGTGGTTGGATAAGTAGTATAATACACTTTTTTTTGCTTGCACTGCAAAATCGAATAGATTGTACTTCTGATAATATTTCTTATAGTGTACATCCACAAGATTATATTGATAATGAATTCTAGTAGATAAATTTGGAATGGGATCAAACTATTCACACTTAAATAGAATTGTCTTCTTAATTGGTAAAGCAAGATACTCTAATTATATAATTTAAAGTTTCAACTAATGGACCATGAAAGTCAATATTATATGCAATATAGTTAGACCCCTTAATACATACACCACTATTCATTGTAGCTATATTTTAACCATATTTTAATGTGTAAAATTTGTATCTATTTACATAATGTATAGGATACATTTGTAATCTTTGTAATAGCTATCTTGCAAGATCATTTATTTATCTATAAAAGATATTTGATGACGAAACATGTGCCTAGAGAAGGATTAAAGATATAATCAAACTAAAATACTTAGGCATGTTATTTATTAGAAGAAAACATGAAATATTATATACAAACAAATTTCACATACCAAGATGCAAAATCTTTGTCAAGCTTAGCATCAATCGCAACATTATTAATATGTAGTTCACTATGTCTTGATTCCTTAGCATAAATTCTATAAAAACAAGATTGAAGTTATTTTGGATATTAACTTTGGTATATGACATATCATGAAAAAGAAAAAGTAATATAAAATAAAATAAATCTTACTCAATATATGGTTTGACTTTCTTCTAGTTCAATAAGATATAGGTGTGAGCAACATGATACTTATATATGAGTGAAAATGGATAGCATATATTCTTGTTGTAATCCATCCTCTATGTCATAATCATTATTTCATGATATTTTAATGCATAGTATACACTGTGGCTCAAAGTAGTGCGCATGAAATACCGAAGCTTCTTCAACCAAGTAAGTATTGTATATCGATCATTTAATTTTTACTTTATTTCTAACATTGTTTTTAATTTTTGAAGATATCTGAAAATTTTCTTCATTATAAATATTTATTTGTAAGATACATTGGAAATTATAGATGAAAAAATTAAAAATATATAACCTCTCAAATGGATACATCTATATGTATTACATAGAGCCTATTGTTATTGATTCATAAGGTAAGTGGATCAGAATATATTCTATAGATTCAAAGAAGTTTGGAGGAAAAATTTGCTCAAGTCTACATAAAATAATAGGTATATCCTTTTGTAAATGCTCTATGTTTTCCTATGTTATGATATTACAAGTGAAATTCTTAAAAAATACTTTTTTCAGTCAAGACTTGCCAAACATTTTCTAAAAATAATTCATGAAATAATATGGGTATTAGCTTATGCATAAGCACATGACAATCATAAATTTACATCCCAGATAACTTATACTTCTTCATATCAACATATCTTATCATGTTAGATACATATCTGTTAGGGACCTGAGCTCTATCATTCATTTGTACAATGCTACCTTTGCATCCTTATCCAAAGTGTAACAAGCCTTAGGGGATTTATTTGTTGATTCATCCCTATTTAACTTAGGATGTAAACATAATTTTTTTAAATCCTCTCTTGATTTAACATTATCTTTTATTTTTCATTCTACATTAATGATAATTTTAAAAATATTATCAAAAACTTGTTCTTTAAGTGTATCACATCTAAGTTGTGTCTAATTAAGTGTATTTTACCATAAGATAAATTCCAAAAGATGTTTCATTTCTTTTAAACCACAATGATGATTATTTGAAATTTGTGTTTCTATGCAATCAACATCAATTTCTGTAATCTTTTGAAGCCATTTTTTCAAAGACCTATCATATTTCTACACCTAACTTAATAGGTGGTGCACCATTTAGAATTGTCTGCCCTTTTCTAAATGCTTCTTATTCCTCAAAAGTGGATATTTAATTCGTAAGAACTATTGATGGTTATCAAACCATCAGAATTCTTTATGCATTAAGAACAAACTAATTTTTCTATAGTACTTCATCTTAACAACATAGAATATGTTGGAAAAACACTTATTGTCCACATAAATTTTACTCACATCTGAAAGTTCTACTTACTAGATATATCATATGTTTCTACACCCAGCTCCCACAAATTCTTTAGCTCCACAATTAGAGATTGTAGGAAAATATCCAGCTTGTCTTTTGGGTTTCTTGGACTAGGCATGATAACACACAAAAACATGTGTTCATCTTTCATACATATTCATGATGGTTAATTATATTGTGTAACAATCGTCAGCAATGAAGAGTATTATTGCCTTATTTGCCCAAATGTTTGAAATTTATCTATGCACAAACCTAATCTAACATCTTAACTTTTAACTACAAAAGAATGATGAATATGATCGAACTATTTCTGGTGTATCTAAGCAATATCACATCATGCCTTCTTCAATATTATGCTTTTTATGCCAACTTATGTCATTAGTAGTGGCTTCATATATAATTATAATCTTTACATATGAGGAGTCGGTGAGAAGTAATACATCTTCCCATGAGGAATGTTTATTGCCTATCATTTACATGCATGATATCTTTTATGCCGATGATGGTTATAGAATGTGCAGGATATCTTGTAATGCAGTAATAAATTTTTTATACATGAAAACTCAAACATTGCATTAACTTATTTGTATTATAAAAGTTATCTTTCATGACATTATTCTTTGGTAACAATTTAAATAACAACTTTAAAATTTCATCAAAACACCAATTTGAGAAATAATGTTTTGCCTTTATATTCAATAATCTTGCCACCACAGATAACTTTGACTAGCCATACTAATTACCAAAAGCCAACCCTCTTATTCTGATGCTTTAAGCATTTCATAAAATTATTTTGTTGCTAGTTTTAGGATATCCTCAATGACATCTGGATTGAATGAATAATCAATAATATGCTTTAACATGGCTTCACATGCATTGTTGGGATGGAAATATATTACTACATGAGATTTTGCACGTCTTTATACCTATTAGTTTGTAGTTTGTTTCAAAATTAGTTCTCTATGTTTATACCAAATATAATAGTCTCTAACAAATCTATATTTTGCAAGATAAATCACATAGTGTCTAGCTCATGAAAACTTTGATTCTAACATTTAAGGTTATTACAAGAGTATTTTATTTTTGTTCCATCCATTAATTTATGGTGCTTTTTAGCAAAACAAACAAATTTCTTAATCCCCACTACAAACCCATCAATCAAAAACCTTTCTATTAATCTAACATTCATCCATGCACGATTAGTTCTTATCATGTTTTTATTCATATTACATATAAAAACAATGTATATTTAATAATAAAAATGTAGTGAATGATTAATATGTACTAAAATTGTAGTGAATGATTAATAAAATTACATAAATCTAGATATATTGTATGACATGTAGAGCTATACAAGAATATATAAGGATCTCAAATCTATAAAAAAAATCTATAAAAGAATATATGAACATCAGGGTAGAACATTTTGTATTTTATTGTATTTTTTATTAAATAAAAAAATCTAAGTTTTTTTAAACATTTATAAATTTGGTCTCAAATCTATAAATTTCACAATATAAATTTTTGTTAATTGTTTGTATGCCTAATCTTTAAAATCGTAATTGATGAAATTGTGTTGAACCTCTAGGCCTCTTCTTTGTGCATTGGGATCTCATGTTCATAGCTAGTATGGTATTCATCCTATCAGTATGAGTGCATCATTTGATGGAGATACCAATTGATCTTCATGTCATCAATCTTGGGCATTCTTTGTATCCTTGTCAAACTTAATTTGATAATGTTAATATTTTGTTGCAAGTATGTCATGTCTAATGATAGCAAAGTATTTGCTCATAATTAATTAGATCACCATTTGATGTCTGATGATCCTTACTATCACGAGTGAAATAACATGCTAGTTGTTTCTTGTGCAATTCTTTTAGAATAATATCAAAATCATTATTTTAATTTTAAATTTATATGTGGTAATAGATTGCCAAAAAAATTTAAAGAACAAATACATTTGTAATGGGATATTCTTGTATATTATGTGGTACAATAAGAATCACACATCACAAATATTGGATCTCAATTATATAATGTCAAAACAAGTATTCCAATTGAAAAACCATAATTATTAATTATAAATGCACAAATACACATCAAAGAAGCACACAGCACTATTATTGTGTGTTGTGTAAATAATACAAGTATATTTCAATTACTCTCATATTCATTAAAAAAGGATATTTAGATGTAACTTTTTGAATGCTCAAGTATGTATATACATTTATATTCAGATGCATACATGTCATGCAATATATGTATATAGTTACACACAAGCATGCTAACATCTAGTTCTGTGTGTGTGTGTGTGTGCGCGCGTTTGTGTATATTAATTAACTGCATGTATACAAACATGTAGTGAATGATTAATGCTAACATTAGTTCCTAGTAGTAATATTTCAATAAAGTATATAAACATAAAAAAACATATCATAAATCACTAAAAAAAAGATGGATTTTGAAATGGAAATTAGAAATGGCCAAATCTATTTATAAAATTAGGAATGGATTGAATGAAACAGAATTTATAAAACCAAGAATTAATTGAAATGGAACAAAGTTCCATCGCTAAATAATGATGGAAATATTTAAGTTTTTTTTAATTCGTCACTAATAGCAATGCGAAGTAAGATTCAGTTATACTTGTACGATATTTAGCGATGGAAACATTTGCATCCATTTTTAATTAGAAACAGAATGCATGTCTATTTCTACTTTTTGCGAGGCATATTAATTATGTTGCTAAATGAGAAATGACATATATATCCATCGCCATATCATTTAAAATGATTATTCAACGGAAAGGCATTAAGTCACTATTTTAGAGATTGAAATAATTTCTATCGCTAAAATATGATAATTAATTTTTGAAGAACACTTCGTAACTTCGAACATTCTTAGGGTTTTAGGTTTTTTTGGTTTTTATTCTAATTTTTGTCCAAACTATTTGTGGATTGCTTATCCTTCATATATTGATCAATGCAAATTTAATCATATTTGAGATATGAAATTATGATTTTCATTTTATCTCATATGTATTGTTTTCGAGAATAGCTATATTTTCGTGTTTTCATGTTATGTATAATTTATTTGCATTTTTAATATTTATATTGGATTATATCTTATTGTTTTGTTGAATGCTTATAAATATAATTGATAAAATAAATATTTTTTTACATTATTTACATATTTTCTTCATTTTTGATTTGTTAAATTTTTTTGTAATTTTATTGCATTGTTATTTTTTGTGTATTTTGTTATTGACATATATTTAATTAAGATCGCCATTATTATTTTGCATTTGTTTTCCTTACTAGATTTACATAAAATTTAATAATTTCAAAAAGAATAACTCATATTAATGGCACAACCTTAACTATATTTCACTAAAATAATTAGAATAATGAAAATAAAAAAAATTTATAATTATCAAAACAAATACTAAAAGTTCATTTGTAATAAGAATAAAAAATAGAAAAAAAAAAGATTAAAGACCATGCAATTAGAATAATGAAACATAACGAACAATTATAAATCTAAAAAAATTAGAAGCTAATTTAAAAATGTAAATAGTTTTTGAACTATTTCCCTAAATTGTAATAAAATAAATAATATCCACTTTTAGTTAATATTAAAAAATCATGTTACATGTCACATGTGGTATATGACTATGTATACTATATACTTCATATAGATTCCAAGATTTTCCCATTTATTTACTAATATTCTCCATCGATAGATGATTTATTTTATATGTTTTTTCATTAATAAATTCTAATATATTGACAATGATAATTTATTTATTATTGCTATTATATGTAATTTGTTTATCTAATTATTTAGTGCTCATTATTAATTTAGAAATTAATAATTATGAAATTGCATATTTTTCTTTATTTCTTATTATCTGATAGTTAGTTTACTACAGCTTATTTGGTAGATTTAGGCAATATGGTAAAAATATTATTATATCTTTATTACAAATAGATCTTTATGTATATTATTATAATTCAGAAATATAAGTGTTATTTATATGAATAAAAAATATTGTACGACATTGTTAATGGGAGAATGTAAGACTCAGAATGGTTTTTAACTAATAGATTTGTAGATGAGATTAAGGAATTTATTATTTTTGCTAAAAAAATAATCTGAATTTATGGATAAAAAAAAATGAGATGTCCATGTAATGCTCATAAATGTCAAAATCAGAGTTTCGATGAAGTAACACATTGTGATATCATCTTGTAAATAATGAATTTATTAGTGATTATTATGGTTGATATAAATATAGGAAATTAGTTGTGCCCCAAATAACTAAATATTATGTATATAAAAATATTGATTCAACTATTACAATGAACTTTTCTAAACCCAATGAGACATGTTAAGTAATTATGAAGAATGTTATTGGTCCTTCATTAAATCTAGATATCATTGATGATATCTTAATATCATCAACAAAATAATTTTATGAAATACTAAATGCTTCAAAAGAAGAGATTTGGGAAGGTAATATGTATAGTCACTCAAAGTTTATGTAGTGACCATACTAATAAATTTAAAAGCAAAATATCATTTTTTGAAAGATATTATAATGAAATATGTCAGTTATTAGATGAATTGTTATCAAAGAATAACGTCATGACAAATAGTTGTTATGTCACAAAGAAGTTAATGCGAGATTTGGGTTTGCCTGTGGAAAGATATGTTGTTGTATTAATGGTTGGATGATATATTAGCGCATAGATAGTGAAGTAGTTGCATGTAATTTCTATAACTAATCTCGGTATAAAAAAATATAGTATGTAAAAGATAAAAAAACAAATATTTCTCACAAGAAGATATATTATTTTTCATTGACTCCTATTTTGCAAAAATTATTTACATCTGATACTAGTGCTAATTATATGAGTTGGCACAAAAAGCATGTTATTAAAAATGGCATGAAGCGACACTACTCAAATTCTTGTTCTTGGAAATATTTGATGATTTTCATCCATCTTTATAGATGAAAGTCAAAATAATAGATTAGGTCTATGCACAAATGGATTTTAACCATTTGGAAAAATAAGAAACAACACATTTCATGGTTGGTTATCGTTACACATACACACTACAAGAAAAATCCCAAATAGCTAGGGAAATGCCCCAAGTTATATGGGAATTTTTCATCACTAAAATAAAATAATGGCAGATTAATGACGGAAAATTTTCCCAGCTAAAGTGCTCGTCGCAAAAAATTAACGAGGGAAAAAAAATTTTTTTTAACGGCAAAAAATTCCCTAGCTATTTATATATTTTTTCCCTTGCTAATTTTAATCATAATTAAGAATAATAATTAAAAATTTTTGATTGAATACGCACAGAAACATCCCTAGCTAAATTAGCGAAGGAAAATTTCCTAGCTATTTTCATTCCAAATCAATTTTCACAATTTTATTTTTTTACAAAAAAATTGATTACATATTTTTAATATTTTATATTAAATTAAATAAAAACATACTCTATAAACCATTTTGTATAATTAACAAAAATCAAAAATAAATTAGAAATAATTATGATACAAATGTTACATGGTTAAAACAAAAACATAACATATGTATATAATCATAGACAACTAAATCATCATCTTCATCATTAGCTTGTGTATTTGTGCTAGGCTCTCCAGCGTGGTTTCTCTGCTGGAACTCTGTGTGCTATCTGTCTCGTCAAGACCGCTAACCGTGACTTCATATAGGACATCCACTATTGTATTTAATCTAGTAATGCTCAGAAAAAAATATTTTGAACTTCCTCAACAACATAATTATCAACACTGAAAATACGAATTAAAGCCACAATATTATAAATTAATGAAAGGCACACTCTAAATGCAAAACAAAAGCAAATACATGTGAAGGAAAATATTACTTAATTTCTAGATGTGCTGGTTGACAAAATCTAGCAGCTAAAGCATCTACAACAAGTTTATCTCCCAATTTCAAGCACTTTATCGATACCGTTTCATTCTTTTCAATGGTTACATATACAAAATAGTACTTATCATCGAGCATGTTCTAGTTCTTGATCGATGCTTCCTCTACAAATGCAAATAGAAGCTTAGATTTTTACTGAGAAGATTATGAAGTACAAATTTGAAAAAATAAACAAGAGAGAAAAACTAATCAATGAAATAACAAACCAAAAAACTAATTAAATAATATAGTGTAGCCAAAAGAAGTAATTATAAACAAATACAAAAACGAGAACAAACATTCAATGAGAAATTGAATCATGCATTTTTTCCCAGAGATGGGTTCCCAGGTCCGAGTCCAACACCATGTTCTTCTCTTTAGTATTAAGGATCAAGACACTCACTAGAGCTCCAAGCGTTCGACTTCGACCCCATTAGCTAACTCATTATATTATTCTAAGACACCACACTTTTGTGTCCCATGTTTACCTAACGAAGATGAATATTTCTTCACCATAACCAACAAATCAAACCTAGCAAAACGAGATGATGATATCAATTGAATAGATAAATATACATCTTGAAACAAGTCAATAAATTCCAATGCTTCTATATGAGTTTCATTGAAAAACTCATGAGAAATCAAATAGAAAAACAACCAAACTAACTATAAAAAAAGAGAAACAAGAATTTCAGCTCAACATTATTTGGGTTTTAGGTTCATGAACTAATATTTAGACAAACAATGCCTTAAGACATTTTCAAATCACTTCAATCCTCACAAGAAAAAAAGAGCTTCTTTATTAGAATGTGTATAAGCATATAATGACAAACACACTAAATGTGTGAAAAATTGATCAAGCCACCCTTATCCCCAAGAGCACTCCTCTTCCAAGAACTACTTAAGCACAAATGTTGAAAAGAAAGATAATACAACAAATACATTTAAAAAAAGACAGCCAAGAGTATGCACGAAAATTTCAGCATGTTATAGGAAAGTAGGATCAACAATGGACCTTCTGATTCAATTGCAATATAGATTCTATTCCATTGAGTTGTGTTTCCTTGGGAAGCAACAAGAGGACCAAATGTAGTAGGGAGTCTTCATCAACATCTTCCACCTTGTTGTTTAAAGCTTTTAATTCATGCTGAATCGGTAGTCCTCTAGAAAGTGCAATCTTCAAATTACATGTAGATTTGCTTCAGCCATTTTTTCAATTAGAGATGATTTCTCTCTCGCAATGGTAGCAACTAACTCATTGACTAATTTTTTCAATTTTATCTATTTCATTTCTGTTTCTTTTTCTTGCAAATATAACAAACTGGCGGGTGAACTCAAACAGCAAGAGCATTGACACTATAAAAGCTAAACAAATACCCATTACCCACACACCCACCCCCCCCCCCCCCCCCTCCCAAGCACACAGTGGCACGCGCCTTACTTTCAAGTTCCTACATCTATTTCTTTTCCATATTTTCTTGAAGGGTCCTGATAGCAGATGCTATTTTTAATCCTTAGCTTGCATTTCCTGAAATTAGGATGAAATGTAGATACTAAATTTGATGGATTCTGATAAAACAACACGAAGGGCTATTATCATGGAATAATTGGTTCATACTATTGCTTTCTATCTACCATAGAATGCTTATATTGTATCACCTTGGATTATTGCATCAGTAAACAACACAAAATAGAGCAATGTGAGAAGCAAAATAAAACAAAATGGAGAGATCATAGGACAGATTGATAGAGAGAGAGAAAGAGGGATGCACATTCAAATAACCTTATCCAATATTGCAACATCTTCAGCATGCATTAGTTCTCTAGCTTTAAGGTCTCTTGGTTCCTTTTCATGATTTTTTCTGTGTTTATGTGCATGAATCAATTGCAATAAAATGACCAAAGCTTCACCTAGGCTAGAAGCTGAAAGCATACCTTAATAAACTAAATTTTCATCAAAAGCTAGGGCATCTAGCTCAGCTTGCCTTTTTTCTGCTTCATGGATTGCTTGAAGAAAAGTCATCATTATTTTGCCATCTTTCATGATATAAGTGTCAGCCAATTCCTCCATTTAACTCTCACTCTCCTACAATTGCATAGAATCAAAATAAGGTCCACCCCTGAAAATAGAATGAATAGAACAACCTGAAATCTAAAATTCTCCATTTCAGCAGATTCTAGTGCATGTTCTTGGAGATGACTTGAATCTAGTTGATTGTCATCATTGGTGCTTTCAGAAACAATAGTCTACCACCAAAAACAATATAAAAATCAGATCAAACAGATGAATCAAGCTACTCCATTCTTGAGCTAGAAGAACCATTTCAGAAATACAACAAGACCAAAGATATTGTTCTTAATTCAAAATTTACAAGAGTGTAGATGGTAAATTTTCAAATTCAACTTGAATATATTTTTTAATAATTTTTTCTTACATTTTAATCACATTATGGTATGTTTACATTTAAATTTTAACCCAAAGTTTGTTCTTTTTATATTATATATATTTATTGATATGTTAGATTTAAGGTAGCAAGCCTGATGCCTACATTAACTGTGATGGCTAGCCTAAGCTATCGTGTGACCTTGCATCCTACCTAGTAGTTTGTGGTAAGGGCAGGGCCTCCTACTGTTTGCATGTGGTGACTAAACCAAGCTAGACTAGATTAGTTGTGGGTAGGACAAAGAACTAAAAGTCTAAATCATGCCTAGCAAGAACATGGTAATTTTTCCTTAGCAAGAATCTAACCCGACATGGCTTAGCATGATCAAATACTTCAATCGGGTCTACCTTTCTCAATGTCGTGTCATAATAGATAGTTCGAAGGGAGAAATCATGTTGTGTCAAGCATGACATAATAGAAGGCTCACACTAAAGGAAGTAATCTGGCTAACAGAATTATGTTGTGTCAAGCATGACACAATCGATCTTCAATTGGTAACCATGTATCAATGCTCATTCTCAAAGCTCTGCTAACACAAAATTTGAGAGAGAGAGAGAGAGAGAGATATATATATATATATATATATATATATATATATCACATCTGGCTCACACTAAAGGAAATAATCTAGCTTTCTTATGGTTACATCTGCTCTCTTATTCTCAGTGTAGGCTCAAACTGCATCAATTTTAAGGCTTAAACAGTATCAACACAAACACAAAAACTCTCATTTCGCAACATAAACATTTCAAAAAACAAAATCAAAATCAAAAAAATAAAACCCGCATGAACATTTGACAGTTGAAGTCGTCAACTTCCAAAATCGACGCCATGTTTAGATTTTGTAATAATCTTAGAACTTGAAAAACATAAAATTTTATATTTTTAAAGTATTTTTAGTGATGAATTTATCAATAATAAATCTATATATTCTATGATAAAGTTTGATGATTAACAAA
This sequence comes from Sapria himalayana, assembly GCA_029783825.1. Classification (NCBI taxonomy): domain Eukaryota; kingdom Viridiplantae; phylum Streptophyta; class Magnoliopsida; order Malpighiales; family Rafflesiaceae; genus Sapria; species Sapria himalayana. Next base: position 6,871,528 of record JAREIK010000385.1, read on the forward strand.
CTATTAATTTTTTTTTTAAAATGAAGTATTTTTATATGAGAATCAATTCATATATTTTCTAACAAATTGTAAAATTAATAGATTGAAATATTTAGAGAATATCATAAATTAATTTTGATAGAAAATTCATAGGTAATAAATCCACACGTATTGAGAAAAAAATTGACATTGACTAATAAAAGTGGTAGAGATTTATCTTTTCAAATATTTTTAATTAGGAATCAATTGACAAATGATGTAGAATTGATCTTAATAACACAATTTAATATTTGCCCAATTAATAAATTCTATATTAGATTTAATATTTGATGAATTAAAAATTTTAAGAAATTATCACAAATGATTTTGATTAGAGTTTCATCAATAATTATGTTACATATTTAGTCCCAAAATTTTGACATTGATAAACTACAAGTTTTCTAATTACAATTTTTTATTATAACATTAATTAAATAATAAATATATAAACAACTTCAAAAAAATATATGTTTAGCCTTATAACTATGAAAAAAAAATCAAATGACCACAAAATTTATAAACTTCTTTTAGCAAGACACATTAAAAGATGGTTGGTCATCTATCCACTCTCCTAAAAGTTATAAAATACTCTTTATATTAAAAAAATATATGATTATATATATTTTATGGTTATAAATTTATAAGAATTCATATTAATTTTTATGAAGATAATATTAAATAATTTTAAAGACATAAAATTTCATATTATTTGATATAATTTATAATATATAAAATTCTAAAAATTACTTAAAGTGAGAAATTTATTTAAAAAAAGTTATATTTATTATTTTAATAATGACAGAATATTAAAAGCTAATAGTAAAAATCTTACTCAATTATTTAATTCTTATAAATTTTAGTTGGGGCAAACCGCAAACATCAATGTATTTATTATTAAATATCACTTTAATTTATTTTAAAGTTTATGAAAAATTTGAAATATTTTTTATAATTCAAAATTTTCAAATTTTTCAGTCATTATTTTTTTTAAGTTTCTTATAATCAAAAATTTTTTAACTTAAAATAATATTATTATTTAGTAGTTTATTCGTTAATTCAGATATTTTTGTAAATATTTTTTATTTAATAATACGATGAATTAATTTAGCTTTTTGTTAGTATAAATTTTAATGTGTGTTGATTTATTTTTTAAGAAATCTTAAAAAATTATTAAAATTAAAGAATTAATTATTTAATGTTTTTATCCAAATTTTTAAGTTAATTAATTAAAAAATTTTAGATAAATTTTTTGTATAATTTTTTAAAAATTTTATAATAATAAAAATAGTTATTTTAGTCTTTATTTATATAATTTTTTTAAAATTATATATATATTTGAAATTTTTTATTTATAATATCCTATTTTTATAATTATATGAGGAGAATGTGTCTTTTGAGGATTGCTAATCTTTAGACCATGATATACCTTTAATATACAAAATTACATAAAATATTAAAACAAATAATAAATTACAAAAATTAAATCATTAAAGATTAGCGACAGAAATAATTACCAGCCCAAATAACAAGTAAAAAATCCCTAGCTAAATGCAATTATTTTTAGAAAATAAATATTTAAGAAATAATTGCTTGTAATTAAATATAAAATAGTAAAAAAAATTATGATAATTAGCTAGCAACGGATTTTATCTTGATCTAATTAGCTAGAAAAAATCCCTAGCTAATCCCTCGCTAATTAGCTAGGGATTTTTCCCTAGCTAATTTTCTATAGCTAATAAATATTTTCTTATAGTGACACCTTATAATTTATCACCATGGGTGTGCAGGAAAGATGAATACATATTTTTGTATATTATCGTGCCTGGTCTGAGAAATCCAAAAGATAAATTAGATATTATCCTGCAGCCCCTTATAGCAAAGCTCAAATTTTTATGGGATGATGGTGTCGAAACATATGATATATCTATAAAATAGAACTTTAAAATGTGAATAACACTTATGTGGAGGTGGACTATAAGTGATTTTCATTCATATTCAATGTTGTCCTGATTGAGTACTGCAAAAAAATTAGCTTGTCCATATTGCATAAAGAACTCGGATGCATTTTATCAAAGCAAAGGAAAAAAGGACTTGTTTTGATTATCACCATAAATTTTTACATGTGGAACATTCATTTCGGATGAACATTGTTATATATAAGAAAGGTCATAAAATCATTAAAAGTACACAATCTTTGAGGTTATATAATAAAATATTAGAAATAATTGAAAGATATGGGTTCAAATATATTATGAATATATTAGAAAATAAATCTTATTAGACACAACTTAGATGTGATGTATATTAAAAATAATTTTTTTATATAATATTTTTAATAATATAATGAATGTGGAGGGAAAAATAAAACATAATGCCAAATCAAGAAAGGATTTGAAAATTTATGTTCACCTCTAGAGTTACATAGGGGCGAATCAATGAATAAATTCCCTAAGGCTTGTTATAGTCTTAAGGATACAAATAAAGCTTTGTGCAAATAATTGTTGGAGCTTAGGTTCCTTGAAAGATATGAATCTAACATGAGAAGATGTGTTGATATGAAGAAGCATAAGTTAGTTGGAATGAAAAGACATGACTACCATGTGTTTATGTAGAGATTAATATTAATAGCATTCCATGAATTACTTCCACAAAATATTTGGGAAGCATTGACTGGAATAAGTATTTTCTTTTAGAATCTCACTTATAATGTCGTGAGAAAGGAAATGGAGCAATTACAAAATGACATCCCAATTATTTTATGCAAACTTTTGTGTATTTTTTTTCTTCTTAGCTTTTTTGATTCCATGGAATATCTTCCAATCCACTTGTCTTATGAATTCATATTAGCATGTCGTGTGCAACACAAATAGATACATCCATTTAAGAGGTAGTTATATTTTTATTTTGTCAATTTAAAAATTTTAATGTATCCGTTGAGTATTTTTTTTTTATATATCAATTTTAGATATCTTAAAGAATTGAAAAACAATATTTGAAATAAAGTCGAAGTCGAAGAATCAATATGCAATGCCTACTTGGATGAATAAGCTTCGATATTTTGTGCACACTACTTTTGGCCATAATTGTATAATTGGCATAACAAAATATCACTTAGCCATAATTTTAGAATATATATGGTATGAGGGATGGATCAGAAGAAATGATGTGTTTTCTATTTTAGACATGCGGGTAGATCATATGGTAGAGCAACACCAAGATGTTTTTTGGATGACATAGAGTATCATGTTGTGCACACATATATTTTGTTGAACTACGAGGATGTTTCACATTATAATGAGTAATATTTATAATAATTTGATATTCTCATTTATTTGTCATTTTGTGCGATACAACATTTTAATTATTTAAAATACCTTCAATTTTGTTTTTGAAGAATATTTGCTCAGGAATTAAGGAAATGAGAACCTTATATTGATGACAATTCAATTGATGCAAAACTTGGAAAGGATTTTGCAAATTAGTTTGAAAATAATGTCAATATATAACTTATCATTCTTGGTTCTAAATAGTTATGTGCAATATTATATATGTATGAATTTATTCTTTATCATTTTGTAGGTATATTTTTCTTCAGCAAATATATGTAACAAACAAATCAAGAATCTTGCAAAATGACTATTATGAAGTTTACAGATATATCTCATATATTATATAAATAGATACAAATTTCACACTTTGAAATATAGTTCAAATAGAGATGCAATGAACAGTGGATTTTGTATCAATGGGTCTAACTATACTTCATGTACTACTAATTTTCACTGTTGAGTAATTGAAATTCTACATGAGTATCCTATTTTACCAATTAAGAGGACTATTATGTTTAAGTGTGAATGGTTTGATCTTAATCCAAATATAGGTACTAAAATTTATATTCAATACAACCTTGATATGCACCATAATAAATTTTATCATAAGTAATAATTTTTTTTTGTGGTACCAGACGAACAAGTGTGTTGCACTAATTATCCAACTACAAGAAGAAATATGCTACTGACGGGCAATATGTAAAATAAAATTTAGAATAGCTATTGAAATTGTTAAAAAGAATGTTACTATCACTCAATCGAGTGTATTAGCATTTCAAAAAAATGATGTTAAACTTCATTCAATCGTTTGTGGGGCAAATGATGGCATTCAAACTTTACTTATTTAATGTGGAAATTATTTGGACATTGATGATAGCCTTCAAACTTTACTTATTTAATGTGGAAATTATTTGGACATTGATGGTGATAATGATGAAAAAGATAATGAGGAGAAATTAATTACAAAATCAAATGATGATGAATATGTAGATAAAAATGATAACTTAGAAATTTTTGAAGATGACTAAAAATTTATTGACTGCATTGTTATTTTCTCATTCTCATTTTGTAATTATTAAAAAGTGGATATTAAATTAAAATATTGTAATTTTTTTTTCTAATGTCATTGTCTTTATCATTATATTGTGTTATTATAACATTTTTCATATTTTGTTTTTATTGCCTCTATATTTTTTGATGTTTATGTAACTTAATTTGGGTATGAGAGATAACTATTTGAATGACGACAATACTACCAATGTCTTTGTACATTCTCCTATATGTACAAAGGAAACTTAGGCATCACCTCTTAGGGTCTTCATGACATACAAAGAATTCTACCACAGATATTCCATCTTCGTCTCATTTTTCACTTGAAGATACTGATAGTTTTATTCCACCTATCTTAGGAGGTCCATGCATTAGTAACGCAACATTAGTACAGGCAGGATATTCATAATCCTTAATTTACATGCTAAGTAATGAGAAAATCTTCATTTGGCTCATAATTAATAATAAACCGTACATAGCTTTCTTAAATTTACTACATCCATTCATTATCATTTTTCATGTTTGTCATTTCAATTAAATATCAAATAATATGTGAATGAAATTATAAATATATTATAATTTTTAAATTTTGGTATTTTATAATAATAATAATGTATGATATTGCTACTTATTAAACTTTATCATTTATAATATTAAAAGTAAATTTTAACTTATAGTAGAACAAATTATGTATTTTGTTTATATATATATATATGTACGTGATGATTTTAAATTACTTATAAGTTTTTTATTTATACTTCTTGTATAATCAAGAAGATATTTAAAGAGAAACTAGTTGCAGATGATATAAATTTGAGTGAAGTGCCTCTAAGTATGAAATAATTTTATAGGGAATAATTAATGGAAAATCTTTGATACATTTACTTATTTTTCAATTTGGTATAATATGATATACTCTTAAAATAAATATATTATAATGTATTATTCTTTTATTTGGTTTTTATAGAAAAGATATACATGGAATAACACTTTGGTGGTATCAGTGAAAGATACATGGAAACTTGTGGTAAGTATGAGATATAATGACAAGTTTTGCAAATAGAAAAAAAAGTAAGATAAAGATACAAAGCATAATGTATCCCCTTGGTGTTTGGATAAAGTAGTGAGAATACTAGAATAGCGAGGAGTTCAAGATATTATTTCAGGTGGCTCACAACATAGTCGATCGAAAAAAGTAGGTGAAGAATAGGAACCTTCAAATAATAAAAGAAATAATAAATTTAAATTTTTGTGATTATTTAAATGTTTAGAATACAAAGGATAATATATATGTCATAATGAATTATGTATCTTAATAGTAACTAATATTTATTTTCAGAAGGTTGAATTGGGACATCCACCGACACCATTTGAAGTATTTAAGCAAATACACAAGACGGATGATTGATCATTGGTGGACAAGCACTCAAATGATATAAATGTGAGTTTCTCATTTTGTATTTGAAGTTTCATTTGACAATTGTAAATAATAAAAGAAATAATTTTTTAAAAATTACTTATGTGGCATTAACTATAAATAAAATGTAAACTCAAGTATATAATTTTATTATAACTAATGATTTATTATTTTTGAACTCAATAAATATAGTTACTAACTTCATTTTAAAAATTTTGTAGTAGCGAGAGGATAATTTCTTGTGATAGTATAAAATTTCTTTTAATATAGTAATTGATGAGTTATGCTTTATTTTAATAATTACAGGAAGCTATGTAAAATATTGTTGCAATTGCTTCTCAATTGATGGATCCTTCTAGAGAAGCACAAGAGATTAATATTGTGTATATATTACCTTGAGGATGTCGGAGTGGAGCGGAAAAAATGGTGAGTATACGGTCATGGTACCCATACATCTACATTTTATCTAGGTTCTATTTGGGGTTAATCATCAACATCTTCCAATTACAATAATATATTTGATGATAGGTTGCACAAGGAGATGCAGAATATTTAGTACATTGCAAAGGAAAAATAAGGAGATGTAACAAAAGAATGAAAAGATGCAAAAGAAAATTGAAAAATTAAAAAAAAGAGGCTTAAAGAATAAAAAGATAGGAGGAAATATTGAAAAGAGAGGAGAAAATAATGAAAAGAGAGAAATAAATGTAACAGAAAATTTTGAAGATTGAGAAAATAATGTGCAAGTTGCTAGAGGCATCATTCATTTTTCATCATTCTGAAGAGGTTCCATCCAGATCTCAAAAGGACAATACTCACCAGGAGAAAGACTCATAAATTTAATTAAACACTATTTAAATTATACTATTACAAACTTTATAAAGATGACAAAAAAAAAGACACATGAGATTATTTGTCTGAGAATTTATGTGATAGCCATAATATTTGGAGAACTATAATTCGTATAGTATAATCTAACTATATCTGAAATATGTTTTTTATGTAGATGATAATAAATTTAAACTAATTTTTTTAGAAAATGGCTCTAAATTTTTTATATTTAGATAAAAATTATACAAAAACAAGAAATATTTGTTCTTTTTGTGTAATCAAAAAGGTAAACTAGTATATACCATTACCAATCAATGTCTACATTGAAAAACTAATATTAAAAAAATGAAAACATTGTTTCAAAAACACTGTCTATATTTTTCATAATTAAACACTAGTTATGTTTATATAGATGTATTTATAAATGTAAATGTAAATAATGTATACATTTATATTTATAACCATGTTTATAAAAATATGTATGTGTGTATGTGTGTGTGTGCAAGTATTTATGATGATGAATATGTCTATATACATTTCTATAAATGTAAACAATGTTTATGAAATATAAATATGTTTTATTTTGATGCAATTTTTATAATTATGAAACGTCTGAGTTTTTTTAGATACGTTTATTATAGAGTATCTTTACATACTTTTTTAGATTTCATATTTATTAGGCGTCAGCGTTACTTTTGAAAAATGTAAAATAATATAATCAATAAACGATAATATTTTTTACATATAATTGAAAATATATTTGTATATACTTTGTCTTTAATGAAATATATTTGTATATTTCATTCAAAAATATATTCAATTTGTTTATTGTAGGATTCACGGTTGACATGTGTCAATGATGTCATAACTATTTTAAATTTAATAAAAAATTAATAATTTAAAAACTTAAAACTTATATTTATATTATATCAGTGACCTAGAATTTATTCAAATTAATCAGCTACAAACTAGTAGGTTTCTTCAAATTTTTTACTTTAAGATAACTGTATCATATATGAGTATCTAATAAGTATCTATAGATAAAACTATGTTAATAAATTTATTTATAAGTTTTAGAAAATAATATCACTAAGTTAAACTATTAGAGGATAAATATGTGTATTTTTAGTAACTTAATAATACAAGTTAAATTAAAATTTTTCTACCCTTGTTAGAAGCAATTTTTATTTTAATCATCAGTCTTAAAAATGTATAATAATATTGAAATTCATCATACATAACATTGAAATCTTTTTTTTATTAAAAATTATTTAAAAAACTACAAAAAATATTAAAATATATTAAATATATATATATATAATATATAACAACATAAAAGAAATATATAAAAAATAAACAAATATATACATACATACATACATATACATATATATATATATATATATATATATGTATGTTTATATATATATATATATATATATAAATAAAAAAAATAAAAAAATAAAAAAATAAAAAAATAAAAAAATAAAAAAATAAAAAAATAAAAATAAAAAAAATAAAAAATAAAAAAATAAAAAACATTAAAAAAATAAAAACAAAAAAAAATAAAAAAATATAAAAAAATATAAAAAAAATAAAAAAATAAAAAAAAAATCATTGAAATCTTTTTTTTTTTTTGCAAATTAAAATATTCCATTAGATTTCTTTAATTGTAAAAGTTGAGAAGTTTTAAAAATTCATATGATTGAAAGAAACTTTTTGTTTCAAAATATTTCAAAGATATTTTTTGAGACTACAAACAAATGTTTCTCAATATACAATATTTATTATTATATATTTCATTATACATAGGTGTATTTGCAACATGAAACATATTTATATATTTCAAGACTACAAACAACATTCATATTTATATAAAATAGGTGTAGAAATGAAAAGTAGATTTTTAAAATTATAGTTAAATATTTTACCATTTTATTAATTTGTTGTAAGAATTGATCCAAGGATTAAATAACCACTAATCATACTTATTCTCAATGATTTAAATATTTTTGAAATAAAGATGCCATAACAAATTTTGGTAAAAAATTTGTAAATATAAAATAACACTTTAAAATGTATTTTTTTTTAATTTTATATAAAATAACACTTCAAGTTTCAGTACATATATTATATATAATTTTAGATAAATTAAACATTAAAACATTAAGAAGCAAAAGATGCAAACAGCAACTAAATTATTAAAATGTATTTTTTTTAACACATATACATACATATATATATATATATATATATATATATATATATATATATATATATATATATATATATATTATGTTTATTACGCATTAAAATCCTATTTTTTTTTAATTTTTTATTATATTGAATATAAAATAATAAAATTCAAGTTTACTTTTTTTACAAAAAAAAAAAAATTGTTTTCAATTAGTGAACTATTTATGCAATCAATATGATCACATAGATCAATGAAAATATGTAGTTTAAGGTAAAAGTATGAACACACACTCATTTGCCACCTCGATGAACAAACATAAGAGAAAAACACTTGACAAAAAACATAAATTTAGTATTAGGCAAATATTTTTTAAAAAAAAAGTCGCAATTCGAGACCAAACAAATCCAATGGTTTGATATGAAGAATGAAAATTGAAAATTATCACTAGATACTATTCGAGAATCAAGAACTGATGAGATTTACAGTCTCTCTATCTAATGAAAGCACAATCTTAATCAGCATTCGATATCTACAAACTCCTTAAAAGAAAGAATTTAGAGAATGCAATGCAACCGACCAGTTTGAAATGAAAAAGAGAAGAAGAGAAAAATGAAATAAATGTAATTAATTCGATTGGTAATCAATGACGAGCTGTCGGGCTTCGCAAGCCTCCCAGAATGTCGAGGTAAGAAGGTTTCTTGTTCGTTACGATATTAGTGAGTTTTTGGGTAAATTTGTTTGTTTCTTCTTTGATCAGATGATCGGAGTTTCCTGTTAAATCCTTGTCAGACTGCATCTGCGCTAGTTTTTGTTCAGAATTCCAACCCATATAATCCGAAAGTGTCATGGAGGAGGGGAGCTCCATTGAATTCCTAGCGGATTTTTCTATTGATGCTGGAATTGCTGGCGGTTTCTCCCCCGGATGGTTGCTCCTCTTCTGTCCCACGCATGATGGATTTTGCGTCACGTAATCTGAATAAAGAACATCTTCGATTCTGGACATCACTGTGAAAGCCAAGCTTTCTAATATTCTCGAATAGCTCTCCAAGATTGCCTGCCCGATATCCTGCGACGCGAGTTACAGATCTTAGGTTTTTAATTTTTTTTTGTTTTTCTGAGATAGACGAAGAAGAAGGAGATGAACTTTTAAGCAGGAAGAATTATAAAAAAAAAAACAGAAAGATAATGTTAGATATAATAACCCACTCTGTTATACTGAATCTTGCTTATGTCGAGCGCAGATTGAGGAATTCCGGGAAAGCGTTGCTTGAGGAGGAGCAGGATGGTTTCAGCTCTATCTTCAAAAATTTCTCTCTTCTCCAAACTAACTGCGGAACCCCAGCTAGATTTACCATCTTTCTGATTCATCTTCCTCTTCCAAATCACGATCGAAGCCTCGATCTTGTTCTTGAGATCTAGGATTTTATGTTCTGATGTCATGTCCATGGTGCATAAAAATTGATCCGGATCAAAGAAATCATCTGTTATACTCTTGTATATCGAGTCTCCCAGACTCGCTCTTCCGTTCTGCAAGCACACGATGAAAACGTTCGAGCCAATAATATAAAAGAAGAGAATGTGTTTTTTTAATGGAGGTCAAAGAGTTGAAAAATTTAATCAATCTACCTTGGGAAGAGATTCGATGTAGTTATCGGGAATGCTCATCTCTAATAAAACTTGAGCATTAATGGCCATGGCAGCTTTCAGAACTTGATTCACACAGTCTTTTTGATACTGAAGAAACTTCTTCGCCATTTCTGACAGACCATTTAAAGGAACTTTTGCAGTGGGCAACCACCATTTTTCCTCCGTTCTTTTCATTCCTCCCTTTTCCGTGTCCTGCGCATCTCGTGAAATGTAATAGAACTCGTTCTGATCTTTGAAATTATCTAGGCAATCCTGAAACATGAAATCTCAAATGAGAAACACAGTGACGACGACCTGGCCATGTCACGAAGCTTCAGAACAATCTCATTTTCTTCTTACTACAAGCATGGCATCAAGCTTGCGCAAGGCAGGAATATTGATGTGAAGATCAGCTCGTTGTTGGGTAGACATCACCTGCAAGCACAGAATCATCAGAAACCTTAACAAGACGTTAGCAACAGAGAGCCAGAGGGAATCGTGCTTTTGATGGACATGTACCTCCATATTTGATCCGTCTACTGATTTTTGTTGCGACGGAACAAACTCAACAACATAATCCGTTACTGATAAAAGCCAATCTATTTCTTTATTCCATCTCGCCTTCCTCTCTGCCGACATAGGCTCCAACCGCCGTTGTTCGCCAAATACGGAAGCTGCAACAAAGCACGCACCGAAGAAACGTCAAAACTATTAAAATGGTAGAGGAGGACGTCTTTGTTTGGTCTACGCCTAACGAAAGAAATCGGAGGGAGAAGGAGCATACCTGCAAGATTAGTAATGGCATTGGACAGTGCCAGAGCAGACGTGACTCCTTTTCCTCCGCCAGACATATCTTCTCCCAAAAGCAATTTAGCAAATCTTTCTTTCATCTGCTCCATGTCTGCGTCATATGAAACCCATAAGTAATCACGAGATGATACACTCAGTGTCTGGTTGTTCAATCACTTGAAACGATAAACGCGGCCAAAGCTTATCCATCGGAAAATTTTAGCGACGAAAAACGAAAAGTTCAACAAATGATAATTAATCGGCAAAATTCCCGACAAAAAAACTCCATCGCCAGAAGGAACAGTTAATAAAGTTGAATAATCGAAAACAAAACGGTTGTAAGGTCTGAAAATTTACTCGCCTGAATGAGGCTTGCTATCCTTTGCCGGGGAACAAACACCGTCGTGGTCATTGGCCATCCTTTCCAATGGGCCCATATGGCCATTCAACTCGAAGGGAGATGCGATCTTCTTCTTCTCCAAAAACGATCCCACAATGGATCTTGATCCTTGTATGCGGAATCCGATGTCCATGTCCTCCGGCGACGAATCCTCCTCCATTCGCACGCTGGCATCGACGCTCAAGCTCTTCACGCGCCGGCCGCCAGGCGACCCGTGCATTCCCATGAAGTGGTGCAGTCTGGACCTGTAGTTTTCCTCGTCATGTTCCAGCGCCCCCACCATTGCTGATTATCGTCAAAATGGCCCACCAAAGCGCCGTTTTCGCATCGATCTTATAGTATTGACATGGATGGATGAGGAAAATGACAAAAGCAGCATGAAAACCGAAAAATGGATCTTTGCAGAGGAGACTGTTTTAGAAGTCCTGCTGGTTTTTTTTTTCGCCTTTTCCGTTAACTGTGTGTTGGACGAACGTGGGGTGTAGTTTTCAGAAAGGAATTTTTTGTCGCCTCTGCCTGCTTGTCATTTTTCCCACAGTAGGAGGGGAGGAGGGCGAGGAGCTTATTGCAATATAAATGCAAATTCCTCTAGGGATGTTTATATAAAGAATTTAAAACAAATTTATTTATGTTATGGTCTCAATTTTCTATATTTGTCCTACCTACATAATTACAAAAATACTATTCCCAAAACTATTATTTATATATATATATATATGCATTATAATGATGTATATATGCATTATATATGCATTATATAATGTATAATGTATATATATGCATTATAATGTATATAGTTTAACATAATTACAAAAATGGCTACATATAGGTTAAAATATATAGTTATATAGATTTAAGGGAGAATTGTGTTTTGGCGTATCAAACACAAAATATATGTGTTTTGTTGGATCAAAATTTTCATAATTAAAAAAAATATAACAAATTTTACAATAATTAAGTTTTTTTGCACCAAACTTTTTATAATAAAAAAGGAGAATCATGTTTAGTTGCACTCTCCATTAAAAATATTTGAAAAAATTGAATTGGAATTTTAATATTTAAAAAAATTGCATCAAACTTTTAAATAATTAATTTTTGATTTACTAAATTATTATAACACCAATAATTAAAATATTAGTTTCTATGGATATATCGGTACATAGATTTAAAGGACATATCGAAGATATATCGGTGTGTATTTATATATGATCACCAATCAAAGATAGATATATCAGTTTAATGAATATATCGATACTTAGAATTTAAGAATATATTGAAGATATATCGGTGGATATATCGGAAATTTTTATCATTGTATAACACTAAAGCACCATCACCCCTTTCTCGTTGCCCCTCGCCCATGACCTCCCTCCATTGGTCCCTCGATGGAGCTCCACGAGCTCCTTGGAGCTCCTCGTTTGAGCTCGTGGAGGTTAGGGGAGAGAGGTCAAGGACAAGGGAAGAGGAGAGAGGGTCGCCGAGATGAGAGTAATAAAATTTTGGTATTATAATAATTTAGTGTACCAAATATTAATTATTTAAAAGTTTGGCGCACATTTTTTTAAAAATTTTTATATTTCAATTATCATTTTTTAAATATTTTATTAGAAGTGTACCAAATACAATTATCCCATAAAAAAGTGAACCATATTCTAAAATAATTAATTTTTTGGTAAACTAAATTTTATTAACTTGATTTTGCCCTCCAAATTTTGGAAAAAAATTAAAATATAATTTAATTATTCGGTTAATCAATAGTGAAAATTATGAGAAATTAATCATATAGCAGGGACAATGTGAGATTCAAACCTTTGTCCTCTATTAGCAAAAACCGAGTAAGCCATTCGATCAAACATATATCATCATGTATCATGCAAATTGAAATACATACACAAACGCGCACGCAAGCACACACACACGCACACGTGCACACACACACACACACATATAAACACACACATATATATATATATATATATATATATATATATATATATATATATATATACATAGATACATAGATACATAGATACATAGATACATATAAACATATTTTATATATATTTATATATATATATATATATGCACACACACACACACATAACTATATAAATATATGTATATAGTTATTACTATAGAAAATCCTTAAATCATAAATGCTCGAATTTGTTTTTGATTTCTTCATGATGGGTAAATAGAGACAGATTTAGAAATAGTGTAGTTCCTGCTATAATCTTCCACGTTAAATTTTAGAAACGGATCACGCAATTACATTTCTATAAATAACAATGGTAAAAATTCATCGCTAAATATTACGATGACAAAGGTATCATGGATTTCATTGCTAATTTTACAATTGAACCACTAGAAATGTATTATACCTTTCTAAAAGAGTAACTGATCAATAAATACATGCATGAATCCGATTCCATTTAAAAATGAATTTAGAAAAGGAAAAATCCATTTATTTTGTCTGCAACATGTACAAGTAGAATTTATGTTGTTTTTGTAAGCAGCATACAATAAACAATTATATACATAAACTATATGAATTGCAACCAAATAAGCACATCCACATATTATTTATCAAATGATATTTATATAACATCCACCATAAGATAAAATATAAGATAACAAAAATAAATATTCATAAATTTCAATACAAAATTTATAACAAAATTTAAAAACTTTTAACACAAAAACCATTAAGTTGGATCAAAAACATACATTGCAAGAAATTAATAACACATCACAAATAACTACATGTCCTCCTAAAGAGTATTGTCATTTAAAGATTTGGATGGATCCTCTTCAGAATGATAAAAAATCAATGGTGTCTCTGCCAACTTGCATATTATTTTCTCCATCTTTAAATATTTTGTTGTATTTCATTTCTCTTTTTATTCTTTCTTCATATCTTTTCAATCTTTCTTTTTTTTTAATTCATCAATTTACTTTTGTATTTCTTTATTCTTTTGTTGCATCTCCTCATCTTTCCTTTGCAATATATTTTAAATATCCTACATCTCCTCGTGCAACATTTCTTCAAACAGATACCTGGATAAAATATAGATGCATGTGTACCTAGACTATACACTCGCTATTTTTTGACTCGACTTCAACAGCCTGGGAAAATATATGCAACATCAATCTATTGCATTACTGTATAATGATCTATCAATTATGAAACAATTACAACTATATTTTCTATAATTTCTACAATTGTTAAAATACCACATAACATATCATTTGCTATATTAAAAGAAATTTTATACTAATAAAAGAAACTATCTTCTCTCAACTACAAAAAATTTTAAAAAGGATTTTATTAATTTTATTTAATGAGTTTATAAAAAATAAATTATTAGTAATGGTAAACAAATAATTTGAGTTTGCATTTTATTTATATTTAATGCCAAATAATGAATTTATTTTTTTTTCATTTTAAATTATAAATTATAAAATTAAAGTACAAATACAAAATGAGAACCTCACATTAATATCATTTGAGAATTTATCCAAATACTATTATAATAATTCAACCACTTTATCCAAACACCAAGAAAGATACTATTAGACTTTACATCTTTATCATACTTTTTTCTTCATTTTCCAAGCTTATTAGTGTATCTCACACATACCACTTGTTTCCATGTATCTTTTATAGATACCATAAAGCATTATTTCATTTATATTTTATTTATAAAACCCTAATAAAATAATAATACATTGTAATAAATTATTTTTAACAGTATATCATGTTACACCAAAAATGAAAAATAAGTAAATGCACTAAAGATTTACCATAAATTCTTTTTTATAAAATTTTTACATACTTGTGGGCACTTTACTCAATTATATACCCTATGTAACTAGTTTCTCCTTGAATATTATCTCGATTATACAAAAAGTAGAAATAATAAACCTATAAGTAATTTAAAATCATCATGCACATATATAAAAATAAAGACAATTTTTTTTGCTACTAAGTTAAAATTTACTTTTAATATTATAAATGATAATATTCAATAAGTAACAATATAATAAGTTACTATTATTATAGAATACATATATTTAAAAACTATGATATAGTTATTATTTTGATTATTCATTTATCATTTTATGTTTAATTTAAATTAAAAAAAAACAAAAATAATAAAGAATAAATGTAGTACATTTTAGAATGCTTTATATTGTTTATTATCAATTATGAGTCGAATAAAAATTTTCTCATTACTTAGCATATAAATTAAGGATTTTGAATATCCTACTAGTGTCGCTGCTGTTATACTAAAGCATGAGACTCCTAAGATAAGTTGACCGAAACTATCAATATCTTTTAGTGAAAAATGAGACGAATATGAAATATCTATGGTAGTAAATCCGTGTATATCATGATGAGGTGATACTAAAGATTTCTTCATACGTGTAGTTGAATGCAAAAAGATATTTGTAGTATTGTCGCCACTGAACTATTACTTGACTTCCTTTATCCCTCATCATACTTTGAGAATCTCGGCTGCTTGAATGATTACCTCTCATACCTAATCAAATTACATAAATATCAAAATATACAAAGATAATAAAATATTATATGAAATATCATAATAATAGAATTCAATGATAAACACATTGACATTAGAAAAAACAATTACAATATTTTAATTTAACATTCACTTTTTAACAATTACAAAATAAGAATGAGAAAATAACAAGGTAGTGAATAAATTTCTAGTCATCATCAGAACTTTCTAAGAAATCAACTCTATCTACATATTCATTGTCATCTAATTTTATAATTAATTCCTATGTATTATCTTCTTCAACATTGACATCACCAATATCCAAAATATTTTCACATTCATTAAGTTAAGTTTGAATATCATCATCTACCGCAGGAATGATTAAATAAGCTTCCACATTATTCTCTTGAAATGTTGGAAAACGTGATGGAGCGACCATAACATTCCTTTCAACAATTTCAATAAAATAACTAATTTTTATTTTACATATTTCCCACTAGTTATATGAATTTCTTCTTGTGATTAGATAAGTAGGGTAACATACATGTTTAACTTGTACTGCACGAATAAAAGACTTGTACTTATGAAAAAATTTATTATGATGCACATCAACAAGATTGTATTGATGATGAATTCTAATACTCATATTTGTATATGGATCAAACCATTCACACTTAAACAGATAGTCCTTTTAATTGGTAAAGTAAGATGCTTTATATGTAAAATTTCATTTAGTCGACCATGAAAATTTGTACTACATGTAGTATAGTTAAACCCCTTGATGCAAACACTACTGTTCATTACAGCTCTATTTGAACCATGTTTCAAAATATAAAATTTTTATCTATTTACATAATGTATGAGATACATCTATAAACTTTGTAATAGTCCTCTTCATTTGTTTATTACAAATATTTAATAAAAAAAATCTACCTACAAAATGATAAAAGACAAATTCATACATATATATTGCTGCACATAATTGTTTAGAACCATGAATGATAAGTTATATACTGACATATTTTTCAAACCAATTTGTAAAATCATTTTCTAACTTTTTATCAGTTAAATCATAATCAATATGAGGTTCACTTTGCCTTAATTCCAAGGTAAATATTTTTCAAAAACAAAATTGAAGATATTTTGATTAATTAAAATGTTATATCACATAATGACAAAGAATCGAGAATATAAAATAATCTTACTTAATATAAGGTATAACTTTCTCTCGGTTCAATAAAATATATGTGTGCACAACATGATACTCTAAGTTATCAAAAAAAATATCTTAATATTGTTTTATCATATGATCTACCCCCTTGTCTAAAAATAGAAATTATATTATTTTCATCTGATTTATCCCTCGTACCATACACATTCTTTGTTGATAATATTTTATATCAATTATATAATTGTGGCTAAAATTAGTGCACATATAATATTGTAGCCTCTATAATCAAGTATGTATTTTATATCAATCCTTTGACTTTAACTTTATTTGAACATTATTTTTTAATTTTCTAAGATATCTAAAATTGATATATATTATAAAAAAATTATCAGCAGATTAATAAAAATTTTTATATTAACAGATAGAAAATATATTCCCTCTCAAATGGATATATCCATCTGTATTCCATGAGACGTGCTATCATGGATTCACAAGAAAAGTGGACTGAGAGATATTCTATGAAATTAAAGAAACTAAGAAAAAATATGCTTAAGTTTGCATAAAATAATAGAGATGTCATTTTGTAATTACTCAATTTCTTTTTTTTCACAACATTGCAAGTAAGATTCTTAAAGATATTACTTATTTCAATCAACACTTCCCAAACATTTTGTGGAAGTAATTCACGTAATGTTATTGATATTAATCTCTACTTAAACACATGACAGTCATAACTTTTTATTCCAACTAACATATGTTTTTTCATATCGACACATCTTCTCATGTTAGATTCATATCCTTCTGGGAACATGAGCTTCATCAACTATTTGCACAAAACTTTCTTTGCATCTTTAAGACTATAACAAGCATTAAAAAATTTATTCATTGATTTGTCCATGTGTAACTCTAGACGTGAACATAACTTTTTAAATCCTCTCTTGATTTAATATTATATTTTATTTTTTCCTCCACGTTTATTATAGTATTAAAAATATTATCAAACAAGTTCTTCTCAATATATATCACATCTAAGTTATGTCTAATAAGATTTATTTTTCATTATGACAAATCTCAAAAAATACTTTTTTTTCTTTCAACCACAGAGTCAAATCTTTGAAATTTGCATATTGAGTCAATATGCATCAATATCTATAATATTTTTGAACTCATATCTTTCAATTAATTCTAATAATTCATCACATGACCTCAAAAGTGGTGCACTTTTAATGACTTTATGACTTTAATTAAATGCACAAATATTCATCCAAAATGGATGTTCCACATATAATAATTTATGATGATTATCAAACTAAAAAGTTTTTCCTTCTTTACTTAGGTAAATTATTTTCGAGTTTTCAATGCAATAAGGACAATATAATTTCTATACAAAACTCAATCAGGACAACATTGAATATGCATAAAAGTCACTTATAGTCCACATTAGCACTGCTCATATTTTAAAGTTATATTTTCTATATATATTATATATTTTAACACCATCATCCCACAAATTTTGAGCTCCACTATAATGAGCTGTAAAAAATTATTCTATTTTTCATTTTGATTTCTCAGATTGGCACGACAACATACAAAAATATATATTCATCTTTCATGCACATCTATGATGATAAATTATAAGGTGTAATAATAACTGGCCATTAAAAATATTATCCTACTCCTGTTTGTCCGAATTATTGAAATGTATCTATGTACAGTCATAATCTAATTTTTCAGCTTTAATCTACAAATAATAGATGACAATCATCAAAATATTTCAAAGAAGAAGAATATAAGCAATGTCACATCATGTCATCTTCAATAATATGATATTTATGTCAACTCATATCATTAGCAGTAGCATCATATACAAATAATCTTTACAGTTGAGGAGTTAATGAGAAATAAGATATCATTTTATAAAGAATATTGATTTTTTACTTTTTATATGCTGTATTTCTTTTATACTGAGGATAATTATAGATATCACATATAATTACTTTATTATCTATACTCCAATATATCATGTTGCTATTTAATGCAATAATAATTTTTTTTCACTAACAAACCAAAATATCACATTAAATTCTTTGTGCCATAAAAACTATCTGTTATTTCATTATTATTTGGTAATAATTCAGATAAAAACTGACATATTTTATGATAACACCTTTCTAAATAATGATTCTTTACCTTTATAGTCTGGTCGCCACAAATAATTTTGAGTGGCATTAGGATTACCTTCCCAAACCTCTTCTTATGAAGTCTTTAGCATTTCAAAAAATTATTTTACTGATTATATAAAAATATAATCACTGATATTTAAATTTAATGAAATACTAATAATATTATTCAAAATTACTTTACATAGATTATTGGGATTAACAAATTTAATGATATTTTTGAAAATATCAATATTTTAAAAATCAGACCAATGATTGAACCAAAAAAGTTATTGATTCATAGTCTAAAAACTAGACTGATGATCAAGCCAAATGAAACCGAGAGCAAAAAGGTCACTGATAAATAGTCCGACCAATCGGACTAACTAGCTTGATCTAATTTTTATAACACTGGAAAATATCATTAGCAAAATTACTAAAATTAAGCAAGAGCCACAATGTTAATAATATAATTGATTAGATCTTGCAATAGATCAATACATCAAAGATATAAATGACTAAAAAATAACTATGATACAGCATCTCCAAAAGACTCGCTAAATGCCTTCGTTTAGGTATTTTAGCAAGAATTTTGCCAAAAACAAACTCTAACAGACTCGCCAACCATCTAGTTATTTTACATTTCGTTGGATTCACTCGCTAGATATAGCGATCCTTTCTTCCTCGCCAGACATATAACTATTCGCATATTTTTAGAACAGTACCTCCAAATTCAGGTAATCTTCATTTTTAACTATTACTCTGCATATCATCTGAATTCTTTTCTGTTTCTAAGCTTCGTTCAGAGTTGTGTCAGAAGAATCATCGAAATCAGATTCGCATTGATAAGATGATTTCAAATTGCAATCATCCATCGCTTCTCTACGTCTTCAACTATCTAAATCATGTTTTGTTTTGAGGTTCATGATTTCGTAACAAAAAAAAAATTTCTGTTTAGGATATGAATTTCGTGCAAACTATTTTGATTTCCTAAAATTTAATAAATTTTAAAACAGTGTTTTTTTTATTTTCGATTCAGCTCATTTTTCATAAACATAAATTTGAGTTTTCAATTCAGCTCAAATAATTTTATAATTATTTTTAAGTATAAATGAAGAATTTATCCTTAAAATTTAAAAATTATACATCAACAATGTGTGTGTGTGTGTGTGTTGTGTCTTTGTTTTTTGTGTGTTTGTGTGTGTACTTGTATGTGTGTGCTCATGTGTGAGTGTTGCTTATATAATACTTAGCAAATCCAATGAATTATTGTTTAATCGTGTAAGAATTGTTTCGTTGCACAAATTATTTGAAATATGTCTATATGATTATAATATATTTACACAAAATCAAAGGCAGTAATAAATTTAGGCATTATTTGAGAAGATTATATAAATATGTTTAGTTTTTAGGATGTTATTTCTATAATGATTTTGATGAATATGGCGATGATATGATATTTTATTTATTAGTTTAATAATTATTTTTTAAAAGTTAGTTATAGTTAGTTGAAGTTGATAGCTAAAATAGATAGCATTGTTGGAGTAAAATTTAAAAATTGAGTAGCTAAAATATATAATACAATATTATATTATTTTTAAGTAGATATTTTAAAGAATATTGTTGGAGTTGCTCTTAATAGTGTAATAAATTGGCATAAAATATACAAATTTGATAATAGCTACAAATCTAGTTATTCAACATTCTAACCACTAAAATTAGATATATTCGACCGGTAAAATTTGTATTGATTATCTAAATCATTCTATTAGAGTATCTACAACCACACTCGAATAATTTGTATTAATAGTTACTCAAATTATATTTAAATATTAAATTCATTATTTTAGCTAGTAATTTTTTAGAATACACTCCAACCTCACTCTCTATTTTATACTAAATTTCCAATAATTTTAAAAAAGTCAAACATATATATAGGGAGAGAAAAAAAAAAGGAAAGGAGAAAATTTAGAGAGCTTGGTCTTTACATTTGTTGAGAAATTTGAGTAAACTAGAAAATAGAAAGTGGAATAGAGAGTGAGTTGGAGAGGATTTTTTGTGTTTGGATGGCTAAAATTACTAAAAATGTATAAATAGAGGGTAGGTTGGAGATAAATAGATGATTTTTTTAATTTTAATATTAATTTCAAGAATACAAACCTCCATAGTGGGTGCCATGTTTTTTGCCAACTACAAACTAGAGCTTAGCAAAAAGAAAAAGAACTTCTACTAGCTTCCCCGGATTGAGGTGAATATTAGCGGTTTTCTCCTCTTAGTTTTGCATCTTTCGATTTTGCTTCGTGCACTAGATCTGGTTTGCTCCTTCTCAAAGCTTTCGTTTCTTTCTGATCTACTTGATTTTGATGTTTTCACCTTTAATATTTGATCTGGTTTTGTATTGTTGGATGATAGGCTATTTAAATTTTAAAACATTGATAAAACTAACTTGTATTAGGCTTTCAAAAATTACTTTTAACATGTACTAGTCTCTGTTCAATTGATGGGGCTTCCAAATTTACTTTTTTATGGGGGAAGGGGATACTTTACCAGAAGAGATCACCTAAAAGCGTAATTATTACTTTTAGGATAGAAAATTTTAACAAATAAAAAAAAATATAAAGGAAAAATAGAAAATCAGAATTCATTTATCCAAAAAAAAAATTACTTTCACTTGTCCAATTTTAGTAAATTTGAAAAATAGATAACTTTAATTTTTTTCCTATATTAAAAGATGTGTTATTTTTTATCGAAACTTTTTAAAAATAAGAACAAAAAAGGAAATCACTAGGAATTATATTTTTTTGCACTTTTTGAATTTTTATTTGAATGTAAACCTTGGAAACGTTTTTATATGAACTTTATGTTAATTAAAATATTTTCAAAATAACAATTAATGAGAAAATGTTTACTTTATTTAGTTTTAAATTAAATTTGTTAAATGAACCTATTTTTAGGTATTTATTAATTTTGTATTATATCATAATTCAATGGGAAGTAAATGACATAATATATTAAAATATTTTAGATTATTTTTTTTGTGTGAAAATTAATATTTGATTGCTTTTAGGTTTGTCGAGTCTTATCGATGTGCATATTGCATCACCTCTATTTTCAAGGAGCGGATTAACATTGTATGATATAAATGGAGCACAATCACAAAGGAGATAAAATATTTTTATTGGGAATAGCAAGGTTTAACTCATTCACTTATAGACTTTATATGTAAAATGTGTACATGAGAAATTGAATATATGAATTGTTGTGTTTGTTGGTTAAGATGATAATTAGTAGTATTATATAAATGTGTTATTATATTGTAAGTACTTAATTTATTTGTTTTATTAGGTCGGATTATTGCCAATACAGAGGAAACTCTACCAAAATTTCCTTAGAAATATCATTATTAATTATTTTAACATTGATTCCCTACTTATATGAGTAACTATTAACTTTCTTTATAGAAATATTTCTCATGGGATATCGAGATGGAGGGTATCATCATATCAACTTGGGAGGTGCTTTCCAAGTCTAGGTATACAAATAAATTTGAATAAGTAGAAGAAACATGGGAGACCAATGCATGTTACATAGTCCATCTGGGCAAGGTGGAATGAAGCATGGGGTGATGTTGTAGTGTTTCGGGCTCGATCATAATGAATATCTCTAGGTTGCCGAACTGAGAAGGCTGGACCAGGCACAGGACCTTCAAGACACACTAGAAGTTCTATTTCATTCTCAGAGCATGTTAGGAGGATTATATGTACTTAAAACTATTGCTTTATTTTTATTTTGACTTGTAAGATCATAACAAATATATCTTCTAGTTTTACTAATATTTCTATATAGGAGAAAGAGACCGAGAAGAAGCCATCCCTTATCCAAATCCATCAACAACTGCACACTTCTAAGAGCATTCATTCGTGGGTTGACGAGATAGCTCGCCAAATTGGGTTAAATAAATTAAAAGTATATTATGTTACCTCAAGTTTTTTTTATTATGCATTCATATGTTTTTTGAATATCTATTTCAATTTTGTAGGAAGTTGTGAATCAAGAAATGCAATAGTTGGTACAATAGATGAAGGTTCAGGAGCGAATACTACATCTATCGATGAAGATGCAGCATACTTATGAGTTGTGATAGCTGATAAAAAATGCTAGTGACTCATATACGGATTAAGTGACCAATCTTCAGTATACATTAGCAGCCCATCTTACCAATCCACTACATGCTCATCCAATAATGATTTTGAGCTACGTGAGCAGCTTAAGGACGAGGTTCGACATGAAATAAGGTTTAAAGTATTACAAGATCAACTTGATGAGGTTAAGGCTCTACTAAGGGCTTTATCTCAATTGACACCGGTCTCCTCATTAGCTATAGCTCCACCACATGTGGATGACCCCCCTACAAATGACCCAACCACAGATGATCCCCCCATCGGTGATATGTGAACATTCTTGTTATTGAACTTGTTTGGTATGTTGTATAACTATCTAGAACATGGGATTTAGTACATGTTATTTTGATTTATATAATATGGTGGATGCTAGTTTTTGTCAAAATAGGTTCTCATAGTTTTTATTTCATTTTAATTTTTTTATTATTTTTTTTAAGGTTCAAATAATTTAATAATTAATTTAATTAAGTAATTTAAGTAAGTAATTTAATTATAAATTTAGTTACTGCCTTAGTTTAGTCACTAACTAGCTATTATTGTTTAGCTACTAACTCAGTACCTAAATAGCTACATTACATAGCTACTATAAAAATTAATCACTAAATAGATATTACTATTAAGCTACTAACACAATAGCAAAAATAGCTACTTGCTTAGCTACTAAATTTATTTAACCACATAACTACTTTTATTTAGCAACTAACTTTGTAGCTAGAGGTGTCAAACGGGCCGGGCCGGCCCGGCCCGGCACGAGGCACGGCACGGTTCGGTCGTGCCTGGGCCGGCCCGGCACGATAAAAAAACGTGCCCGGGCCCGTGCCGGGCCCGTCCGCACGAACCACGTGCCGGGCCGTGCCTGGCCCGGCACGACTCGTGCCTTGGCACGGCACGTCGGCCCGCGTGCCTGAGTCGTGACTCGTGACCCAACCGGGCCCCGCCCCCGGTAAAAAGACCGCGGGTCGGGTCCAAACAGACCCGACCCGCCCCGCCCCGCCTGCCCTGCCTTGCCGTGCGCCCGTGCCCGAGCGGGCCGGCACGGCCTTGCCGTGCCCACGGGCCGTGCCGTGCCCGAATTTTAAAAACCGTGCCGTGCCGGGCACGGCACGGCAGCACGGCTGGGCACGTGAAAAACGGGCCGTGCCGTGCTGGGCCGGCCCGTTTGACACCTCTATTTGTAGCTAAATAGCTACTTTGTTTAGCTACTAAAAAATAGTAACTAAATAGCTATTACAATTTTGTTACTATTATAGTAGTTACATAGTTACGAAATTTTTTTAATCGCTAAATTGCTACTCCTATATAGCTATTATGATGGTACTTATATAGCTATAATACTTTGCTACTACCTAGTTTAGTCACTAAATAGATACTATGTCATGTAGTAGCTAAGTACTAGCTTTATATTGTTTTAGTAAACTATTGTATTTTCAATTGTAGCTACTATTATTGTGAGAAACTAATTAGTAGCTATAAATAATCTCCCTTTTCTCTATTTAGCTATTAAATTTTTTAAATTAGCTACTACCATTGTTGGTAGCTATTCTTACTAGGAAATATAGTAGCTAAGTAGCAGCTATATATAATCATCTCCTTACCTAAAATAGCTACTACATTTTTCATTATAGCTATTATTCTTTTAGTAGCGAATTAATTATGACATTATGTAGTGGCTAATAGCTACTACTAGTAGCTAAAATTAGCTTAGCAATAATGAATTTTTCTACTACATCCTTTAGTAGTTATTTAGTAGCTAAATCAATTTAGCTACTAAGATAAATAGTTTAGCTACTAAAATAAGTAGTTTAGCTACAACTTTCTTGTAGTAGCTAAAATCAAAATTTCTAGTAGTGTAGCCATAAATAACTAATAATTAGTTATTTATGGCACAACTTTTTTCTGTATTTATACCAAACAAAATAGCTACTAACAAATCTATTTTTTACAATATGATATCATCTGTGTTCACATCATAAAAATTATGACTTTGACATTTAAGGGCATTACATGGACATCTTATTTTTGTTTCATCCATAAATTCAAGTTATTTTTCAATGAAAACAATAAATTCTTTAATCCTATTTACAAATTTATTAGTTTAAAACTAATCTTTCAGTCTTATATTCATTCATTAACGATTAGGTCGTATAATATTTTCTATTCTTATAACACAACATTAATAATTTTGGAAATATAATAATATATACAAAGATATTTTTGTAATAAAGATATAGTAATATTTTTTTTGAAATTGCATAAATCAAACAAATAAATTATGATAAAATAATTATTAGATAATTTTTGGATTAAAATCAAAAAATGTTGGTTGTTCCAATGTATTTTTGTCATCTACATAAAAGAAAAAATTTGATATTTATCTATATTGGATGAAAATGCATTAAAAAAGAAAATAAAAATTTGCAATGTCATAATTTTAATTTCTATATTAATAATAAGTACTAAATAATAGTATAAATATGTTATATATAATATAAATAATAAATAAATTATTAATGTCAATATATTTAAATTTATCAATAAAAATATATACAAAATAAATCAACTATCAATAAAGAAAATTATTAAAATGAATGGGAAATTCTTCTAATTTATATGAAGCATGTAGTGTACATAGGCTTATACCACATGTGACATGTAATATATAATTTTTTTAATATTAAATAAAGATGGGTATTATTTATTTTATTATAATTTTAGTGAAATGTAGATCAAACAACTATATAAATTTTTAAATTAGCTTCTATTTTTTTTTGTTTTAATAATTTTTGGTTATGTTTCACTATTCTAATTGCATACCTTGTTTATATTTTTTCCATTATTATTGTTAATACAATTGAACAATTAGTAATTGTTTTAATAAAAATAAATTATTTTTTGCTAAGGTTATGCCATTAATACGAGTTATTGAATTTTGGAATTATTAAATATCATGTAATTCTAGCAAGGAAACAAAATACAAAATAATTTTGGTGATATTAATTATAGGTCAATAACAAAATACACAAAACTATCATAAATCAATTGTGTTACAACAAAATTTTACAAATATAAGTATAAGAAAAAAAATGTAAACAAATATAAATTATTCATAACTTATCAATTGTATTTATAATAATTCAGCAAAACAGTCGAATAGAAGCCAATATAAATATAAAAATGGAAAAAATTACATGTAACAAGAAAATGTACAATGCAACTAATCCTAAATACAATACATATGAAATATAATAAAAATCATAATTTTATACCTCAATTATGAAAATAACGTCGAACAGTATATAAGGGATAGGAAATTCAAATGTGAATCGAACGAAATCATAACCAAACCAAAAAGTCTCCAAAACCCTAAGAAAACTTCGAAGTTTCGAAGTGGTCTTCAGAAATTAATTATCTTATTTTAGCGATGAATTTATTTGTGTCGCTAAAATAGCGATGCAATGACCTTTTGTCGCATAATCATTTTAATTTATATAGTGACGGACTTAATATCCCTCGCAATAAAAGAAACAAATACAATTTCCTTTTCTGATTATAAATGAATGGAAATATTTTCATCGCTAAATTCCACGCACGCATATCTGATTCTCACTTTGTAGATCATTTAGTAATGGGATAAAAAAACTCAAAAATTTTTGTTATTTATCGATGAAAATTTTGTTCATTTTAATTTTTTCCTAGTTTTGTTTATCCTGTTTCTAATCCATTTTTAATCCATTCCTAATTTTTGAAATGGATTTGGGTGTTTCTATTTTCCATTTCTAAATGGTTTATTTCTTGTAGTGTGTGTGTGTGTGTGTGTTTACATAGGCAAACATATATAGATATGTTTGTTGATTTTTATATGTTTATATATATATTTAATGTATATTTATATATGTGTTTCCATATATTTTTTATTTATATCTAAGTATTTGAATTATATATTAATTCAAATACAAATATGTGTTTTGGTGCACCAATATATATATATATATATATTGTGTTTGGTACACCAAAACACAATTCTCCCTAGTTTTAATATATATAGTATAATATATATAGGTTTAAACTATATATTAATTAACTACATATGTTTAACATGTTATTTATATTGTTTTCAAGAACATTGTTGTCTAAAACACTTTTCATGACGAAAACACTATTTACATAAAAAAATAGTGTTTTCAATATTATTTTTAAAGATTTTTTATTTTTATTTAACTATGTGGTTAGGGCAAATTTGGAAAAAAAATTTCTCTAGGGACTTTTTGGCTAAAATATTTTTTGAGGAGACCATAATATAAATATTTTTATTTTTGACCTCCTTTACATAATTTTCTCTTTTTTTTTTAATTTATCAAGAAACTACAATTTTGTTTAACATGAAACAAGATAGTGCAAGTACATATGGATTCTTCCTTGCAATGATAGTTAGTAGCACAAAATAGACTAATTCAAGCCCAACACAATCTTATTTTAAAAATGACCATTATCAAGATTTAATAGAGTTGCAATCGTGCTGACACATGTTTTTGCATGGTTGATGGTTTCAACCAATTTATATTGGGTAGGATTCATCCATATATCAAATCATGTACTCTATGTGTGATCTTAGGCTAGTAATTTTTTTCCAAATTGTCAAAGTTAGCATGCTCTCACTTATCACAAAAGTTAAATCCGCAAGATCTCGTATATAAGATTAATAAAAGAATGAATTATTTAAAAAGAGTAAATAAATTATAAATAAACTTGAGTGAGTCTAACAATAAAGTGGTTCTATTATATAGTGAGAAATCTTATTTATCAAAGATTTGGATTATATCTCATGTCACAATCTTGTTACATAGAAAATTATAAATTATTATAGAATATAAATAAACTTTGAAGTTTTTAGAACCTTCAAGACTATAAAACATCTTTAAAAAACACAGCTCATGATTTGTATTTTATGAAATTTTATTTGCCCATGATATTCTCTCTCATTTATCTTGTTGATGGCCTTATCAAAACATTACTATGAAACTTTGCATTCTCTTTCTAGAATTAGCATAATATACTGGAGGGCTCATAACTAGCCTTGGCATCTAGTAGTCTTTACTATTTCATCAAAATTCTTGTCATGACATGTAATTATTCTTCCTCATAATTCATTCTACCAAAATGGCTTAAATAATCTTTTAATATAAAACTTTTACTCCTATTGGTGCTTGATATGACTCATTTCATATCAGATCATCTTGAACCTCATGGAATAGCTTCGATATTCTCACATGAAATATTAGATACACTTTGAGTTTTTGAGATAAACCAAGCTAATATGAAACATTACCAACTATTTTGAGAATACGATAAGGTCTCATATATTTGTACCAGTCCCTTCTAATCTCCTTTATTACGTACCACTAATTGTAGTTTTATCAACATCAAGTCCCCTACTTGATAGTGCATATATCTTCATTTATTATCCACCCACTTCTTCGACTATTCAACTATTTTTTGCAATCCTATTCGAGTCATGTTAGTATGTTTTTTCCAGTCCTTGGCAAAATGATAAGCCATTGGATTTGATCATGCATATGTTGTCAAAATGGTGTTTTAGGTGTATAGTTGTTATCCAATACCAATTTCAAATAAAATTTGTCTCTTTGCTTTTCCCTTTGCAAGTTATAGGAAAATTATGTAATATTACTTATTTTTGGTCAATTCCTTTATGAGGAATTCATAAATTGTTGTGAAAATACCTCCATTAAAGCATTCACCCTTTATGTATGCCCATCAATTTGGGTGTGAGTACTCATTGAAAAAAGTAAACTTGATCTCATCAACTCGAACATTTCTATCCAAAATCACTTTATAAATCACTCATCTTGGTCATAGATTATGGATCGAGGAATACCCCAATACTTCACAAAGTTCTTTAGAAATAATATAATTACTTCCTCCATTTGACGTTCTTTCAAAACAGGTATGAAAGTAGCACATTATGAGAATCAGTGAACTATTATTATAATGCTCACAAAGGCATAAATTCAATAATGGAGTCCATGAAGATACTCTCTCATGGATGTTTTAGGATTTATAATGATAGTAAAATACACATTGGTGTCTTCTACTCCACCTAATCTTGTTAATAAACTAGACAAGTCTTCACAAAAACTTCCACATCATTTTTCATATATGGATGATAATATTGCTCATCCACTAAAATATGTAGTATGATACATAAGTAAATGACAAGCTCACATGGAATCATGACACTCATACATGATTTCTTTCAACAACTTTCCAAATGAGGGGACGTATAGTCATTTACTCTTGGTATAGAGTAAATCATTTTGCACGCAAAATCTGAGTCTTTCCCTTCAAGAAATACTCCATAATGGATTTAATCATTTTATCTTTGGATAATTCTTTTCTAATATGATCTTTTGAATATTTATGTGTAGTTAATTGCCACAAACTCTATCTTTTGGCTTAACACATCTACTATCAAATTGGTTCTTCTTCACTTGTATTTTAATGCATAATCAAACATGATAATGAACTCTTACTTATGGCTTACTTGGGAGTCAGCTTCTTTTATGAAATATCTATGAAATAACTAGCAGCTACATTATTAGTTTTACCATAATTCATGATCCAAAAATATAGTCCCTTCATACTCACAAAAAAATGAATTCATGTCATCATTTATCTTTCATGAATTATATATTGTTATTTAGGTTAATTTGCTTCTGACTTTCAAATACAATTTGATGGCTTTCTTAGACAAGTATCCCTTGGATCACAAAATCTGAAATATTTATGTGTACTCATGGTTTTATATAATTTGGCAAGGCTAAGATATGCTCTTCTATGATAGTTTTCTTCAAATGATCAAATATTTTTTAGCAAACTCCATGTCACTTTCAAATACATTCATTCTAGAATATGTTAGTCAAAAGTGCGAAAATGTGAGAATATTCCTAAATGAAATACCAATAGTAATTGGATAACCTATGAAATGATCTTAGCTCCATCACTTTTATTGGTAGATCCCATTTGATAATAGCTCACATCTTTTTTTTTCCATTTATAATACTTTTTCACCCACAATACGACCCAAATATGACACTTTTAGTTGGACAAAATAGGATTTCTCTCATTTCAAATATACTTTATTTTTATTAGGTTTGAAATACTTATCTTAGAAGATGAACATATTTTTCTAATGACTTTATATACACAAAAAAAACATCCAAATATTTCATCACAAAATGATCAAGGAAAAATTATAGTATCTAATTCAAAAGTGTACAAAATACAGCTGATACGTTTGTAAGTCCACTCTGCATTTCCAAGAATTCATAGGATTCATATCTCATCAAACATATCATCTTTTTGGTTCATCACCTTCAGTTATTTGTACTTGATAGTATCTTGTTGCAATTTTATTACTCTACATAATTTAATTAGTTAGGTAATGTCTCAAAATACTTATTGATGAGGTTATTCCATTAATTAAGATCTACAAGTATATGATTCATACATATAATATAACAACTTTAAGTTCAAATATTAATCACATAAGGAATATATTAGTAGTTTAGTTATCTAATGAGAGACAACATATTTTCAGTAGAAGAGATACTAAGATTATAATTAATCTTAGGATCATGGTCTAATTACCTAAATTATGTAATGTTATTTATTTTTTCGATATATATTAAGTTGGAAAAAGAATAAAAGTTAGAGTGTTGTGTAAATGACCTTCTGCCTCATCAGTATACAAGGTGATTATTGAGTCATTCCCAATAATGGCCCCTTTGTAGTTGTGCCCTCAATATGTCATCAGCAAGATAATACTTCATTCATATATGAAAGTCAGTCATAATCTCATATCTTTTAGGCAACATTATCAATTAGCCTTGATGGATGCTTCATATGCATACTCTCATTCATTGGACACTATTATCTTAAAGACTAATGGTTGGCATTATTTGTAAGCATTTATACTTTTGACATCATATGCACTATACTCATACAATTAATCTATGTCTCCTTCAAGTTTCACCCATATGAATCATATAAGTAAAAGAAACTCATAAGGATTGTCACCCCCTTTTAAGTCACAACATACTTATGTATATCTCAAAAATTACATCTCATTATCCTCCTCGATGATGATGATGAGACTCTTACACTAAAGGTGAACCCCTTTTTTGAATATTCTATATAACATCCATCTCAATCAAGAACTAGTCTCTCTAAAACATATAGAATATAGATATGTGAAAGTATTTGAACTTTTAGCTTCATAAGTAATATACTAAATAATTACGATACTCAAACTTTGGGATTTGACATATAAGTCCATCTCATGCATAACAATTATAATGGTTTTCACCACCTTTTTATAGGATGTATGAGTAAGTCTCATGGCTTACCTTTCATCATCCACCATAACTACCTTGCACAAACTAACTATTAGTCTAAATCATTATTCAAGTTCTATTAAATAAGCATCCATTAACATCCAAAAACATAAAGTATAAGCAAACCAATACTGTATCAATCAAACTATTACATCACATAATCTAAATAAGACAAATCCTAAACTATACAAATTTAATACAAATTCTCATATTTATCCCTAGAAAATAAGGGATTGAGAGTAATGCCCCCACTCTAGGGATTGACAATTGATCATGCATTCCTTACTTGCATAAAAAGTCATGAATTTTGCTCCTAGAGAGAGCAAAAATTTACCCATAGGATTTATAATTTCCATGAATTTTGCTCGTTTCTTGAGAAAGAAATAGAAGAAGAAAAATTTTTCCAAAAATTCTATAGTTTTTCCTTTTATACTCGAGCAATCTTGTGTTACTCTACATAAGAAGAAGTCATGACTTTGCAACCAAATTTTTTAATTTAGCCTTCATCTCTTTAGTTTGAAATTACAACTCTATAATGTGACCATGACTTTATTTGATATCTTGATCTTTCTATAAAACAAGATCTTGGTACTAGTAATGACCACAACATGGATATAATCTCTATATAACACAAAGTAATGGTAATATGAATTGGTTGTAGCTTTGTGTCATCATTATTTGTAGTCTATCAATTTCTATAGCGTTACCAAGTAACAATGATGCTTGCACTTAGCTTATGCATACAAGTCATTGTTATACCTTTTTTTGAGGACAAGAGTCATAGTCATACTCAAATAATATATTTTATAATATTTAATAACCCAAAAGTCATGCCTTTAAATAATTGATGTACTTTTAGCCTAGGTACTTATGGCTATTTATTGATCTATAGCTCAAAAGTCATGGAATTTTGAAAAGACCATATCTCTAATTTGAGAATTTCAAACCATATAAAGATAAAGTTACAACTCTATGAAATTCATCATGACCTTGAGCAATAATGAGGTAGTAGATTACTATGATAAAGAATTAATTTCATATTTGTTAAAATTTTATGAGCTAGGTATGGTTGCATTTCTATGATGATATCATATTCATGGAGAAAGTATTACACAATGGAATTATTAAGCTAACTAAATGATAGAGTTGAAAATATACCTAGACTAAACACCTACAAAAACATGTTAAATTCACAACTATTCATCAAAACTTTTCAAAATACCAAAAATTATTAAATCAATTCAAATTAACCTCATTTTCATACACACACATCATTCTCAACTACCAAGATATGCTAGAATATTTTATAAATTAAACATTGAACATACCTTGACCTCAAATCAAGTTTGGAAAATTATCGTGCATCCTTATGTTTATTGAAAAAGTCCATAATCAAATGAATTAGACATTTATTTTTTGCTATCAACTTGTTAATGGCCTAATAATCAATGCATTACTATAATAATTTATCATGTTTTCTTTAAAATAAGATAGGAACACAAAATGGGGCCTTTGAAGGTCAAATTTACCCAACATCAATCAATTGTTTTAATTACTTCCTTAGCTATTTGAGTTCTAGGAGAGATATTCGATTAAGGTATCTTGGCCATTGGAAGAATATTCAGAACCAACTCAATATGATGGGCAACCTTCCTCTATAGTGGCAAATTCTTTGGCAACTCGATAGGTGTGATATCTCGAAAAGAGTCAAGAAGTTTTAGCAATTCTATCGCCATCTCACTAATAGTCTTTAAAGTTTCATAAATCTTTTTCACTACAAGATAAATTATTAAGATTCCTCTCATCTCTTTTGCTAATTGCATTGTAGATACTATTTTTATAGATTATTCAATATTTTATGTTATTGGGATAATACATTGGCAAATAAGATCTAGGATGGATATACATTCAAAAAATAAAACTAGGAGTCCATTGACAAGATTTAGAAAATTCAACCCAATTACCCAGTTATAATCATAAAAATGAATTATCTTGGTTATTTCTTTTCCCTTCCAATCTAACAATTAGACCTTCACATCAAGTACAATACTAACTAATAAAATTTCTTTAGAATTTATCATCTTTATGTATCCATTATCTTTATTTATGTTAAATTCAATTTCTTCATGATCCTTTCAGAAATACAAAGTTTAAATGCACCTATATCCACTAATACTTTTATATTATGGCTAAAAATGGTAAAATTCATAAACATTAAGCCTCTTTATATTCCATATTTTTTGTTTTGTTTCGAGCTCAATAAGATCAAACTCCGTCTAACAATGTGTTTTTGTGATTCTTTATTCTCTATGGTAATAATAACTTTATTCTAATTGGGATAATCACAAATTCAATATAATTATTCACATATAAAACATGCTAGTGAGTCTTTTTTTTTCATTATCCCTAGATAATTTTTCTCTTGTCATCGGATAATTATCCATTGGTTGATTTTTTGAATCAACCTTATTTTCATCTTTACCTTTGGAAAAGTTGGGCCTCTCCACCATCTTGAATTCTATTAGAGATTTCACTATTGACGTTGCATTAGTGCGGTTTTGGACATCTTTTTTTAGTGATTCTTGCTTAGCCCAAGGTTCAAGATTGTCTATAAAGGAAAATAAGCTACGTTGCTCACAAAGATCATAAATTTGAAGCACTATTTCATATAATTAATATATATATATTGTTACTTATGTATGTTGAATTAGTCACTATAACTTAGTCTTTACTTCATCTTCCACATACTTTTGATAAAATTATTGATTAAACTTTCATTTCAATAATTCCCAGCTATGAATATTATCATCTCCATATCTTCATCACCATCAAACAAGTTGAGCATTTACTAGATATATAAAAGTAATACTAACCAAAGTTGTATTGACCATAATGCCCATTACTAAAAAATATTAGTTTATTTCCTAAAGAAAGTTATCAACCTATTTTGATGCTTGTGTACCTCTAAACTACTTCTATTTTAGAACATCCATTTGTGGAGAGAGCATTTAGCCAATCATGTTGCTCTCTATGGTTCTTTTGCAAGTTGAAAGCTCAAGTTTCTATCTCCTCTTGTATGGTAACCAACATGAATTTGATAAAAAAAATTATTATAGCTTAGTGACTCTAAGATAATATTGAGGAAACTTTGTATTATATCTTGGAGTTCACCTTTCATTAATGTTATCTCCTTGTTACTCTCATCAAAATCCTAAAATTTGTTATATAATTTATTATTAGTCAATTCTACTATAGTCATTCGAGCTTCCATAGATGTTATTGTATCATTTGAGTTTTATTTCATCCATTGACTTCTAGCTTCATACATATCTTCCCCATATTCTCTTTCTCATAAACAAATGTCATAGCAAGGAAGTCGGCAATATTTAATATCACTTATTATGAATCATAAGTTGTTGTGCAATATAGCACCTTAGGATAGTCTAGGTTTCCTAGACATGTCAAACCTCTAGGCTAGCCTGATGGATTGATGCATGTTGCATACTACATATTATATATATATATATAATTAAAAAAAATTGTTTAATTTAAAATTGTCATATAAACTAAAAACATAAAATAAAAATAGAATACATAGTATGTTACTTACTCAAATTTTAAAATTGCAAACCAAAAATAAAATAGTTGGGAATTTAAAAAAATAACATGGTAATTGGCAATGCTCTCTCGGTGTTAGTTGGATAATGATTATCAACTTCTACTCTATTTGATTATTATCTTTCTATCTCTAAGTTTTAATTTCATCACTTAATTTATTTTCTATGTTTAGTACTTGAAGTCTTTTCCATATATCTTTCCAATTCTTTAAGTATGACAAGTATGACAAATATTATTTAGTAACTAATTGTAGTTTTATAAGTCTATCTAAAATAACATTATTATGAAAAAAACAATAGACTATGATGTTACAGTATGCATATAGCCATTAATATTGATGCTTATTCATGCTCTCAACCTAAATCAAGAATGTTGTGGATTAAAAATAATTTTTGCAAAGTAATTATGTTCAAAATGGATTTGTCAATATATTTGATATTTTTCTTTACATGGGTGGTCACATTTTTTATACATCAATCTTAGTCTTTTAATTTAAACTAATTAAATAAGAGTGGATTATGTTTTTGAGTGTCAATTAAGAATGGTTATTCAAATTTATATATATTTATAAATAATACATGTGTACTCAATTTCAATATGAGAGTGAACTAAATAGTTCACCCACCATATAGTGATTTATTGGAAAAATCTTGAAATGGTTTGTATTCAATGTCCTTTGGTTTCAAGAACTTGAATGTTAAACCAAGCAAGTTCAAAATATATTTTCAGAGTCAACATTAATCTATCAAACTTGAAATTTTTGATAAATATTGGCTATGATGTTTTTGCTCAATTATATGATTTATCCATAAAAAGTAGATAGTTCATGTAAGAAAATGATAATCAAATTTTATAGAAAGTTAATAATATTAATTGTTTTGATCAACACTTTACATTAGTTGATTTGACTTCTATTGGGTTGTTAAATGTTGGCTTGACATACATATCCACCATGAGTTGACTTGCCATATGCTATGTTACAACATGTTTTGTTTTCATGTATTAGTTAACTATGTGTTTGATTATAATGTTTTGTCTTGACTTGCAAGCTTGTCAAATTATCTTGTGCATGAGTTGAATGTATATTAAGTATCCTTGAAAGCTACCTAAATAAATTAGAAGATTGGAGGTGCTAACATTCAACAAGTCTATTAAAATGATTAAAAGATATTAAGTTAGCCTATACAATATAAATACTTTTTAGAAACTCTCTCTCTCTCTCTCAACTTTTTTCCTAATCATGAGGACAAGGTAAATTTAACTAACACTGAAGGTAAAAAATTTTCAAATTACTATATATTTTGTTTATTTATAACTATAATTCAAAAGAAAAATGCAATTAAAAATTATGTAGATCAAAAGATTAAAATTGATTGACCAAAATAGATTATGACATCAATAGTCTTAGATGATAGAAAAGTATTTTACTAGGTAAAGTTATTTATAAAAATTTGTGAACAACTATGCATTTTGATTCACAATGTTCTCCAATTATAAGACAAATGATGATCATGATATGGCCAAAACCAAGATGCCTATATAAGATGCATGTGTGCAATAACTTGTAAGAATAAAATTTGTGACAAAAGGATTAGAACATATTCATGCATCACATAAAAAACATAGAGTTAGTGAGAAACCTAATATGGTTTTTGCATTTCAAGGATATACCAAACATGACTCTAATGAAAAAAAATTAGATTGAAAACTTATAACAAGGTGTAGAAAAAAAATATAAACTATTAAACATATAAATAAATGTATCGAGGAAAATTATGTGTAAGTTAAATTTGTATGAGAGTTTGTAGGAGAACTATATTGTTTAGAGAACTAAAATGCTTAGGAATGACTAATAAAATTGGAAATATACATTAATGATGATGATGTTGAATTATTCTCAAGCATTTTATGATCATTCATGTGGATACTATTTGATCCCAAATATTTGATTAACTCGGATGATCAATTAACTTTTTGAAAAGAGGTCATATCTATTGATGCTTATGTTTGTGGGTCAAATAGAATGAGTTTCAGATCATCCTTGAATCTTTTTTTTTGAATATTTGTACATCTTAATAAGTATACATGAGATCCTTTGAGTAAGGCAAATATTTTCATTGTGCTCACTCCATGTCTTTGGTTCAATGGATGTTTATTAAGTGCAAAATAATTTCAAGATTTTTGCTCCGACAATTTTTATCACGAAAGTAGTGAAATTTTTGTTGAGAACATATTCCTTTATGTGTGATACTCTATTGCCCTAAAAAACTTAAAAGAATACTTCCTTTTCCATCAATCTCAATATTAATTAACCTTGATACACTTAAATTAATACTTTCTTGGTGGTTAGTAATGAACAAATTAGAAAAATTAATAGAGATTTGCACAATCTCCTCCATTTCTAAGACAAGGAAATCTAATATAAAATAAAATGTATCCACTTTGATTAATCTATTTTCAATGATACTATGTTGATAAATAATTAGCATATGAGTAAGGAAAAGAAAGATAATTTTAATTTTACATGCCTCAACCTTAGTCATTTATGTAAAATAACCAATACTAAAATTTATGCTTATCCAAATGTCACGATGATATATTGATAATCATATTAATAACACACAAATTTTAAAATGGGTGATATCTTTTATTTTGTAAGGAAATTTTTTCCCAATAAGGACTCTGAACTCTCTAATAATGCCACGGTCACAAATATATTACATTTCTTCTTCTTTTTTCAAGAAGATTTCAAAGAAAAACTGTGTATTGTGGAATTTAAGTCAATACCTTTCTAATAATGTCACGTAAAAATAAAATAAATGTGAAGGTTGCATGATCTCATCCTCCACTTTTTTTGCCTTCTCTGTCATAGTCCTCCACATTTGTATTGATAGAAATATCTGTAGGACCAAGTGAAGTATCTATAAAATTATCTCTTTGTTTGCCTATCTATAAATAATATCATGAATTGTGTCTCTTTCTTATTTTTTATTTTTTTTTGTGCTAAGAGGTTCTACATGAGCTTAAGAAGATTGCATTCTACTTAGTTGACATGAATAGTTATCAAAAAATTGAATTAGTTTATGTGGTGGACAAAGTTGTATGTTCTTTAATTAAGAATACGAGTCACTGTTGATTCATCTTTTATGTAATCTATGAAATATTCTATTAAATTAATTATTGTAACACCCAAAATTTTTAAAGAATAAAATACATTGTAATAACCTCCCACTTACGTATGCATCCATTTAAGTACACATCCCAGATAAGTACGCATTTTATGCCAAAAATTTTAGAAAGTGGAACATGTCATGGATCGTCATTTGGCATAGGTTTTGATTTTTTTTTTTTTTGCATCTAGCTTTGAGGACAAAAACCTGGAATTTGGTTTGGAACTACTCAAAAGATTTTTTGAGATCATCGAATGCTTCTTCGGCTTCTACCTATATGTCAAAACAGAGCAGCTAATCTTCAATATCAAGAATCCGCTTATACAAAGATTCGAATCCCTGAAATTGAACTATATCTCTGAACCAACATTAGGCTCTTGTTGAGTAATATAATCATCTTCATCAACTGCTTCTTCCACAATTTTCATTGATTTCATCACCTCTTCGAGGTCTTCCAACACTGTCGAGACATATTCTACATTGTTCTCGTCATCAATATGAACAAATTCTTTCAATTCTAATTGATTGATCGAAATTTTTGAGGATCCGTTGACTCTAGCTAACTGAGTGGCGAAGCAGTCATCTTCCTTTTCAGCTTCTAGTTCTATTTCCATGTTCATTAGCTTCGCCTTACTGAAAGCATTTTTGATAGAGCTAGACGAGATAGAACCCCAGGCTTCTTTGACATAGCATGTGGCATCCAGCAGGTGTGCTGTATTTCCATAGGAAACTCCTGATGCACATTGTCATAATCATTTTCCAAGATCCCTTTTTCGCTGCTTTGACTCCTCGTCAAGCTTGTAAAAGTCAAGGACATCCTTGAGATATAGATACTTGTAGCATTTCTTGAGAGCTACGATGATTCCCATATCACATGGCTATTTCCAACTAGTACAATTCGGCGAAAAGAAAATGACATGGATGTTGTCACATTCGAAGGCATCAAAGTGTTCCAACACATTATCCATCAAAAAAGAACAGGGTGACCGGTTCGTTTTTTGACTTCTGGAACAAGACCTCACTGAACCATTTCCAACTAGTTTCCACGTCCATCTATGCTTTTTCTTGATTGAAATAAAAAGCTAGCCACTAACGGTCATTAAAACATGCTAGCTCTTTCAGCTTTCCAACCAATACGCATGGAATTTTATGTGTTCCAGATGCATTGGCATAGACTATCAAAGAAGCACGATCTTTGGCTTTCTTTTTGCCTCTAGTGCTTGAAATGTTCTCGTTCTGCATCAAAAGGGTATATCTGAGAAGCAAATGAAAAAACAAACTGGTCTCATCCATGTTGTAGGTATTCTTAGGGTCATATTGAGCGATGATAGAGTATAACTCTTCTAAAGATGATAGCAATTCCAGATCACTTATGTCAACCTCAGCTCCTTCTCCACGGAAGCATTTTCTGTAGACCTCGATGTGCCCTAAAATGACTAACCCTTTGTCATGATGCCTTGAAATCTAATTCTGAGATCGATAAAGTAGACGTAATGTTTTTTTGCTTTTGCAATGGCGAGAGATGGTGGAACAGGGAGCCTAGCACGATGCATGCTGTCAATCTAGATGTATAACATTTCTTCAAGTTCGGTAAATCTTCCGACTGAAGCACGGAAGGTTTTTTCCTTGGTTTTTTCAGAGAGCAAAGCTGATCGGTTTAGAATCGACTATCGTTTCTCCCAAACTTTTTGGATAGAGCCTTCGCTAATGTAGTACTCACGCGCTAGAGCACGTTTGCTTGGAAGGTTCATCTTATTGAGTTTTGAAATGATATTGCAGCGTTGGGACTCATTCAAATGCTTGTCGTTAGGTTTCTTTGACATTGCAATGAAAAGCAAGTGAATTGGGAGTGGAGAGTCTAAAGTACACACCTACCGGTAAAGTACACATTAACATCTAAGGTTCAAGTTGTGTACTTAAGTGAGAGACTACTGTATAGATTTTATTTATAAGCAAATTTCGAGAAAAGGTAAATTTGATATTTTACATTATTTGTTATATATATTTTTTTAGGTTTCTAGATTGTTATGAGTGGTTAAATGCTCTCCAAAGCATTTTGAGGTGATTCAACAAATTTTAACAAAATTATAAAAGTATTAAATAAATGAATCATTTGTGATATATGAAGAAATAAATAAATACCATTGTGTTAAATTGATTAAAACAAGGTAAATTACATTTAGTAACTTAGCAATTGTTCAAGTGAACTTCATTTTAAAAAAGAAGCATTAATAGAAAGGAATACCAAAAAACCCCCCCTCATTTTATCTAACACATAGTGAAACCTCCTACTCTGGTGCATTTACATTAACTTTTCATCTCTTCAATCTTTTGCATATAGATTTTTCAATGATTATCAAGGAAGAATGGAGGGTAAGTTTAAAAAACAAAAACAAAAAACTAAATAAACAAATTTTAAAAACTATAAAAGTAAACCATTTAGTCTAAATAATCAAATATATAAATAACATAAAAAATAAATAAAAATAAATAAAGCTTAAATAAAAAAATTTTAAAAAATATATCTAATCATTAACTAAGTTTTTAAAACATACAAAAATATTAAATTAATACTAATAAAGGTTAAACAAAAATTAACTAAACATTAATTAATCATAAACAATACTAATAGAAATTAAATAATTAATAAATAATTATTAAACAACATAAACAACACACACACACACAACACACACAATGTAAAAAACACGATAAATAAATAATAATAAGTGTAAATAAATAACAAATAAAATAACATAAAACTTAAATAAAGTGTAATTAACCAAGTTAAAATTTATTATAATAATATAGCAAAAAATATTAATAATTTTTTTGACATTGTATCATGCAAATTGAATCATATAGATGTATAGATGTATATATTATTAATATATAATGCTTAACAGCAACATTGACAATCCATAAAACAATATTTATATGGAAGAAAAATAAAAACAGGAATATTATTTTATTGTCATTAGGTTTCACGAAACACTATTATTGTATAAATATGGTTTCACAATAAAATAGTAAAAAAACTAAAATACTCATGCTAAAAAACTATATATTTCCTAATAAATAGGAAAAAGTGACATTAGGCCCTGGTGTAATGACTAAATCTCATAACTACTCAATAGATTTAATATATAGAGTAACTATTTAACCTTTCAACAATACTTTCCTAATAAAATGATAGTTCACTTCTTTGTCATCACAAAACATAATAAACTACTCATTGACCCTTTCTTGAAATTGTCACAAGTTTTTATATTCAATTCAATTGAAATGTAACATGTGGCATACATCTATACTCTGATTTGGTACTCGATTTGATCACTACCACCTGTTTGTTACTTCGTGCAACATAATTATTTACCATGAACACACAATAACTGCTATTAGACATGTCCTTCTTTTAACCATCCTAATTTACATTAGAATAGCTAATAATATTTCATCTACCCCCTTTTTTATAGAAAATTGCTAGGTTGGCCAAATATTTCAAGTATCTCAACACCAAGTAGTATGCATCTCCATGGACACTTAAGTGGATTTTTCATGTGTTAACTAAGTATATTGATTATAAAATGTATGTCCTATCTTGTCACTATAAGATAAATCAATTTTTCAAGTAATCTCTTATACATGTTAGTATCTTCAATCTTAGTACTCAAAGTATGATCAAAAATAATATTATGATTCAAGGGTGACCCAGCAAGTTTAGCTCCCAGCATGGCTATAGTAGTTAGCGAGTGCTGAATATATCTCTATTGAGATAATACTATTCTATGTTTACTTCTAGCTACTTCAATCCCCAAAAAATAGCACTACTCTAAATCTGTCATTTAAAACTACCTCTCATGTACTCATTTACCTCTTCAATGTCTACAAGAAAACCAACTAAAACAATTATATCATCCACTTAAATAACAAGTACCAAGATACCTTTAATTGTTGATTTCACAA
The DNA here is from genome assembly GCA_029783825.1 of Sapria himalayana. Lineage (NCBI taxonomy): Eukaryota > Viridiplantae > Streptophyta > Magnoliopsida > Malpighiales > Rafflesiaceae > Sapria > Sapria himalayana. Next base: position 6,914,384 of record JAREIK010000385.1, read on the forward strand.
CAACTAATTGATCTAACAACACTGAAAAAACTCAATCTCAATCAAGGTTTCACTCATCTTATCAAACTATGCTCGAGGAAATTGTCTCAACCCATACAAAACATTCTTTAATCTACAAACCATATGCATCTTCCCCATAACAACAAAATCCTGATATTTGCTCCATGTAAATTTCTTCATTTAAGTCACCATATAAAAAATATTTTTCACATTAGAAATAAGGGTAAGTCAAAAAATACAGCAAGAGAGATTATTCAATTTGAGCAACATGAATTCATAAGAATATAATTTGTATCCTTGAATTATAGTTTTTATCATAACACATTAGCTAAATAAAAAAATTTGTAGATGTTTCTTAGCATTGACTAAATAAGGATTTGTTTTTGGAAATGATATGTGTAGCTCCGAAATCAATACATCAAACATAATGGGAGTGAGATGAAAAATGTTGATTACCTTATTGAATAATAGAAGCTATATGCTTTGCACTGAAGATGAGTTTCCTGGGGAATTCAATGACATTCATTCATGAGTGGATGTAAATGCAATGTGAGAAATTGCTACAAGCATGAGTTCATAGGTAGCCTTGTTAGCCCAATTTGGCTTACCAAATTTTACCCAATATTTTTTTAAAAGATGCATTGTCTTTTGTCAATAGTGACAATAGCTATATCTACCATGATTTTTTTTATTCATGATATCTTCCACTACCATGAAAACCAATTCTAGAAGCAATAGCTACACTGTCCAAAAGACCCTTGTGATTGCCAATATAACATGATATCAATATTTTGAATATGATAAAATGTTTCATTCACCTCATGAAGAGTAGTCTAGAAAATAATTTGATTTTTAGGTGATTCATATGCAGGATCTAAACTAGACAAGAATTTCATTATTCTCAATATATTTCACTGATTTTCTATCTCATTAACATGAGTTATAAGTGACTATAATGTACCCGACTAAATGTATAATGAATTAAACTCAATAAAGTAATAAAGTAAAGAGTGTCCATTATTTTGCAATCAAAAAATTGTCTATAGAGATGACACAAATTAGAATTATATTTAGCTTGCTCATATATTAAATTCAAAGTATCCCAGAGATATTTTGTAGAACCACATAGCTTAAATGTGCATAAAATAATGGGCTTAATCTAAAGGTGTCAAAATCCACTTCAAACATATATGAAGTCCAATCATTATACAATTAGTTGTCTAAACCTTGAAAAATATATATGAAGTCTAATCATTACACTACAAGATCTTTTTGATAAGAAAGCTTTGCTCTTTAAAAATCTATTTCCACTTAAATAATGGAATACATTAATATTATGAAAATATTATTCTCTCAACTATCAACTATAGATAACAATACAAAAGAGAAAGAATGTGTTGGACTTCAATTCTAAGACCTAATAGATTCATATGACCATCTTATCATAAATATGGCTAATGGTGCTATGAGAACAAAGTTTTTAATGAAATTATGACTATTTTACTTGAGTAAGAAAGCAGGCATAAAAAAAAGATAGTATATTTTTCTCTTAGAAAACTAAGAATAGGATAAAAGTCAATGGATAAGAAGAATGTGAAGAGCTACCATTATGGAAAGCTAATGCATGCAAAAAAGAATGATGGCATTACAAGGAAGTGAAAGAAAAAATTATCCTAAGAAAAAACATGAGTCATCAAATACTCAAGAATGTGTAGTAAGTACTCTAGATGATGGTAAAAGTTTATATTGTATAACAATAATTACTAATGTTAGAAAATATTTATCGGTGTCTGATTGATAGACTAGGAAAAAACATGGCATATTATTTCCTAGAGATAATGGTTTCACCAATAAGAACCTGTATGCGGAGGATCTATGCTTATGGGAGATGATTATGCCTTATAAATTACTAGTATTTGTACCATCAATATTAAGATGTATGATTACATAGTATAAGTTATCCAAGGGGTATGACATGTGAAAAACCTAAAGAAAAATTTATTACTTTTACTATAATTATATAATGGTGAGTGCAAAACTCATTTAAAATAGGATCATGAAAAGAGTCAAAGTAGCACTTATATTGTTGAAAAAAAAATCGTGAATATGTATATGCTTAGAGGAGAAATACAACAAGAAGGAAAGATATCTAATTCAGTAAGTTCAATAGAATATTTAATGATGGTATGATGTCGTAAAACTTGGATATATATTAGAATAAAATTTAAAAATTATTGTTCAATAAAATTTCTTCGAGTGCACAAAAATGTTTTATTACCCTTTTTTAAGTAGTGTCACTAATAAGCCATATAAAATTTTGATTCTAGAAGTAAATCTATCTTAGAACTAATTTATGCTGATATTTGATAAGCACCAGTGTTATCAATAAGAAGTGTAAAACACCCCATATGTTGTATTAATGACTACTCTAGGAGATGTTAAGAGTATCCAATTAAGAGAAAAGTGAAAATATTTTTATTTTTAAAAATATTAAAGCAAAATTATAACTAAAATGTGAAAAAAAAAAGATTAGATACCCTGGGAATAATAATGGGGCAAATATACTAATATTAAATATGATGAATTTATAATCAAACAAATATCAAGAAATAGTACATAATAACATACACTCTACAATAAAATGGAGTAGCATAGTTGATGAATAAAAGTCATATTAAGAACTATAGGAATAACCATGTTGTTTTGGAAAATGAAGTCAAAATTACCTATTTTGTGATTAATTTGTCACCATCAATTATGATTGACTTGAAGATGGTGAAAGAGATATGGACTATAAGGTCAATTAATTATTCTCACTGTTTGAGTGGTCCTAGTAATATGTGCTACATATGATTTATAATTAGAATAATTAGATATGAAAATTATATTTTTTTTACATAGAATTTGAAGAAGAAATATATATGTTGCAACTAAAAGGTTTTGAAGAAAATGGATTGATTTGTAGATTCAACAAATCTATATTTGATCTCATACAAGCTTCAATATGCTAGTATAAGTGGTTTGATTATTTAATCATGAGACTTGGATACAATAGGCTTAATTCAGATTCTTGTGTGTATTACAAGACATTTGGGGAAGGTGATTCCATTATTGTGCTATTGTACCATGGATTATATATTAGTAGTAAGGTTCAACAAAAACCATGACCAAGAAGTGACATGTTTGGCAAGAGAATTTGAAATAGTGGATTTGAAACTAGGAAATATAATTATGAGCATATAAATTTATCAAGATAGAAATAATAGAAAGCTTTAATTTTTATAGAAAAATTATATAAAGCTAGTCTTGCAACACTTCAATATGCAATATTATAAGCTAATTTATACTCATCTTCTTATTAATTTTATATTATCTCCAAATATGAATCCTAGTAATGAAGCAAATAGGATGTAGATATCTCAAGTGCACATGCATTAGTTATTAAATTTTAATATTTGTTAAGGTTTGTACAATATCATGTATAATGCATGTGATGAGAGTTATTAGTTGATATATGGAAATTCTTACAAAAGAATATTAGAGAGCTGTAATAGATTTTGAGATATATTCAAAATATCTCGAATGTTATGGAGGTGCAAACATTATTGTTAGATGCTATATTAGTTTAGAATATGCAAAAAATATTGGCAATAATAACTCCACCACCAGTTATGTATTTACTCATGTTAAAAGAGTTATAAGTTAAGTTTCAAAATAATAATTTATCATGTTTATTTCTAAAACAACGATAAAATATATTATAATTATAAAAGAAACAAGTTAGTAATAAATCAATTTGGTTATAAAAATTATTGGAAGAGTTTAAACATCAATAAAATATGATTGCTTTTATTTTATAATAATTGGTGCAATCAACACATAACATTGCTTTATTTTATGTGAGAAAAAGTCAAACAATGAAGTGTTAAGGCTGCAACTCGAGTGAATTGGGCCGGGTTGAGGACCAACTCGAATTGTGACGGGATTGGAAACTTTCAACCCGAGCGCAATCAAGCTTAAGAAAACCTCAACATAAACCCCAACTTGATTTGACATTTCAAAACTCAATTGAGATAATAAGACAAATAAATAATTAAAATCTTTTTATATTAAATAATAAAACGAAATAAATTACTAATTTTTAAATAATTCTAACAGTGTGGTGTGTTAAATTTTTTTTAATATAAAACTTATATCATTAAACTTTTTAAATTAATAATAATAATTTCTGATATAAATACTTATCTTAGGTTCTCATATATCAATTTTTAAATTATGTTAAATTTGGAGTACTTCAAAAAAAATTTGCTTCTATCAAACAATTCAAATAATGATTGTTCACAACACTAAGTGCCCGAATACTCAAATTGCTCATAAAATTATAACTCGATGGGTTGGGTCGTGTAACTCGTCGGAGTAATAATTAATAATCAAAAAATTCCTATTATTGAACCATACACACTTTTAGTAAGGATATCATGGAGAAATATATTACTCATTTGAATTTAGTAAAGAAATTAATTTGACAATAATGACATACTTAGAATGAGTTAAATTATTATAGGCTTCAGAACAAGACTAGCCATCTTAACATAATAAAGGGCCGTACATTAAGTAGTAGAATCAATATGATTGCTTTAGGTTTTAAAATCTCCAATTGTAATCATCCCAATTATAAAATTTAGAAAACATAATTAACATGTGTAATCTTAACATGATAATTAAATAAGTGTTAAATAAACAAAGGATATGAATTTTTAGAATAAATGAGAGCGTAAAACCATAATTATATAGTAGCATGAATTATAATTAATTTGAATTATAGTACATATATATATTTTATATTGGGAGCATAAGATTTTATTTGTGCCAGGGTCCCTTTCGTAGCTTGATCTAATGCTATAAGAAACATAATAATTATAATTGAAGATTTAGTATATTTTTTTTGAATATATATATATATATATATATATATTTGTTTGTTTAATTTGCATTTTTAATGTAATATAAATAAAAAATTAAGGAACTATGTCCCATCACTTTTGGAAAGTGATATGACATATGTTTGTTATGTTACTATTTTATTTATTATGTTTTCAATAAATATGGCAAATTAAAAAATCATGCATAGCATAGCCCATTACTATGCATGTGTCTTCTTCATTGCATTGAAGGAGAATCAGGATATATGGGAAAAGCCCCTGCCCCACAACAATTTGTCGAACTGCTAAGGTATGAGTTTGAACAATCTCTTCCAATCTTCATTTAAGAAAATAAAAAATTTAAAGTAGTAGTGTTTCTTACATGATGTCACCAGATCTGAAAGCTCTAACAATGGTATCTAAACCAATTTGAGATATCTCATATGGAACTATTAGGTTTTAATATGTGCATATATATAGATAAACATTATTGATATTAATAGAGACAATCTAACCATTGGTTAATCTAACCTTTGAGTTGTTGTTTATTTAATACACGTAGATTCAAACCCATGACATTTAGCTTTAAAATAATGCCTTTGGGATACATATATCAAGTCATTTGATTAATAATCAATTTTAGTATATTTATATACATAGAAATATAAATGTATATAAATATATAAATATATAAATATATAAATATTAAAAATATTAAAAATATATAAACATATATAAAAATAAATATGAATTTAAATACATATATATGTTTATGCTTGTGTGCGTGTGCGTGCGTGTGTGTGTATTTATATAAATTTATGAATATATTATGATTCATTAGTTATGCTTCCCAATGCATGTATTTGAATTATTGAAGATGATTTTTTAAAGTTGGATGTCGCAACATTATATCTCATTGTAAGCTTTTATAGTTATTCTTTATTTATGATGTTATTTAAAGTTTTTTCATATTTCTTTTATTTTTTAAATTCACAAATATGTCGGTGTAGATAAGGGAGAATAATGTTTTGGTGCACCATTTATAAAAAAAATTGAAAAAAAAAATCACCCAAGTTTTAATATTTTAGAATAATGCACCAAACTCTTAATTAATTAATTAATTTTTAGTATAATCATTTATATTTATATTAAAATATTGTATTAGAAATAGATGTCCTTGCTTTAGCAAGGATTGCAAAGGAGAGTTTAAAGAAGAAGAAGAGAATATTTGAGAAGAAGAAGAGAATATTTGAGAAGAAGAAGAGAATTGCGATAGATCTTCCAGAGAGCAAAAAACCACAGTAATCAATAAAAATGGTATTTGGTTATCCGAAATAAAAAAAATAGGGTCTATATTTGAAGCACAACATCCGATAAAGCTAAAAACTACTTTTAATAATTTATGCAGTAGACGTGTTTATTAAATGAGAGTCAGAGAGGGTATAGAGGTAATTTCACCAAGTGATATAGCCCAATACAGCAACATAGACCGAAGCCCAATATCAATAATCTTCTCCATTTTATGTAGTTGGTATGAGTCCTAGCATTTCCTGTAAGTATACCAGTTTTTCTTTAGGCAAAGGTTTGGTATAAATATCCACCAGTTATTCTTCAGTTTTGCAGAAGATTAGTTTAATTTCATTAGTCTCAATTGTATCTTTGATAAAGTGATATTTAAGACTTATGTATTTTGTTCGACTATGCATTACAACATCACTTGCTATGGATATAGTCAATTAATTATCACATAGTATATCAATCGGGTCTTTCAAAAGTTCATCCAAATCAGTCAATAATGTTGTCATTCATAAGGCTTGTGATATGGCTACTAAGGTAGAGACATATTCAGCTTCAGTGGTGGATAGGGTAACTGTGGATTACTTCTTAGATAGCCAGAAAACTAGCACATCGAGTGTACTTCAACCTACTGTCTCTAGAAAGGTGCCCAAACTTTTTATAGTTTAGGCATTAGTTCTGTTTTCTAAACTAACACATAGTTTCAGTATGGTTGGTTCTTTTGCATATATTACAAGAGATATATGAGCCTTTCTGGGAGACATTCGAGGTTGCATAAGAAGAAAAATTTTTATTTTTATTTTTAAACACATACATGGAATGCCCTCTTTTATTTTTTGCCTCTATTATTTGACCATCTACCTTCACAGATTGATTCTCCCACCTTGATTGTATGGATGATTTAGCAGATAATTCAACTCTCTTTAGTAGTCCACTCTCATAAGATTTTAGAGAGCTGAGGACTTGTTGAGTGGTCAATTTGGTCAAGCCCTTTGTTTGCTCTTTTACTGCCACAATAGAAATCAAATTTATCAGGCATACATATGAGTAGTTTCTCTACTAATCGAGTTTCTATGATGTTTTCTCTATGTATTTTTAATTAATTAACCACATCCAAAAACTAAGTTGAGAACTTAGTAAGAGAATTTGAGTTGCTCATCCTTAGATTCTCAAAGTCCTTCTTTAATGAGTGTAGAATAACTCCTCGATATTTTTTATCTCCTTGGAACTCTTCTTTAAAAAGAACTCAAGCCTCCTTGGCTTGAGTACACCCTAATAATCGAGGGAAAATAGCATTACTAACTCCTTGTTGGATGAATAGTAGTGCATTAAAATTTGATTTTTTTTTACTCTTGTTCCTCTAATAACTCTTTTCCTTCCAGATAAAAGATATTAGTTGGTTATGTGTATCAAGTAACTACAATCTTTCATATATCTTGCGATGTGAATAATTTTTTTTTTAACAAACCAATAATCAAAGTTATCACTATCAAACAAGGGTATAGGAATGAAACTCGAGCTTGATGAACTTAGATTTTTGGTTGTCATTCTCTTCAAAAAATTCTGAAGAAATTTGAGTAGAAAAATTAGGGATTTTGTAGATATTTATGTTTATTTAACACAAAACCTTCAGATCTAAATAAATTTTCACTAGATCTAAAAGGATCCGTGAAAAAAATGTTTAGGTTAGAATGTTATTTTCAGAATCATTTATTTTGGAGAAGTTTTTGAATAATTGATTCAAAATACTTTGATCTCGGATAAACACTCTGCTATGATACCAATTGTTGTATTAGAAACATATTTATTTGCTTCAGTAAGGATTATAGAAGAGAATTTTAAGAAGAAGAAAAGAATATCCGAGAAGAAGAAGCGAATTGCCATAGATCTTCTAGAGAGCAAAAAACCATAGTAATCAATAAAAATGGTATTCAATTATCTGAAATAAAAAAATAGGATTTATATATGAAACACAAAATCCGATAAAGCTAAAAACTGCTTTTAATAATTTGCGCATCATACGCGTTTATTGAATGAGAGTCAGAGAGAGTATAGAAGTTATTTCACCAAGTACTAGAGCCCTATACAACAAACATAATCTGAAGCCTAATATCAACAGAACATTTTTTTAATTTTAAACACAAACTTAACTACAGACTATCCATTCTTAAACTAATCCACACTAACAAGCTACTGCAAGCTCGTTAACCTCATCGAGCTTAACGATCTATTGGAAGCTCGTTAACATCATCAAACTTAATGAACTATTGGAAACTCGTTACCTCACCAAGCTTAATGAGCTCATGGAAGCTCATCATGAGGTTCATGAGCTTTATGAGGTCCTGGAAGCTCATTACGAGGTTTCCATGCTTCACTAGCTCATCAAACTTGTTACGAGCACTAGGAGCTCGATGAGCTCCAAGAAATTATGGGGCTAGATGGGCTCATCATGAGTTCCAAGAGCTCATGATGTGCTATAGGAGCTCGTAGAGCTCAGCTTCTTGAAATTGTGGAGCCGAGCTCCTTGAGCTCGATGAGCTCGTGGTGCTCATCATTATTATTTACTAACAACGATTCCTTATTTTAACAAGGATTTCTAAGAACAAAGATGAACCGATGAAGCAAAATAGTAGAGAAGAAGAGAGCACTACCCAGAGAGAAAACCAAACAAAATCAATAATGAAAATGTCCATCAGACTTAGGTAAAAAAAATTAGAGTTTATATATTGGCTCTGATAATTGATAAATGAAAAAATAAAAAAAAAATACTTGACAACTATTTACACACGGATTTAATAAATATTCATAAAGGGTATAATAGTAAATTCACATGAGGCCCAATCAATTATATCGAACAGCTCAGTCAACAATCCCCCCCATTTGATGTAGTTGGAAACAGTCCAAGCCTTTCCCTTAAATAAGCTAGCTTTTCTCTAGGCAGTGGTTTTTTTAAATATATCTGTAACTTGCTCTTCAGTCCTACAAAAAACCAAATTAACTTCATTAGTCTCAAAAGCATCTTTGATGAAGTGATATTTTAAGCCTATAAGTTTAGTTCGACTATGCATATCCACATCACTCACAATAGATATAGTTAATTGATTATCACACTGAATTTTAGTTGGATGGTATAATGATTTATCTAGATCACCCAAAAATTTTTTTAATCACAGTGCTTGAGAAGTTGCTACTAAAGCTAAAACATATTCAGTTTCCGTGGTAGATAGGGCGACTATGGAATGTTTCTTGGATTGCCAAGAAATAGTCATGGTTCCCAAACTAAAAATATATCTAGAGGTACTTTTGTAATCCTCTAGACATCCTCCCCAATCACTATTGCAATAACCAAAAATTTCAGTCTGACTAATCTTATTGTATTTTAGGCTTAAGTTAGTTATTCCTTTGAGATACCTCAATATTCTTTTGGCAGCACTTGAGTGTATGTGATTTGGTGCATGCATAAACCATGATAGTAAATGGACCGAATACACTATATCGGGTCTAGTTGCAGATGCATATAGCAAGCTTCTAATTAAGCTTCTATATGTTTTTCTATTTACTAATCTTCCTTGGGTAGAAAGTAATTTTTGATTTACTTCTAAGGGAGTAAAGATATGCTTACAATCTCTCATTCCAAAGTTTTTAAATATTGACTTTATATATGTGATTTGAGAGATGGACACACCACTTGTGTCTTGAGTTATTTCAAGTCCTAAGAATTGCCTTAGATTTCCTAAGTCTAACATTTCATACCTAGTCTCAATTTCTCTTATAAAATTATTTATTAATTTAGTTTTATTGCTTGTGAAAATAATATCATCCACATATATGGAGACAATTAAAATTCCAGATTATTTATCTTTCTTAATGAAGAGTGTAGGCTCACTCTTACTTCTCTTGAATCCTTGATTCAATAAGTAAGTATTTATTTGTTGATAGCAAGCATGAGGAGCTTGTTTCAACCCATATAAAGCCTTATTTAGTCTATAAACACAATATTCACTTCCCTTTTTTACAAACACAATGGGTTGCTCTATAGATTTCCTCCTTGAGTTTTCCATTCAAGAAGGCTAAATTTATATCGAGTTGGAATAAATTCCAACATTTCTGTCCATCTAAGGCTATTAGAAGCCTTACTATTTCTAACTTTGCTACTGGAGCAAAGATTTCATGGTGATCTGTTACGAGTTTTTGAGAGTAGTTATTGGCAACTAATCAAGCCTTATATATAGGCTAATTTGAGTAAGGTTTCATCTTAATCCTAAAGATCCATTTTACTCTTATACTGTGTTTATTTGGGGGCAGGTCAACCAGAGTCCAAGTGTTATTCTTTTCAATGACAGACATTTTAGTCTGCATTGCTTTTATCCAAAATTGATATTTTACCGCCTCTTCATAGTTGAGTGACTCAATTGAGGCGTAATTACATCTTTGGTATATGTCTGATAAGTCTTTATGTTTAACAGAAGTATTTATTTTATTTGATTCAGATAAAACAGACATAGATTCAGAATTAGAAATAGAGTCAAAACTAAATTCAGAAGTAGATTCATACATACATTCAGTAGCATATTTAGAAGTAGATTCAGAAGGGAATAGAAATTATACCTTGGAGTGTTTATTAGTTTATTGCTAGCTGTAACAATTTCATTACAGTCATTTTTAATTCCAGATTGGTTTTCTTAAAGGCTTTCACCCCATTTACTATTTTTGTCAATTAATATGCCTCTACTCACTAGAAATGACTTAGTTTCTAGTAAATACAGTCTGTAACCCTTGGATTGCAAATTGTATCCTATTAGAATGCACTTTAGACTCTTTGAGTCTAACTTAGTTATGTGGGTTTTTGGTATATGGGAGTAGCAAATACTCCCGAATATCCTTAAGTGTTTAACACTGGGTTTTCTACCAAGCTAGGCTTGCATTAGAGTAAGCTTGTCCAGTGATTTAGTGGGACATCTATTGAGCAGATACACTGATGTGTTTACTGCTTCTGCCTAATACTTTTTTGGTAGACACTTCTCATTCAGAATTGACCTAACCACCTCCATTACTATTCTATTTTTGCTTTCCACAACTCCATTCTGTTGTGGTGAGTAGGCAGTGGTCAATTGCCTAATTATACCTTTTAATTCACAAAAATCAATGAATTTTTAAAAGAGGAATTTACCCCCTATGTTTGTTCTAAGTATTTTTACACTCAGTCCAGATTTTCTTTCGAAAGGGGCAGGAGCTTCTTGAAGCATTCAAGTGATTTAGACTTGTACTTCAAGAAGAAAACATACATGTGCCTTGTACAATCATCGACAAACATCAAAAAATAGCTACTATTGTCTAATGACTGCACTGACATGGGTCTACATATATTAGCATGCATTAGTTCTAATGGTTCAGTGGCTCTCTAGGTAGAGTGCTTAAAAAAACATTTCCTAATTTTTTTTCTCAATGAGCATTCCTCATAAACAAAATTGGGGATGACAAGGTTTGAGGGCACTCCATTCACCGTATTTTTTTGAAAAATATTTTTTAGGCTTAAATTGTTTAAGTACCCAAACCTCTTGTGCCAGAGAGAAGCTTCAGACTCAACATTCATGAATAATGCCTTGTCTGTTCTCTTAACAAATGTCAGTGGAAAACTTCTTCCACTTGATATTTTTACTGTCTATGAGGGCTGATCACTTTTGTGATCAAATATTTCACATGCATTGTTTTTGAACAATAGTCTGTATCCTCTTTCAATTAATTGACCAATACTTAGTAAATTTTGGTCCAATGCTGGAACCAGAAGAACATCATTTATAAATTTAATTCCATTGCAAGTGGGTACTGCCACTTTACCTTTGGCTTTTGCCTCAACTAAGTCACCATTACCTACTGGAAGTAAATCCACAAATATTTTATTGTCCCCAGACATATGATTTGAGCAACCACTTTCCAGAAACTAAGTGTTTGGTGAAGATGTCTCATCTATTTCATTTGCATAAAACAAATACTCTGTAGAGTCTACTTGCTCTACAGAGCTAGCATTCTGTTTAGAAATGCTTTTACAATCCTTTGAGTTATGCCCAAACTTTTTATAGTTTAGGCATTGGTTTTGTTTTCGAACCCAACATTCTATTGTAGTGTGGTTTGAACTCTTCCATATATTGCAAGAGACATATGGGTCCTTATATGATTCAACTGAGAGTGTAGAAGAAGAAGAGCCAATTTTAATTTTGTTTTTATTTTTAGATTTAGAACCATACCTTTGACCTGGTCTTCTATTTCTTATTTCTCTGGGTTGAATATCGTCTTTATTGGGCTTATTTTCCCATCTCTACTACATTGTAGTTTCTCCAGAGCCTTCTACCCTTTTTAACAGTCGACTTTCATAAGACTTTAGCGAGCTCAAGACTTGCCGAATGGTTAACTTCGAAAGATATTTGGTTTCCTCTATCACTGCCACAATGACATCAAATTTGTCAGGCATATAGATTAACAGTTTTTAAACCCGACGAGTCTCAGAGATATCTTCTCCATGAATTTTAAGTTGATTAACTATATCAAGGAACTAAGTTGAAAACCCAGTAAAAGAATCTGAGTTTTTAATGCTCAGATTCTCAAAGTCCTTTCTCAGGGAGTGTAGAAGAGCTCCTCGAGCCTTCTTATCTTTTTAATATTCATCAATTAGGAGGTCCCAAGCCTCTTTGGCTTGAGTACATCCAAGTAATCGAGAGAATATATCATTACTTACACCCTGTTGGATGAAAAGTATTGCTTTCGCATTTAACTTCCTCAGTTCTTTCTTTTGTAGTAATTCCTTACCCTCCAAAACAGAGGGATTCGGGGCCTTTTCATATCTAGAGACCATGATTTCACATATATCTTATGAGATAAATAGGGTTCGCATTTTAACAAGTCAATAATCAAAATTCTCACCATCAAACAAGGGAATAGAGATTGACCCCGAGTTTGATGAGGTTTGATTTTTGGAAAACATATTTGTTTGAAAAAACTTGAAAATTTTTGAACAGAAGTTTGGGGGTTTTGTAGGAAATATAATTTAAACACCATAAAACCTTCAGATCTTAGCAGATCTAGTCAAATCTGTGCTAGATCTAGTCAGATCTATGCTAGATACAAAGAAATCATTATAAATAAATTAGGGTTTCAGAGATCGTCTATTCTGAAGAAATTAATTATGAACAACCGTTCAAAAATAATTTCAATCTCAAGTAGATATCAAAGCTCTTATACCAGATTGTTGTTTATTAACAACAAATCCTTGTTTTAACAAGGATTTCTAAGAATAGAGATGAACATATGAAGAGAAATAGAAGAGAAGAAAAGTGCGCCGCGTAGAGAGAAAACCAAGCAAAATCAATAATGAAGATGTCCAGCAGACTTAGGTAAAAAAAATCAGAGTTTATATATTGGCTCTGATAATTGATAAAAGAAAAAATAAAGAGAAATACTTTACAGCTATTTACACGTGGATTTAATAAATATTCATTAAGGGTATAAGAGTAAATTCACATGAGGCCCAATCAACTATCATCATGAGCTCTAGGAGCTCATGATGATTATTGATTTGTTAAATAAACATCAAATATCAATTTTAATGCGGAAGATGAAATGTCAAGAGTCAGTAGATACTTTTACTAGTGGTAATGATTTTTGATTTTCAGTTTTAGAAGGACAAACTATACCCTATAAATAAATCATTGTATTGCTTGTAAGAATATAATATAAAATAAAAAATCTCTCTTCAGAAATAATTCTTAGTTTTAGTTTGCAGCCAACAATTTTTTTTACAACTTGGTATCGAAGGGATGTGGAATATAATCAATAATGTTTCGCTACCCTGATTAACGAAGGTGAACTACGAGAATTAGAGCATCCAAATGAAATCTCTTCTCTATTCTATGGATTGTTGGGAGGTGGTACAAGAAGGTTTCGACGAACCAGAATCTACCAAAGGATATACAACGGCTCAAAATAAGGCATTGAAAGAAATGCGATCAAAAGATAAGACATCATTGTACATGATGTTTCGAGCTGTTGATGATTCGGGCTTTGAAAAGATTGCAAGTGCAAAAACTACAAAAGAAGTGTGAGACATATTGGAGACTGCGTACAAAAGAGCCGACCGAGTTAAACAAGTTCACCTTCAAACTATTCGTAATGAGTTGTAAGGCAAGAAGATGAAGGAGTCAGAAGGTGTATCCGATTACATCACACATGTTCAAACCATGGTGAATCAACTCAACATAGATGGAGAAAAATTATCCGATGCGTGGGTCGTGGAAAATATTCTGAAGTCATTAACTGACAATTTCAAGAATGTGGTATATGCCTTAGAAGAGTCAAAAGATGTAGCAATGTTCATGGTCGACGAGCTTGCCGATTCCAATGCATCATTCAATGATGAAAAGATATTATGTTCTCAAAACTTTTGAGGTAAATGGCGTGGTCGAGGAAATAGTCATGGTGGAAAAAGCCGTAGTCAAGAAGGATATCATGAGGATAAGGGGCAATCAAACCAACAAAATTAGTGTGGGAGAGGATGCAGTCGTGAAAGAGGCGGTCGGTCAAATTATTCCAACTTCGAGTGCTATAAGTGTGACAAATATGGTAACTATGCGAAGGATTGTAATTCTGATAAATGTTACAAATGTGGAAAGGTGGGTCATTTTGTAAAAGAATATCAAGTTGAGAAAAAGATGGAAGAGACAACCAACCTAGCCATGGAAGATGAGATAGAAGAAGGCTTTCTTTTAATGGCATATAACAAAGTTAACACCAACAATGTCACGGTATGGTACTTCGACACGGCTACAAGCAACCATATGTGTGGGCATGAGCATTGTTTCAAAGAGATGAGAAAGGTTGAAGTTGTATCTATTTCATTGGAGATGACTCAGAGGTTGAGGTAAAAGGCCAAGGTATGATTTATTATATACAAAAGGATGGTTTCATTGGGTCAATCCAAGATGTGTATTACGTACCAGACCTCAAGAGCAACATTTTAAGTATGGGGCAACTCATGAAGAAAGGTTATATAATTTTTATGAAAGACCGGATATTACTATTGAGAGACAAGCAATGACGTTCAGTCGAACAAGTTGAAATGGGAAGAAATCAGATGTATAAACTGAATTTGAAAAATGTACGAGAAAAATATTTGCAAGTCAACGTAGAAGACAAGGCGTCACTGTGGCATCTCCATTTTGGGCACCTACATCATGAAAGCCTAAACAAGTTGATAAAGAAGAACATGGTGCACGGACTACCGGACATGGAATACAAGAGAAAATTTTGTGAAGAATGTGTGCTCAGAAAGCATGCAAGAATGTCATTTCAAAAGAAGGCAGAATATCGGGCTAAGTAACCTCTCGAGTTGGTTCATTCCGACATATGTGGACCAATCACCCCTGGATCTTTCAGCGGCAAAATGTATTTCATTTCCTTTATTGATGATTTCTCATGAATAAATTAGGTTTATTTTCTGAAAGAAAAATCTGAGGCGTGTGAGGTGTTCAAAAAATTTAAAGTGCTGGTGGAAAAGACAACCAGTAGATATATCAAATCTGCACGATCCAATAGAGATGGCGAATATACTTTGATAGTTTTCATGGAGTATTATGAGGAGCAAAGCATAAGATGATTTCTAACTGCATCGTACTCTCCACAGCAAAATAGTGTGGCCGAGAGGAAGAACTGGACCTTTCTCGACATGATTTGTTCAATGCTCAAAAGCAAGAAAATGCTGAAGAAATTTTGGGCGGAAGCTGTGCAATGCACCATCTATGTTCAAAATTAGTGTCTACATGCGAAGTTGTATGATTAAACATCACAAGAGACCTGGAGCAGACAAAAACCGATAGTCTCCCATCCCAAAATATTTGGCAGTTTGGCCTACGCACACTTAGAGGTGTCAACCAGGACTGGCCGGCTCTACATGAAATTTTCTCGTACCCGGGTCCGTGCCATGCCCTAGTAAGGCACAATTCGTGCCGTGCTAAGCCGAGGCCAACTGAGCCCCATGCCGTGCCTGACCTGGCATGGTTTAGTGGCCCGTGGCACGGCCCGTCGGCATGGGTCGGGGTCACACGCAGACCCGCACCTACACTCGTAGTCCTAGGCTCCCGGCTTTCCGCACCCTCACGAGTCACGAGTCACGGCTCACCCTCGTCCCCCAGTGACTTGTGCCTAGCTTCCCGCATAAAAAGACCGTGGGTCGGGTCCAATCAGACCCGACCCGTGGTCCCGCCCGACCCGACCAGATTTACCCCCCCTCCCCCAATGGGCAAAAAAAAATTTAAAATGTAGCCGTGGATCTCGCTTCCAATGGCTAGGGGGCAGAATCCGATGGTTCTCATGATTATGCCCCCTAAAATATTAAAAAAAATTAAAAAAAACAAAAAAATACTTTTTTAAAAAAAATTATTTTCATTAATTTATAAAATTCTCCCCATCTCTCTATAATATTTATGTTTTTCATAAATATTTATTCTCTCATCATTCTCTCAAAACTCTTGCTCATCTCTATCGAGACTCGACATTTCGTCATTTGGCTCGGCTTTTCGGGAATCTCAACTCGGGTTTGTTATTTTGAGCTAGACTATGGTGCACCGTGCACGTGATCGACCTCATTGCTTTATCGAGTAATTTATTTTAAGTTTTTTTTACTTTCTCTCTCTCGGTCTCTCTCTAGCCTCTCTCACAGTCTCTCTCTAGCCTCTCTCTCTAGTCCTAAAATAGTTAAATCTAAAATCTATCATCTAGTCTCTACATAAGTGTATTGTTTAACAAAAATTCTAAAAAATGATTAATATTAATGAAATATATTTAAATTTAAAAAATGAACACAGAGGTCTAAGGCTGCTGAAACTTTGGTTTCTCCAGTCGTCTCAACCCAAACATCTAAAAAATAAAAAACTAAGAGGACTTATGTAGTTTGGACTCATTTTAATATAATAAAATAAAAAAATATTAGGAGTGAGGAAGAAGAAATGACATAGTGCAAATATTGTATGAGAAATTTAACTTGTAAAAGTTTGTTTGGGACTGAGTACCTTAAGAGGCATGTCGAATTATGTACCAAAATTATGCTTTATTAGATCATAGGCAAATCCAACTTAGCACTATATTTTTTGAGACCGGATTGAGTTCAGTCTCAAAGTTTACTCCCTTCATATACTTCAGTGAGTTGGGTAGAGACGGCATGGCTAGACTTATCACATTGATGGGTCTTCCAATCAAATTTTCGGAAGATCCAAGGGTAGTGGGCATCATGCAAACATATTTTCAGCCTGCTTATCGTAGGATTCCTATGTCCACATCTAGGAATGATATACTAAAATTGTATAAGTTAGAAAAACAAAAAATAATTAATGAATTTATGGCATATAGTGGAGTGGTGTCCGTGACGTCCGATATCTGGACAAGTCACGATGAATCATCTTATGCATGTCTCACCAGCCACTATGTAGATTCTAACTGGACTATGAATAAAAAAATTTTAGGATTCTCTGAGATTCTCTATCCTCATGATCGCCTGACCATTTTTGAGCGTATGATTAAAATCTTTAGGGAATATAAAATTCAAAATAAAATTTTTAGTATCACATTCGATAACACATCTAATAATGGAGTAGCGATTAACATATTTGTTAGGAATATTAGAGACGCACCATTAGGAGAGATCTTTCATGTCAGATGCATGTGTCACGTGATTAACCTGATTGTTCAAGTGGGTAAGAAGGTGTGTTCCTCACGTTGGATAATATATGTAATGCACTAAAATATATTCACACTCCTCACAAACAACAAGAGTTTGGTAGTCTCTGTTTATCTGTGAATCTTAAGAAGAAGAAATTCCAATCAGATGTGAGACACCGTTGGAATTACATGTACTTGATGTTAAAATCATGTGTTGGATACGAACACGTGATATCCGACTACGTCAATAGTAAGAGGAACGAACTTATTATTGATGATACTGACTGGGCATTAGGAATTTCATTTATAAAATTCCTGATGATTTTTTATGACACGACGAACATGTATTCATCGGTTTATACGCCCACGACTTGCATTGCACTCCGGTGCATATGTAATATTAGTAGCATATTTAGGAAGTATCGAGCTGACCCGACACTTAACCATATGGTTGTAGAGATGGAAACCAAGTACTTGAAGTACTGGTCTACCGTTTCATCTCTTTATTGCCTCGCTGCATGCATGGACCCTATGGTTAAGGTGGAAGGGGTAGAAAACACCATGACTTACATTTCCTAGTGCATTAACCTGGAAGAGCCACCTGAATGGTTCATTCACGAGAAGTTGACTGACCTATTCACATATTATGATACTAGGTATGGTGGTAGTAGTAGTGAGACTGTGATTACGGACATTGATACCTTGTTCGGAGATGAAAATTTTTCCATTCAGCTAGCGAGGGGGAAACGTAAGGGTGGACCATCACATAGGAGCGAGCTTTCTCGGTACTTCGATACCGATTACTGCTCAATCCTATCACCTTCTGATACTAAGAATCTTGATATATTACAGTGGTGGAAATCATATGAGTCGACCTTTCCCATGCCATCTAGGATGACACTGGATCTACTGACTCCTTCGGTGTCGAGGGTAGCATCGGAGTCTATTTTTTATGTTGCAGTGAACGTGATTTCGGATAGGAGATCGAGATTATGTCCATATATTATTGAGGCCTTGTCTTGTTTGAAGGATTGGGAGGATTTGAGGTTTAGCATCCATGATCGTACTAGAGCTGGGACTGGGACTGTATCTGCATCCACTATGAAAGCAGATGAATTGATTGCTGATGATGATGATCCATGTGATAGTGATCTTGATGTTGCGGTTGATATTGCTCATGATATACTGATTGACGATTGATGATGATCCAATGCTTTTTGATTTTGATATTTTGTTTTTTTATTGAGTGAATGCTTTATTTTTACATTACGTTGAGACTTAAAACTTGTATTTGTTTAGTTCGGTATCTATTGGTTGATTGGTTATTTTTCATTTGGTTTGCTTTTGTTTTTTTGACTTTGTAATTTTTTTTAACGAAATTTTTTGTTTAATTTATTTTTTTGTTTAAAATTTTCATTTAAAAATTAAAACTCTATAATTTAATATTTTAATTCTAATAAATTATAATCTAAATATATTTTAAATTATAAAAAAAATTTAAACTCTATTAATATTTTCAAGTTACAAAATATTAATAATTGTCAAAATTCCAATTTTAATATTAAACTTTATAATTTATTTATATTATATTTTTAATAAAAAAATTTAAACTTTGTAATTTATTAAATTTTTAACAATTTTTATTTTATAAATTTAATATATTATACATTATTTATATATAATATAATATATATTTTATTTAAACTAAAATATAAAACTGTAAAAGTTTCTTGAAAAAAATTTTTTTAGACCAGGCCCATATGGCCTGGTTTGGCCCGTATGTCCTAGTTTGGCCAGTAAGCCTGGTTTCGCCAGTACGGCCTGGTTTGGCCTGACACGAAAGCATGACCGTGCTCTAAAAAAACAAGCCCGGCCCAACCCTTTTGACACCTCTAACTATACTAAATTATAATTATTTTATATATTACTGTACCTTTATAAATTTTGAGAATTTTTTTTTAATTAGTTTATTTAATATTTTAGATTACTAAAATTGGATATATAAAATATCTCATTGAAGAACATTATATTTTTAATTGTGGTAATTATGATTTTGTGCATTACTCATAAAATAATTGAAAAAACAAAACCCAACATTCAATATCTAAAAAAAGTGCACTAAACTTTTTACAAATTGAATTTTGGTGTACTTAAATATAATAATTCTAAACCATCCTTATTATTCCTCCTCTCCCCCTCTCCAAGGATCTCACTAGAGCTCCACAAGCTCCAACGAGGAGCTCCACGAGCTCATTCCGATGGAGCTCCACGAGCTCATTCCTGTTGTTTTAGAACAACAATTCCTTGTTAAAACAAGGAATTCTTAAGAACTATAAGCACAGAACAGAGAAGATGAGTAGAAGAGAAGAGAGGAAGAAGAAAAGTCGTGCAGCAGCAAGAAACCAATTATCAATCAAAAAATATGTTCGGCAGACTAGGTCAAGAAAAATGAGAAGTTTTTATATCACTTCTAATAATTGAAATAAAAGAAATAATAATAAAAAAACTTTACAGTAATAAATCAATAAACGCTCATTAAGGGCTTAGTAGTCTTTTTACTCTAAGCCCGCTTAACTTAAACGAACAGCCCGTCAACAGTCCCCCCCCATTCGAAGTAGTTGAGATCAGACCAAGCTTTTCTCTCAAGTATACCAGCTTTTCTCTAGGCAGGGACTTCATAAATATATCGGCTACTTGTTCTTCGGTCCTGCAAAAAACCAATTTAACTTCATTAGATTCAATTGCATCCTTAATGAAGTGATATTTTAAACCTATGTGTTTAGTTCGACTATGCATTACCATATCACTCGCAATAGATATAGTCGATTGATTATCACAATGAATTTTTATTGGATGTTTTCGAGATTTATCTAAGTCATCCAAAAGCTTTCTAATCCATAATGCTTGGGAGGTTGCAACTGAAGATGAAACATATTCAGCTTTGGTAGTGGACAGGGCTACGGTTGATTGTTTCTTGGACTGCCAAGAAACAGCCGCAGTTCCTAAGTTAAACACATATCCAGAGGTACTTTTGTAATCCTCTGGATTTCATCCCCAAACACTATCACAGTAACCAACAATTTCTGTATGGTTAATTTTGTGATATTTCAGACCTAGATTAATTGTACCTTTAAGATACCTTAATATCCTTTTGGCAGCACTTAAATGTATGTGATTTGGACAATACATAAATCATGACAGCAAGTGAAGAGAGTATACAATATCAGGTCTGGTTGCTGATGCATACAACAAGCTTCCAATTAAGCTTCTGTATGTCTTTTCATTCACAGGTTTTCCTTGAGCTGAAAGTAATTTTTGGTTTACTTCCAAGGGGGTAGATATAGGCTTGAAGTCACTTATTCCAAAACTTTTCAGTAATAGTTTAATATATGTAACTTGAGAAATGGACACACCACTTGTGTCTTGAGTTATTTCAAGTCCTAAGAATTGTTTTAAATTTCCTAGGTCCGACATCTCATACTTAGTTTCCATTTCTCTCCTAAAGTTATTTATTAATTCAATTTTATTGCTTGTAAAAATAATATCATCTACATATAAAGAGACAATTAAAATTCCAGAATACTTATCTCTTTTAATATAGAGTGTAGGCTCACTCTTACTTCTGCTGAATCCTTGATTCAGAAAGTATGAGTTAATTTATTGATACCAAACACGAGGAGCTTGTTTCAACCCATACAAAGTCTTATTTAATCTATAAATACAGTATTCACTCCCTTTTTTTACAAACCATGGGGTTGTTCTACATAGATTTCTTCTTTAAGTTTTCCATTTAGAAAGGAT
This sequence comes from Sapria himalayana, assembly GCA_029783825.1. Lineage (NCBI taxonomy): Eukaryota > Viridiplantae > Streptophyta > Magnoliopsida > Malpighiales > Rafflesiaceae > Sapria > Sapria himalayana. Next base: position 6,936,106 of record JAREIK010000385.1, read on the forward strand.
GACTTTATGTCTAATTGGAATAAATTCCAGCTTTTCTATCTAGCTAAGGCTATTAAAAGCCTTATGGTTTCTAACCTTGCTACTGGAGCAAAGGTTTCATGGTAGTCTATTCCGGGTTTTTGTGAGTAGCCTTTAGCTACCAATCGAGCCTTGTATACAGGCTGATTTGAATTTGATTTAGTCTTAATCCTATAAATCCATTTAACACCTATGTTGTGTTTATTCTGGGGTAAGTCCACTAAAGTCCAAGTGTTATTTTTTTCAATGACAAACATTTCTATCTGCATTGCTTTGAACCAGAATTGATGTTTAACAGCCTTTTCATAGTTGAGTGACTCAACTGAGGCGTAATTACATCTCTGATAAATATCCGTCAAATCTTTATATTTAACAGGAATTATTTTATTTGGTTCAGTCACAAATTCAGAATTAGGTGAGGAACGATAACTATATTCAGAAACAGATTTAGACTTGCATTCAGAAGAAGAATCAGAAGAAAACTCAGAAGAAAAATCATAGAGTGAGCTGAAATCATACCTTGGAATGCTTATTAATTTATTGCTAGTTGCAGCAGCTTCTGTGCAACCATTTTTAGTTCCAGAGTTTGCTTCATTCAAACTTTCAACCCACTTACTATTTTCATCAATTAAAATGTCTCTACTCACCAGAAATGACTTAGTTTCTGGTGAATACAGTCTGTAACCCTTGGATTGCAGACTGTATCCAACTAAAATACACTTTAGACTCTTTGAGTCTAGTTTGGTTCTTTGTGCACTTGGTATATGGGAGTAACAAACACTCTCGAATACCCTTAAATGTTTGACATTATGTTTCCTTCCAGTCCAGGCTTGCACTGGAGTAAGGTTTTCCAGTACTTTGGTAGGGCACCTATTGAGTAGATACACTGATGTGTTCACTGCCTCTGCCCAAAAGGTTTTTGGTAAGCCTTTCTCATTTAGAAGTGATCTGGCCATTTCCATTACAGTTCTGTTTTTTCTCTCCACAACTCCATTTTATTGTGGTGAGTATGCAGTGGTCAGCTGCCTAGCTATTCCTTTAAATTCACAGAAATTTGTGAATTTTTGAGAGAGGAATTCACCTCCTCTATCTGTTCTAAGTGTTTTTACACTTAGTCCAGATTATCTTTCGACAAGTGATATGAGTTTCTTGAAGTATTCAAGTGCCTCAAACTTGTGCTTCAAGAAGAACACCCATATGTGTCTTGTGCAATCATCAATAAACAGTAAGAAGTAACTACTGTTACCTAGTGATTTCACTGACATAGGACCACATATGTCAGCATGCAGTAGTTCTAAAGATTTGGAAGCTTTCCAGACAGAGTGCTTTGGAAAACTCTTTCTGGTTTGTTTTCCCAGTGAACACTCTTCACAGACAGATGTAGGTATTACAAGGTTTGAAGGCACTCCTTTTACAAAATTATTTTGAAAAATGTTTTTTAGGTTTAAATTATTTAAATGCCCAAATCTTCTGTGCCAGAGAGAAGCTACAGATTAGACATTCATAGATAATGCACTATCTATTTTCTCAGCAAATGTCAGTGGAAAACTTCTTCCACTTGACATCTTTACTGTCCATGAGGGTTGATCACTCCCATGATCAAAAATTTCACACACATTATTCTCAAATGACAGTTTATAACCCTTTTCAATTAACTGGCCAACACTTAATAAATTCTGGTCCAAGGCAGGAACCAGAAGTACATCTTTTATGAATTTCATTCCAGAGCAGGTGGGCCGTGGGTACTGCCACTTTGCCCTTGGCTTGCGCCTGAACTAATTCACCATTGCTCAGTTTGACTTGTGATTTTACCAATGGAAGTAAATCCACAAATATTTCCTTATTTCCAGACATGTGGTTTGAGCAACCACTGTCCAGAACCCATGTATTTATCGAATATATATTTTCTGTATCATTTGCATAAAACAGATGTTCTACAGAGGCTACTCGCTCTGTAAAACTAGCATTCTGTTTGAAGATGCTTTTACAATTCTTCGAATTATGACCAAACCTTTTACAGTTTTGGCATTGATTCTGTTTTCAAAACCAACACTCAGTCACAGTGTGGTTTAATCTCTTCCATATATTGTGTTGGACAATCACGCTTCCACGGGTAGTGAGATAAAGAACAGTTAACAATAGAAAACACATAAACAAGCAATATATATATATATATCCCAATCCACAAGCATCCATGACAAAATTAAAACGAGAAATCAACACAGCAAATAACGTGATTCGCTAGTCGCTCAGTACGACTAGCTACCTCCACCAGAAAATGCTTATGCATTACAGATTAAAACCAAGAAATAACGTCTTACAGTATGCAGCATTCGGCAGTCACGAAATCGTGCAGAGAGAGATGAGATCGAAGATAAACAGTTCAACCGGGTCAAAAAACAGCCGCCCGAAAAATAAATACAAATCATTTTATACAAAAAATAAACAGCCGGTTCATTTAACCGAAGCGGGTCGGATCATGGACCGGGCCAGGCTCTGCTCCAAAAATTTCGGGACCTCCGTTATTGTGCTACTGCTGCATCACCGGGCTTTTAATATTTCCTTTCCTGCATTTACATGAAAATATTAAAACAGATTATTAAGTTAAAACAAATTAGATATACATCATATTGCAAGAGATAGATTGGTCTTTAGGTGAGTCATTAGAGAGAGTAGAAGAAGAGCCTGTTTTAATTTTATTTTTGTTTTTATTTTTAAACTCATTACATTTGACTGCTTCTCTTACTCCTCATGTCTCTGGATTGATTTTCGGCCTTGTTGGAATTTTCTTGCCATCTTGACTGCATTGTAGTTTCTCCAGAACTTTCTGCCCTCTTCAATAATTGGTTTTCGTATGATTTTAATGAACTCAGAACTTGCTGGATTGACAACTTTGATAAATCCTTGGTTTCCTCTATCACTGCCTCAATGGCATCAAATTTATCAGACATACAAATTAGTAATTTCTCAACTAATCGAGTCTCAGAGATGTCTTCTCCATGAATCTTAAGTTGATTAACTATATCAAGGAACTGAGTTGAAAACTTAGTAAGAGAATCTGAGTTTTTCATACTCAGATTCTCGAAATCTTTTCTCAAGGAGTGCAGAAGAGCTCCTCGAGCCTTCTTATCTCCTTGGTATTCCTTGATTAGGAGGTCCCAAGCCTCCTTGGCTTGAGTACAGCCAAGCAATCGGGGAAATATTGCATTACTTACACCATGTTGGATGAAAAGTAATGCTTTGACATTTAATTTTTGTAATTTCTTCTCTTGTAATAAATCTTTACCTTCCAGAATAGAGAAATTTGGGGCTTCTACATATCCAGAAACCACAATTTCCCATATATCTTGGGAGATAAATAATGTTCGCATTTTAACAAGCCAGTAATCAAAATTTTCACCATCAAACAAGGGAATATGAATCGAACCCGAGTTTGATGAGTTTTGAGCTTTTGAAAACATAATAATTTTAAAGAACAACTTGAAAAATTTGAACAGAATGTTAGGGTTTTGTAAAAAATAGGTTTTAAAAACCACAAAACCTTTAGATCTTAGTAGATCTGGTCAGATATATGCTGGATCTTAAGAAATTTTTGAAAATAATTAGGTTGTTCAGAGAACGCCTAATCTGGAGAAATTAGATTTTAATAATATTCAAAAATAATCTCGATCTTAGTTAGGAATCGAGGCTCTGATACCAGAATGTTATTTTAGAACAACAATTCCTTGTTAAAACAAGGAATTCTTAAGAACTATAAGCACAGAACAGAGAAGATGAGTAGAAGAGAAGAGAGGAAGAAGAAAAGTCGCGCAGCAGCAGGAAACTAATTATCAATCAAAAATATGTTCGGTAGACTAGGTCAAGAAAAATGAGAAGTTTTTATATCACTTCTAATAATTGAAATAAAAGAAATAAAAAAAAAAAACTTTACAGCAATAAGTCAATAAACGCTCATTAAGGGCTTAGTAGTCTTTTTACTCTAAGCCCGCTCAACTTAAATGAACAGCCCGTCAACAATTCCGATGGAGCTCCACGAGCTCATTCCGATGGAGCTCCACGAGCTCCCTGGAGAGGGGCGAGGGCGAGGGCGAGGGTGAGAGGGGTTAGGGGAGAGATGTCATGGGTGAAGGGAGAGAGTTGATGAGAGAGGGGCGACGAGAAAGGAGAGATAAGAGAGGGACGACAAGAAAAAGGCAAAAAAAGAGAGCGACGAAACTATAACTCGTGATGATGAGATCCTGGAAGTAGAGGTGTCAAACGGGCCGGCCCAGCACGGCACGGCCCGTTTTTCACGAGCACGGTCGTGCTATAGGCGGGCACGGCACGGCACGGCCCGTAGGCACGGCAAGGCCGTGCCGTGCCGTCCCCACTCGGGCACACCGTGGCCATACAGGCCAGGCGGCACGGCCGGGCAGGCGGGAGCCGCAACGCGGGAGGCGGGACCGGGTCAACCGGGGTCCGGGAGGCGGGAGGTCGCAGTCGCATGGGCTGAAAATGGCAGATTAGAATTTTTTTTTTTTGTAAACTTTTTGATTAATTAACCGTATAGACTATAAAGTATTTGTAATAATTAAAAAATATAATTTTTTGTAAAAATTATAAAATTTAAAATTAAATAAAACAAACAAATATTAGAAAAAATTTTTTTTTATTCAATTATGTTTAGCTTTTTTTATTATTATAATTTATTAATTATATATTAAAATTTAAAGTTATTAATTTTTAAAATAAAATTTAAATCGTAAAATAATAAATAAATATATTAAGTTAGTAAAAATTAAAATTAAAAAAAAATTAAACTACACAAATGAAAAATTATCAATCATGTTTTTGAAACCAATAGTGCGAACAAAACAAGTATAAGTTTCAACACAACACAACGTATGGTACAAAGTACAAACAAAGCGTATAAATAAAATAAATAAAAAAACATCGAAAAAAAAGAGCAGATGAGCATCAATCGTCAAGCGGCATATAATGAGAATCATCAGCCGCAACATCAAGATCAGTATCATATGGATCATCATCATCGGCAATCAGCTCCTCTACCATCGTAGTGGATGTGGATGCGACTGCAGTGTCTGTCACAGTCCCAGCTTCAGCACGATCACTGATGCTAAATCTCGATTCCTCCCAATCCTTCAAACATGCCAAGGCCTCAACCATATCTGGACGTAATCTCGATCTCCTATCCGAAATCACGTTCACTGCAACAGAAAAAGCAGACTCCGATGCTACGCTCGACACCGGAGGAGTCAGTAGATCCCGTGCCATCCTCGATAGCACGGGATAGGTGGGCTCATATGATTTCCACCACTGTAATAAATCAAGATTCTTATTATCAGAAGGTGATAGGATTGAGCAGTAATTGGTATCTAAGTACCGAGACAGCTCGCTCCTATGTGATGGTCCACACCTACGTTTCCCCCTCGCTAGGTTAATGGAATAATCGTCATCTCCGAACAAGGCATCAGTGTCCATAATCACAGTCTCACCACCACCACCACCATACCTAGTATCGTAGTATGTGAACAGGTCTGTCAACTTCTCGTAAATGAACCCTTCAGTGGCTCTTCCAGGTTCATGCACGAGGAAATGAAAGTCAGAGTGTTTTCAACCCCTTCCACCTTAGCCCTAGGGTCCATGCATGCTGCGAGGCAATAAAGAGATGGAATGGTGGACCAGTACTTCAGGTACTTGGTCTCCATCTCTGCAACCATATGGCTAAGCGTCGGGTCCGCTCGATACTTCCTAAACATGCTACTAATGTTGCATATGCAACGGAGTGCAATGCAAGTGGTGGGCGTATAAACCGACGAACACATGTTCGTCGTGTCATAAAATATCTTCAGGAATTTCATAAATGAAATTCCTGAAGCCCAGTCAGTGTCGTCAATAATAAGTTCGCCACTCTTACTATTGACGTAGTCGGATATCACGTGTTCGTATCCAACACATGATTCCAACATCAGGTACGTGTAATTCCAACGATGTCTCACATCCGATTGGAATTTCTTCTTCTTAAGATTCACAGACAAACAGAGATTACCAAACTCTTGTAGTGTGCGAGGAGTACGAATATACTTGAGTGCATTGCGTATATTTTCCAACGCGGGGGAACAGACCTTCATACCCGCTTGAACTATCAGGTTAATCACATGACACATGCATCTGACATGAAAGATCTCTCCTAATGGTGCGTCTCTAATATTCCTAACAAACATATTGATCGCTACTCCATTATTCGCAGCATTATCGAAAGTGACACTAAAAATTTTATTTTGAATTTTATATTCCCTAAATATTTTCATCATACACTCAAAAATGGCCGGGCCATCATGAGGATGAAGAATCTCAGTGAATCCTGATATTTTTTTATTGATTGTCTAGTTAGAATCTACATAATGACTCGTGAGACATGCATAAGAAGAATCATCGTGACATGTCCATATATCGGACGTCACGGACACCACTCCACTAAATGCCAAAAATTCCTTAATTATTTTTTGTTTTTCTAACTTATATATCTTTAGTATGTCACTCCTAGATGTGGACCTAGGAATCCTACGATAGGATGGCTGAAAATAAGTCTGCATGATGCGCACTACCCTCGGATCTTCCGAAAATCTGATCGGAAGACCCATCAATGTGATGAGCCTGGCCATGCCGTCCCTACCCAACTCGCTGGAGTATACGAAGGGAGTAAACTTTGAGACTGAACTTGATCCAGTCTCAAAAAATGTAGTGCCAAGTTGGGTTTGCCTAGGATCTAAGGGTCCATGTTTTTTGGAGCATATTTCAGCATGCCTCTTGAGGTGCCCAGTCCCACATGTACTCTTGCATGTTAAAAGTCTCATACAATATTTGCACTGTGCCATTTCAATTTCCTCACCCCTAACATTTACTTGTGTTATAATTTTAAAATGTGTCCAAACTACAGAAGTCCTCCTAGTTTTTTGTTTTTTAGAACTTTGGGTTGAGACGATAGGAAAAACCAAAGTTTCAGGAGCCACAGACGTCTGTGTAATACTAACATTTTTATTTTCCAAATTTAAATACGTGTCAGGTGTATTTGTCATTTTTTAATTTTCGTAAGTTTTTCTAGAGAGAGAAAGTTTAGAGAGAGAAAGTACAAAAAAACTTAAAATATATTACCCGGTAAAAGCAATGAGGAAGTTTCATGAAATCTAAGCCGAAATCAAAATCACGAGGCCCGAGAGAGAGATGCACGGTTTATGTAAGAGAGAGAAAGTATTGAGAGGTTTTATGTTTTTGAAAAACATAAATGTTATAGGGAGGGGGGTAGAATTTATAGGCTAAAGAATGTTTTTTTTTATAAAAAAAAGATATTTTTTTATTATTTTTTTGAATTTTTTTAAGATTTTTAAGGGGCAGAATCACGAGGAGCATTGGATTCTGCCCCCTAGCCGTTGGAGTTGCTAGGAATTCGGATCGGGACTCGGGTTTCGGCAGAAAAGACCGCGGGTCGGGTCTGATTGGACCCGACCCACGGTCTTTTTACCGGGGGGGGGGGGGGGGGGGGGGGCAGGGGACGGGCGGACGGCCGGGTCGAGTCACGAGACTCACGACTCAGGCCACCGGCCACGCGTGCCTGCGTGAACCGGCACGGGATGGACCCGTGCCGGGCAAGGCACGGCACGGGATGAACTTAAACCGGGCACGACACGAGCCCAGGCACGGCACGGTTTAAGAATGTGCCGGGCCGACCCAGGCACGGCCGAACAGTGCCGGGCCGACCCAGGCACGGCCGAACAGTGCCGTGCCTCGTGCCGGGTTGGGCCGGGCCGGCACGTTTGACACCTCTACCTGGAAGCTTGGAGTTTATCTCCAAAGAGCTCCGAGTTCCTAGAAGCTCAAAGTTCCAGGAGATCATCACGAGCTCCTCGGTGAAGCCCCAGCAAGCTCTCTCCTCTATGGCGAGTTTTTTTTTTTTGTTTAGTTAGGTTATTTAGTTAAAAAAAAGTTTAATTTCGTATTATCATTAATTAGTGCTCAAAACTTAATTATTTAAGAATTTGGGTAACTATTTTTAAATATTTAAATTTAAGTTGTTGTTTTTGGATTGGTGAACCAAAACATTAATAACTTTACAACTTGCATTAAAGCCCACAATTCCAAAGTGTAAAGAAAACACGAAACCGTCCAAATTCAGAAAGGAAAATCATCAGTTGGTGGTTTTGGAAACTTCTAAACATAAACTACTATCAACATCTACACTCAAAAAACAAAATATGTTCCCATTCACTCTGTGAAAGGAGTCGAAGCAGGTGGCTAGTCCAGTTCGATCAGGGTAGCGGGCTAGCATTACGATTTAGCCAGCTCTGCTTCAGGAATCAACAATTCTTAAGGTTTCTCTTAACAACCACCTCTGCATCAGGCCTTACTCCACGAGAAATGAACTCCGTCGTCGTTCTAATGACATGCCCCCCGGTTCACCCATACCTTGTCCAACAGCTCGAGTCCCGATTCACACTCCACAATCTCCACGCCATTTCCGACAAGACCCACTTCTTCAATTTACACAAGCATTCAATTCGTGCTGTGGTGGGAAACTCCATTGTCGGGTTGGATGCGCATCTCATCGACCAGCTTCCGAGGCTCGAGATCATGGCTAGCTATAGTGTCGGGCTAGACAAGATCGATCTGGACAAGTGCAGGGAGAGAGGGATCAGAGTGACCAACACGCCGGACGTTCTTACCGACGACGTCGCCGATCTTGCAGTGGGACTCATGTTGACGGTGACGAGGAGATTGTGTGCCTGCGATCGATATGTGAGAAGTGGGTCCTGGAAAAACTGCGATTACCAGCTGACAACCAAGGTTTGGTTTATAACTTGTTACCGTATCATATCATCTGTCTGTTTTGCTTATATATTTCTTAAATATCTACGATGGTTGTTGCGGCAGATTTTAATGAAGCATTTATTACCCGCAAACTCTCTTAGATTTAAATAATGCTTATATTATTTATAGTTCTGTCTGCATATGCCATATGCTCTTGATACGTATCAATGAATAAAGCCCAACATGGCAACTTTATTTCTGCATTTTCTAAATTTCCAAACAAATTTAATGATACTTTTAAAATTCAATTTTAGAAAACATATTCTTCATCATGGAACGAAGCTAATTTATCATAAAAATATTCTAATTATTTTTTTTAATATAAATGCTATTTTTATTTATAAAGAACTTAATTACTAAGTTATTTTTTATAGATGTTGGAGTATTTGAGATCGTCAGTCCAAATATATATATATTTAAAAGCATTTCACCCTTGTTTTTATATGATATAATTAATTAATTAATTTTTTTTTTTTGCAGTTTTAATTCTGACCATTTTTATTAAATAAATTTTCATGGTTTTTTCTGTCATTTTAAGCAGCCTTAGGATAGTTTATGTTTATATCCAATCTAATAATTGTGCATTTATGTGCAAGAACACAGTTGATAATGTTGATCTTCAGTCATATAGAGTATGTGTTTCTGCATAAACAGTACCAAAGTTTGGTTGAACAAAGTTAATTATGAAACAAATTAGACAGTTTGTGCATGGATAAAATCTTGAGTAACAGGTTTCATGAGGGAAACTTTATCAATCACCTTTCACAATTCAATCACTTATGTAATATACTTAAGAATTTTGAAGTTAAGATGGAATAATATGATATGAAACTTTAATGGGTATGATCAACTCTAGATTTTTATAACTATCTTTGCATAATATTTTTATATGAAAATTTCAGAAAGGAGACTGGTATGTGATGCAGTCAATTGAGGTCTAATGGTTTTTGGTAGAGGATATGTAAGAATGAGTTGCAAGAAGTGCTATTTGTGAAGTCTAGTAAATTTAGTTTTAGAAATTATGCCTATCATTCAAGAAGAAAATTGATTAAATGTTCAAGTATAATGAATTGGTCACTTGGTGAATTAGTATTAAAGTTATGGCTGCTAGGTTGGAAGAAGAAGAAGAAGATGTCATTCTCACATGAAAGTAAAATGTCAACTCTAACAACTAGTGAGGCATTGATTTTTAAAAAGTAATGTTCAAAAAAATGTCTCCAAAACAAACTTGACTCAATGATAATCGGTATCATATAAGAGAGGTCCTAATTTTATAAATTGAAAATATAAAAGATTAGTGTGACCCACATGTTGGGTATTATCATTAATAAATTGTAAATACATAAGACTAATAGTTAAAAAAGCATAACACTCATAAAGTTAGTACATGAATATTGCTGGGCAATTGTGCTTCCAAGATTGTGATTCAGAAGAAGAGAACAACAAAGAAACAATAACAAATGATATATATACAATTCACAATCACAATCCAATCATGTCATAATCAAAAAACGAAATAGAAACACAAGAATAATGTGGTTTACTAGTCGTTCAACACGATTAGTTACATCAACTAGAAAAACTTTTATGCGTTTACAGATTAAACTAAAAATGCCTAGAATTCTTACAATTTATGCAGCAGAAATAGTCGTGATAAAAATGTGTAGAAGATGAGAAAGAGATGAATAGTTCCACACCCTGAAAAATAGTAGCCCGAAAATATAAAATAAAAATAATATATATTAATATAATTTTTGGTTTAATTAACCGGAGTAGGTCAGATTACTCGGACGTATCAAGCTTTGCTCCAAAAATTTTTCGGTCTCTTAATATTTTTTTCCTATACTTACATGAAAATATTAAAATATAAATAATTTGATTATACAAAACAAGTAATTAAAATAAATTATATATAGCAGATATCATGTACACCAAACTTTATGTGTTTGGTGTACATGAAATATTAATCACATTATTTTTTACTAATACATCTATTGTTTGGTTAGTGGTGAAAATATAAGTTGTAATAATATTTTTATAATGGATTTTCTTTCTAAGAAAGAAGTAATATATTTATTTTTATCTATTTTGTCTGTTCATGAAATATTAAACTAGATATTATATATTTCATTATATGGTCTAATATATCTTGCAAGTAATTATGTTTATTGTATTGAACTTTTTTTTTGTACTATATTTTGAGATTATTGTCTGTAAGTTATTTTTTTAACGGAGATAAGATTATTTTATGAAAATTCTAATATTTTATAGATCTTATCTCTGTACAATATGGTACTAATTGAAATTTGAAAAATTGACTAGTTGGAGGTATTTGTGATCACTTAAAAATATGTTAAAGCCTAATGATTTATCATCATACCTAAGTATGTGAAGAATTATATTTAGATAAATATATTATGAAGAATATATGAAATGATTAAAAATATTAACTGCATAAATTATATTTAGTCTGATGATAGTTAGATATTTATCTTTTATATGATTCTCTTGTATGTAGTGGAGTCAACTAATTATATAAGTTATTGTACTAGGAATCTGTACTTAGTTTAATAAGAATATTTACTCTAACATAATTCAAAAAATTAATTTTTATGAGAATATTAATTATATAACTCTTTTATGTTAATATAATATCCTTCATGTCATAAGTCATATTTATCCTAAAAAAGTATTTAAAATTTATAAGATTGTTTTTTTGAAAATGTTACTTAAAGTATTTTTTAAGTTGAGTTATTTTTAATTTATTATTTCTCATAATAAAGATGTAATTCACTTACATAATAACTAAGATAAATTTGTTATCTGAATTCTTTCAAAAAAATGAATAGTAATGTATAACATGTGTGAATTAAAAGAAGTGATTTCAATTAAAATCTCATAAATCAAGCTATCAATTATTGTTTCAGATCATATAATATAATGTCTTATGTAATCTATAAGTTATATTTGATTGTTCTGTCACTACTTGAAAATCATGTTGCATGCTCAGTATATATCTTTATCTTTTCTTCAAGATCATCATGAAAAAGTATATTTTTCATGTATAATTGATGTATTCTTAATTTTTGAGATGTTGCAATAATATAATTGTTTGTATTATGATTATGTTAGCCTCTGAAGCGAAAATATCTTGATAATCTATTTCAAATATTTGAATAATCCTCATTGTAATAAGTCTAACTTTTAAATTATTTAGCTTTTCATTTAGATTATTTTTTACAATGAACACTAACCCACAACCATCAACACATATTTTTGAAGTTCAAGATATTAGTTCAGAAATATATTAGAATGACATGATTTATCTTAATATGACTTGATATCATCATAGATTAGATTATATCTTAGAAAGAGATTTAAGTGCTATAGTATTGTCAAAACAAATAATAAAAATATACAAAAAAAGAGATATTAGTATGACAATACCTAATAAGTTATCAAGTACAACTGATCTATTTCAATTAGAGAGTAATTGAAAGATAAAAATCATAAGTGTCAACTACAAGATCATAACTTCTTCGAAGACTCTCTTTCATTTTGAACAAGTTGTCTGTGTTCCCTTCTAAAATAAACTTGAAGTCCTACTCCAAGGTGGTCAAGTATTCTTTTTCCCAATTCATTTTGAGTTGGGATTGGAATTGACTTTGGAATGACTAGTTTGATTGGACTTGATGGAGATTTCCTTGGAAAGGAAATCTCAATTTTCTCATAATTAATATATGTTATACTTGTTGTACATATGATAGCGTTATGGGAGTAAATGGTCTACATTGGAAAATTTGAGTTATGATATTAATATATAATTTGAGTTTCATATTTCTTTGAGCTAGCTTCTAGGAATGAGTTTGACCCAAACACAATTTGTAATATGGTATTAGAGCTTTTATGGGTCACCCACAAATGTCTAGTTTTGCAAATTTCATGCTCTAGATGTTCATTTCTTTGCGTGAGAGGGAGTGTTAAAAATTGATCCACATAAGAAAATTTTTACGTTGTTATGATATTAATATATGTCTTTGGTTTTCTCTCTCTATGAGCTAGGTTTTAGGGATAAGTTTGATCCAAACATAATTTTTAATATTTATCATGCATAGATTCATTATAAAAAAACATGTTCTACTCAGAAAAGATTATATCAATACTAATCAATGTATAATCAATTTCAGTTGAATAATACATGTATTTTTTAATGATATTAGAGTAAAGAAAGATATATTTTATCATTCTAGATATTCTTTTATCACGTTATAGAGAGAGATCTTGAAAAAAATAAGTGCTCTTAGGGATTTTGAGATATATACTAAATAATCTTTCTATAGAGGGTAAGATCTAAAAAGATTCATAATGAGAAAAATAAATAAAGATATTTGATTGATCAAGTAATTTGTTTAAAATTTGATTTTTTCAAAATTACTTGAAAACACTTTTAACAAAAAGATTTATCTTAGTTATCTCATTTAAATATGTATTTTTTCTTTTTGTAACTCTAATTTATGGAGCACGTTACCACTTGAAATATGATGTATTATTCCATGATCATTATAGGAAGTATTGAAGTTATCAGATACATACACAAAGTCATTGCATTGGGTTTGATTCATATTTTAATAGTTATCTCGCGTGACCACTGTAGTGATATGATGGTAGGGCAAGGTTCTGCTGAGTGAGTGGTCGCCCAACTTGCTGGTGAAAACATGTGCAAATTCATGTCACAACCTATGGATGTTATGACATGAAAACATGATGTCACGATTGAATTTAGTGTTATGACATGTAAACATAACACCGTGATTGAGTTTAGTGTGATAACATGGAAACATAACAACGTGATTGAGTTTAGTGTTATGACATGGAAATATGTTGTCATGATTGAGTTTAGTGTTATGACATAGAAACATAATGTCGTGATTGGGTTTAATATTATGACATGAAAACATGATGTCATTAGATAGTTTAATGTTGTGACATGAAAATTTTTTGTCATGACTTGTACAGCTTATCGTGTGTAAAAAAATAATATATAAGAATGTGTAGTATAAGCGTAGCAATGCAAAATAAAATGTGTTGTTTGCTTTTTTTGTTTTTCTATACCCCCCCCCCCCAAATGAAGAAAATCCTAGATGACTATTAGACTTTAATTAATCATGATATATTTTTATTATTGATATTTTTTATATTTTTATTAAATTAATTTTTTATTATTTTATGAAATATTTGAAAAATAAAAAAATATATGTGATCTAAAATAAAAAAAAAATAATTAAGTAAAATAAATATAATCATTAATAAAGATAATAAAATATAATAATCTATTTAGTATTTTAACTCTACTAAGTTTTTATATGTTTGAGTATATTAAATCAAGTAAATTCTTATTAATACAAATTTAATGAGCATGATATGAATTGTTAATAAATTTTTCTAATTGAGTTATCTCACAATCTAAGATAAATATATTTTTAATATTATGATTTAAAATTTTTAGCTTGGCAAGAGATGAATGACCAAATTAAAATTGAATAGTTAATAAATCATAAACACTCAAACATCTAGTGGAATACCCAATCTTGCTCAATTCTGAATGAAGAATTCTTCAAAGTTTTTCAATCTTGAAAAATAATACTAATAGAAAAAAAATATCAAAGTTGAGTCACCCATAAAGATAACTCATAAATAAAAACTAGTAGAATATTCATGGGTAAAAAGAACTCATAAAATAGAATAAATTTCAAATTGATTTTTGTCATAACCAAAAGATTTTTGTAATTTTTTATTAGTTTTATAATATTTAGAGATAAAATTAATGAACAAAAATTAATTATCTGTGATATGACCATTAACTCTTGAGTTAATAGTCTAAGAATTTGAAGTTTGAAGATGAATCATGAGAGATATAGTAAATGGAGAATGAGAAATATTTATTACTATCTTAGAGATGAGTTTTGTGTATTCTTCTCTAATAAGGGTCACGGTGAAGAAATTTTGTGGACTCTTTGATGACTTTGGTAGTCAGTATGTATTACACTTACTCAATAACTTGCAATACTTTTGGTCTCATCTATAAAAATAACCGTCAATACATCTCTTTGGTTTGCCATATTTTCTTACGATATGTATTCATTTGCATGTATATTGTTCAGATATGTATTGAATTACCAAAAAAAATATTGATTTTTCCATTAGTGCATGTAGCAATTATGCACATATTGTACATTATCACCACTGCATATGTGCATCACACTGAGCAACACTACACTCTTCCTCAGATACTCTACAAATTCAGTTGCTACCAATAATAGTTGATGTCTTTAGCACTCACACATTGCACCATTTGTAATTAGAAGGCACGTACTTTCACTCACACATTTTACTAGAAATGACAAATGTGTCGTATTATGCTGATAGGGCACATAGGTCCAGTTTCAAATCGTGTCATGCCAACCAATGGGCATGGATTGTGCTTGGCTCGACTCAAGGCTAACCTAGGCTAGCTCGGGTGTGGTGCAATGCAGCCGCAACTAGCCTAGATGTGAACTTTGTGAGGCTCCAAGCTCGTCCCCTAAGGTGCTTGACAGTGGCAGGTCCACGGCCCTGGGCTATCCTAGTCACCAGGCCTGCCACCTGCAACAAGCAGAAATCCAGCAGTCTGTCGTTTGTGGGTTCTGGCCACTTCATTTATTGACTCATTGCACACGCTATCATGCATTGCAGTGGCAATAGCAGTGTGGCAGATTGCAGCAGATAGTAGATTGGTAGTGCTAGTTGGCACACTCTCACTCCTATAAAGCCACTCCTTTTGCTAAAAGAATGCGAAATGTTTTAGAAGATTCAAGAGAAAACCACACTTGTGTGAAAGAATATAGAAGAAATGAGATTATCCTAGATTCTTCTAGAGATCTTTTGTAAATATGTGTACTTATTAGAATATTTTTTGATTTTTTAGGTTTGTTGAGAATCCTCAAAGGTTTTAGACACTTTCATATATGTATATATAAGGAGATGATCTCATTTACAAACCAACAAGCTTTGTAAAAAGTCTCTTTAATCAATAGTTTTTGTTACTTTCAAGTGTTCTTTCAAGATGTAAATGTTTTTATGTCATGAGTAGAAGCCGAGCTTAGCAAGCAAGGCAAGTAGGAGGCCAACTTAGCAACAACTGAGGGGTGAGTTGTCTAAGTGCCATACATGAGCTTAGTAGAAAGCTTAAGTCCGTGACAATTGGTATGGGAGAGAGATTGTGATGTGTGACAGCAACTTGGAGGATATGATGGGAGCTCTCGTGTAAAGAAAGTTGTCGAGCAAGTTCGAGGAAGTGACCTTGACCATTTCGTCAATGGAAAGGGAAAAAGGATAAGTTTCATTATCCTCTCACAAGCTTGGAGGGTCTAGTGATATGGTTAGAGGTTGCTATGGCTGACACCAAGGAAAGGATGAATCTCATGGAGCAAAGCAGAGAGAAGGTCGTGAAGAATCTCAAGGTGCAGAACCAAGACCGTCAAGAGGGGATGCAAGGCTCACTAGTTCCGATGGTGTCACACGAGGAGTTTATGAGGGTCATAGACATGTTCACTAGCTTAGAATCAATGGTGGAGATCTTGACCAATAATGAAAAGGAACTAAGGTAGGAGGTGGTCTATTATAATATATTATTATCAGCTCATGTTATGATCACTCATGAAGCAGCAAGGGTGGAGGTGCCAAAATCATGCACTTTTGCTAGAAAGCGGGATGCCAAAGAGCTAGATAACTACTTTCGACACATTGAGAGATACTTTGAGGCAATAACACTGATTGACGAGATAACAATGGTACGCATTGTTACTCTAACCTCATTGATAATGCAACTTTATGGTGACGTAAAAGGTTCATGGAAATAGAAAAATGGATATGCACCATAAGCACATAGACAGACTTCAAAAGAGAAAGCAAGAAGCAATTCTATTTAGAATATGTGAGATATATAGCCCGTAGGAAGATTGGGCATTTTAATCACACGTGGTCAATTTGGGACTATGTCATGAAGTTTTCTTCCCTAATGCTTAAAGTTCCTGATATGAATGAGAAAGAATTTCTCTTTAACTTTATAAAGAACCTGCAAGTCTGGGCTGGGCAAGAGTTGAGAAGATGTGGTATCTAAGACTTGGCTACGACCATGACAATAGTAGATTCACTTATGGATTTTTGAAGATGAGACTTGTCTTAGACAAAGGGATACAAAAGTTATAATGCTAAGGAATGATCAAGTGTAGCCTCTACCAACAAAGAGGGCAAGAGTGGGACAAGTATAGGAATTTCAAGCCAAAAATTAATTATTTCTTATGTGATGGAACATATTGGGCACGTGAATATTCTAAAAGGAAGGCTCTTAATGTCTTGATTGAGAGGGAGACCGAACAAGAGGTTGATGATGCTCATATGAGATCAATACAGTTGTTGAATTTTCTCAAGGTCGATCAATCTAAGGAGCAGCCTCAAAGCAAGGGACTCCTGTACGTGAAGGCCAAAGTGAATGGGATGTCTACCAAAATCATGATAGGTACTGTAACTTTGTCTCAGAGGAGGAGGAGGAGGCAAGGTGACTCAAGCTCCAGATATCCAAGAAGATAGGACGACGCAAGACAATTAACTCCGCTGCCAAGCTTTCACAAGAGTAGCTCGTACGGTGATAATGAAGATTGGGTCATGAGAAGGCAATGTCGACTTCACGGTGACACTTTTGGATTACTTCAAGATGGAGATCAAGATCGATTTTCTTCGCCATGTAAAAACTATGCGTATACCTTTTCTACTTTCCATGGCTATCTTAGAAGAGGAGGCCCCATGTATGGTTCTAATAATCACCAAAAGCAAAACTAAAATTCTAATATTGTTGGTTATGCAATTGGAGAAGGGGTTGAAATAGAATGATGTGACTTACTTGGTGACTCTTAAAGAAGATTCAATTTACCATATGGGAGATCCTATGCTCAAATGAATCAAGAAGGTTCTAGATGAGTTCAAAGATGTGATACCATTGGAGCTACCCAAAAAACTCTCATTTAGGAGGGAGAAAGATCACAAGATCGAGTAGGAGACGGGGGCAAAACTCCCTGCAATAGGGTCCTACTGGATGGTACCCTCAGAGTTGAGAAGAGTTAAGGCGATAGTTAAAAAGAGTTGCTGGATGTTGGATTTATCCAATCATCTAAGGTTCCATATGGTGTGTCAACCTTATTTCAAAAGAAATATGATGAGTTGCTAAAGATGTGCATCGACTACCAAACACTCAACAAGGTGATAGTCAAGAACAAATATTTTATTCTTCTTATTGACGACTTATTTGATCAACTTGGTAGAGAAAGATACTCACTAAACTAAATTTATAATAGGGATACTATGAGTGGAGACTACTTGTGTGAGAAGGTATGGCTCTTATGAGTTTTAGTGGTACCCATTGGTCTTACTAATGTATCTATTATATTCTACACTTTGATCTACAATATATTCTATCATTTTCTTGATAATAATTCTATAGAGAAATATGTTGATCACCTAAGGAAGTTGTTCTGGCTATTAAGACATAATGAATTATATGTAAAAAATGAGAAATACTTCTTTGCTCTAGGAGAAGTGGTCTTCATAGGACATCAAATCAAGGATAACAAGCTCATGATGGATGAGAGCAAGATCAAAGTTATTTAGGAGTGGGATTCCCTTGTTAATGTGTCATAACTATGGTCTTTCTTGGGCTTAATTAATTACTACCGACGATTCATCAAGGGGTACTTAGCAAGAACAGCTTCATTGACAGATTTTCTCAAGAAGAGTAAAACATGGACGTGGGATGAGAAGTGCCAGTAAGTTTTTGAAGACTTGAAGAAGACCATGACAGTGGAGCCGGTGTTGGCGCTACATGATTATACCAAAGCATTGAGGTGCACACTGATATCTTTGACTTTGCTAGTAGAAGGGTTCTTATGCAGGATAGATATCCTATATTTTTTGTAAGCCACAAGCTTAATGACATAGAGAGGTGATACACAATCCAAGAGAATGATATGATTACAATCATTCATTGCTTGTGGACTTGGATATTATTTATTGGGATTATATTTCATAATGAAGATTAATAATGTTGCTACTAGTTACTTAGAAGAAGCTAAGCCCCAAGCAAATAAGGTAACAAGATTTCCTGGCTGAGTCTGACTACACATTAGAGTAATAGCCAGACATAACTAATCACATAGCCGATGCCTTAAGCCATAAGGTGGAGCAAGCATCCATGACTAGCTTGCCCCAATGAGAGATGGTGGATCTTATAAAGGAGGGGCTGCAACATGATTCAGTGGACAAGAGTTTCATCACATTGGCTCATGTGAGAAAAATGAGGCGGTTTTGAGTAGAAGACGGTCTATTCTACACTAAAGAGAAGCGACTCTATGTACCTAAGTAGGGAAGTATCAGAAAGACTCTCATCAAGGAGTGTCATGATTTCAAATGAGCTCGATATCCAGGGCAATGACGCATGAGGGAACTACTAGAGTCTATCTATTATTGGTCACATATACGGGATGATGTAAAAACTTATGCGAAAACTTGTCTTATGTGCCATTAAGGTAAAGTGGAGTAATATCAACTTAGGGGATTATTGGAGCGACTACTCATAGATTAGCAGTCTTAGAAGAGTATCACTATAGACTTCATCATCAGCCTACCCAAGTCCGAAGTATATGGATCTATCATTGTGGTGGTGGATTAGTTTTCTAAGAATATTACTTTCATAGCAGCCCCTAAGGATTGCATAGCAAAGGAGATGATCAGGTTATTCCTTAAGAAGTTGGTAAAGTATTGGGGCTACCGAAGTTCATCATCAGTGATCATGACTCACGATTCACTGAAAAGTTTTGGATGAAATTGTTCAAGCTCATGGGCATAGAGCTTTACTTATTTACTAGCTTTCACCCTCATACGGATGGGCAGATGGAACAAGTGAATGCATTACTAAAGCTATACTTAAGGCATTTTATGAGTGCTAATTAGACTGATTGGTCTAAGTTACAAAATGTGACTTAGTTCTCCTATAATCTACAGAGGAGTGAGGTAATCGAGAAGAGTCTGTTCGAGATAGTCATCGGGTAACAACCAATGACTCCTCACACATTAGCCCGGAGATACACATAGAAGAGTCTAGTTGCTTACAAATTAGCTAAGGGATGACATGAGCAGACTGATGTGGTGCACTCATACTTAGAGAAGGCTACTAAGAAGATAAAATCGACTGACAAGTAGATGAGACATGCAGAGTTTTAAGTTGGTGACTTGGTGTTTGTCAAACTCATACCATAATAATTCAAGTCCTTTTGAAAGGTGCACAAAAGACATGTGAGAAAGTATGACAGCCCCTTTTCTTTATTGGGAAGGATCGGTAAGGTGTCTTACAAGATTGAGCTTTCACCAAGGCTAAAGATTTATTATGTTTTTAATGTCAGCAATTTAAAGCCCTATCTTGAAGATAAGTTGTACTACATCATGGTAAACCATATCCCAAGGAAGAATAATTTCCAAACCTATATGGAATATGTAGTTAAGTGGAAGGAACTACTTGAAAGTAAAGTTAGCTAGGAGCTAGTAAATACTTTATGGTAGTTCCAGACATAGATCAATCAATTTCAGGTAGGATGATTGACAAGGATGTCTACAATTTTGGTGGGGAAGAATGATACATCCTCATTCCTAGAAAGTCTCTAGAAAAAATATGAAAGAAATTATAGAAGATTCCAGAGAAATGTGAAAAATTCTAGAAGATTCCAGAGAAATTTATACTTGTGTGAAAAAATATAGAAGGAAATAAATTATCCTAGATTCTTCTAGCAATCTCTTGTAAATATGTATAAATAGCAAAGTTTTAAAAGGCGAAAGCGTAAGGCGAGGCATAAGCCTTGAGGCGTTGAGGCGTAAGCTTTTTGAACCTCATAATATATAATTAATTAATATTTTAAAATATATAAAATAAAATAAAATAACATAAATAAAAACATGAAAACAATTCATTAGGATTATTTAAAAACATAACCAAGTCATGAAATAAGAAGTAGAGTAAATTCTTTTAATTTAAATCATTCTCTCCAAGGTTATCATCATCCTCATCCAATGTATCAAAAGTAAGAAAATGCCCACTATCATCTAACCTCATTTCTTGTAAATATTCATCTTCATCAATTGGTGTCAAATTGAACTCATTCTCTTTGCCTTTGCCTCCACTTGTACCTAGTATAAATTATTAATGAGGTGTAAATATTATAAGTTTTTTTATTAAATTTAATCAAATTTATGACTTTAATTTTTGAGTACTTACTTGGTACTTCGTTATGTTTCCTTTTGTAGGAATGTGAAGAAATCATGTGATCCGATGATGCTTGAGTCTGTTGGGAGTTGGATGACACAACTCTAATAGCATCGACATTGAATAACTCATCATCTTGAAGCCAGCAAAGATCAAGGGGGAGGAGGGGATCTTCTTTCTCCGCAATCCATTCATCATCCGAATCAATATCCTCTACCAAAATCGGATCAACATTTTGTTTCATTTGTAGATTTCGTTCTCTCAATCTAGTGTTGTACCTTACATACACTAGAGCATTCAACCTTTGATGTTCAAGTCTATTTCTTTTTTTTGTATGTATCTACAAATAAAAAAATAAAAAAATTTATATGTTAAAATGAAATAAAGTTCTCTAACATTGAAATAGAAATATATGTATAAAAGTTTACAAAAATAGAAATATTACCGATTCAAACGTACTCCAATTTCTTTCACATCCCGAAGCACTGCAAGTAAGGCTAAGGACTCGAATAGCAAACTTTTGCAACTCTGGTGTTGAACCCCCAAAACGCATCCACCAACTTGTAGGACTTCTTAATGTTCTAGAATCAATTGCAATACGACTCCCAAATTCACCCATTGCTTGATCAAATGAGTCCAATTGAATGTCAGCTTTTAAACGTTCTTGATAATCCAACATCTTATCCATGCATTCAAATAATCTCTTTCTCACCTCATCAACATTAGAGAACTTATCCCCATACCGCAATTGAGGATTAAGATAGTAACCTGCTGCATGTAAAGGTCGATGAAGTTGCGGAGTCCATCTTGCATCAATTTTCCTCCAAATCAGACCATATTTTCTCTCCACTCCCCCACAATTAAATGCAATCTTCTCCTAAGCCGAATCCATCAACTCATAAATATAACCCATTGCTGGTCTTTCCTCTGAATCAACCTCTCTCAAGACACTAACTAATGGAACAGCAGTCTTTATGCAAAAAGCAACATGAGACCAAAAATTTGGATCAAACAACAATGTACTTCGAGCTTTCACACCTTCTATCTTTTTAGCCCATTTGCTTGAACATCATTTTTCTGAGGAGAACATTGCTATAAGAGCTTGCTTTTGCTTATAAAGGCTTTGGAGAGTAAGAAATGAAGTAGCAAACCGTGTAATTGCTGGACGAAGAAGTTCATGATTTTTTGTAAATGTTCTCATCAAGCTAAGAACCCAAGTATGCCCATATATGAACTTCACTACTTGCCTAGCCCGAGCAAGTGTAGTAGCATGAACATTGACCTTTCCAATATCCTCCAACATCAAATCAATACAATGTGCAGCACAAGGAGTCCACCATAATTTTCTCCTTTTTTCCATAAGTCTCATTCCAGCATTTACATAATTAGAGGCATTATCAGTAATGACTTACACAACATTCTCCTCAATTTCTTCAACAATGTCATCAAGATATTTGAACATCAATTCTCCATTTTTTATTGTATCAGAAGCATCAATTGATTTCATAAACCAAGTGCCAGCAGGACTATTCACCAAAAAATTGATAAGACACCTACTCTTTCCATCTGTCCAACCATCATACATAATTGAACATCCATATTATTTCCAAGATTTTTTGTGATCTTCCATAATGATACTTAGGTCATTCACCTCTTCTTTAAGAATCCATGTCCTCAATTCGTGCATAGATGGAGGCTTAAAATCGGGCCCAAAATTTACAACTGCATCAATCATAGGAATCCAATAAGGATCATTCACAGTGTTGAATGGGAGACCTTTTGAATACATAAACCTATCAATTTTTCTATACACTTCCTTCATTTCTTCTTGCTTTCACCTTGAATTTAGTGTACTTTGATGAGGTTGTGAAGTGGTAAATTTATTCATGGGTCCCCTAGGAATAGGTTCCCCACTCCCACTCTTACTTTCACTCCTTAAGGTACCTATTATTTTGGACAAAGCACTCTCATGCATTGAAGTTGGACCCATACCAATTTCTTGGAGCAATTCATTTCTTTTAATTTTTTGATCCTTAAAATTGGCCAATGCTTCTTTGCACTCCAATCTAACATCTTCACTAACTTTGGGGCACGATTTCATACTATGATGAGTTTCGGCTAAGTGATGCTTGAGTCTATTCACCCCTCTCGCACATCTTTGATTGCAAAATTTACATCTCAAATATTGCTCCCCAGAAACTTCAATAACATATTTCCACACAAAATCTCTTGAATTTTTTGAATTGGAGGAACTCATTCTAAAAAAAGCACCAATAATAATATTCATATTTTTATATAACAATATAATTGACTAAAAAATAATAACAAGACATAATTGAAAGGAATTTAAAAATGAAATTCAGAATTTAATTGGTTTAAATTTTAAAAAGCCAATATTTTTTTAGAGGAATTTAAAATGAAATTAAGAATTTAATTCGTTTAAATTTTAAAAAGTCAATATTTTTTTAGAGGAATTTAAAATGAAATTAAGAATTTAATTCGTTTAAATTTTAAAAAGTCAATATTTTTTTAGAGGAATTTAAAAAAAAAAATCGGAAGGCTGTTTAAGGCTGTTTGAATTTTTTTTTTTTAAAAGATGATTGATAAGCTGAAGCTGAAGCTCCAATTACCTTAAATAAAAAAAAATTAAGAATAAAAGAGATTGGATGAATCTCTTTTAAATTATTTAACAAAAAAATAGACAAAATTCGAAGGGGGTGTGGAATCGGGATTTCGAAGGGGGCGTGGAATCGGGATTTCGAAGGGGGCGTGGAATCGGGATTTCGAAGGGGGGGGGGGGTGGAATCGGGATTTCGAAGGGGGGGGGTGGAATCGGGATTTCGAAGGGGGGGGTGGAATCGGGATTTCGAAGGGGGGGGGTGGAATCGGGATTTCGAAGGGGGGGGTGGAATCGGGATTTCGAAGGGGGGGGGGTGGAATCGGGATTTCAAAGGGGGGGGGGGTGGAATCGGGATTTCGAAGGGGGGGGGGGTGGAATCGGGATTTCGAAGGGGGGGGGGTGGAATCGGGATTTCGAAGGGGGGGGGGTGGAATCGGGATTTCGAAGGGGGGGGGGGGTGGAATCGGGATTTCGAAGGGGGGGGGGGGTGGAATCGGGATTTCGAAGGGGGGGGGGTGGAATCGGGATTTCGAAGGGGGGGGGGGGTGGAATCGGGATTTCGAGGGGGGGGGGTGGAATCGGGATTTCGAGGGGGGGGGGGTGGAATCGGGATTTCGAAGGGGGGGGGGTGGAATCGGGATTTCGAGGGGGGGGGGGTGGAATCGGGATTTCGAAGGGGGGGGGTGGAATCGGGATTTCGAGGGGGGGGGGTGGAATCGGGATTTCGAAGGGGGGGGGTGGAATCGGGATTTCGAAGGGGGGGGGTGGAATCGGGATTTCGAAGGGGGGGGTGGAATCGGGATTTCGAAGGGGGGGGGGGTGGAATCGGGATTTCGAGGGGGGGGGGGGGTGGAATCGGGATTTCGAAGGGGGGGGGGTGGAATCGGGATTCGAAGGGGGGGGGTGGAATCGGGATTTCGAAGGGGGGGTGGAATCGGGATTTCGAGGGGGGGGGGGTGGAATCGGGATTTCGAGGGGGGGGGGGGTGGAATCGGGATTTCGAGGGGGGGGGGGTGGAATCGGGATTTCGAAGGGGGGGGGGTGGAATCGGGATTTCGAAGGGGGGGGGGGTGGAATCGGGATTTCGAAGGGGGGGGGGTGGAATCGGGATTTCGAAGGGGGGGGGTGGAATCGGGATTTCGAAGGGGGGGGGGTGGAATCGGGATTTCGAAGGGGGGGGGGGGAATCGGGATTTCGAAGGGGGGGGGGTGGAATCGGGATTTCGAGGGGGGGGGGTGGAATCGGGATTTCGAAGGGGGGGGGGGTGGAATCTGGATTTCGAAGGGGGGGGGGTGGAATCGGGATTTCGAAGGGGGGGGGGGGGGTGGAATCGGGATTTCGAAGGGGGGGGGGTGGAATCGGGATTTCGAAGGGGGGGGGGTGAAATCGGGATTTCGAAGGAGAGGGGATCGGGATTTCGAAGGAGGGGGATCGGGAGGTCCCAGAGGGGGGGAGGAATCGGGAGATAGAGGTGTCAAACGGGCCGGGCCGGCCCGGTTCGGCCGTGCCTGGGCCGGCCCGGCACGTTAAAAAACCGTGCCCGGGCCCGTGCCGTGCCCGGTCGAAGCAAGGCACGAAACGTGCCGTGCATGGCACGAGCCGTGCCGTGCCTGGCCCGGCACGGCTCGTGCCTGGCCCGGCACGGCACGCCGGCACGGGTCCATCCCGTGCCGGTCCCGCAGGCACGCGTGGCACGCCGCCAGTGCCACGCGTGCCGTGGCGTGACCGCGTGACCACTGAGCACTGAGTCGTGACTCGTGCTCGAACCACCCAGCACCATGGCCCCCCCGGAAAAAAGACCGCGGGTCGGGTCCAAACAGACCCGACCCGCGGTCTTTTCCGCCGAAAACCGAGAAAAATGAAAAAAATAACGGTAAAAAAAAAAAAATTTCAAACGTAGATCGATTTTCAGCCGTTGGATTCGACGCCAACGGCTAGGGGGCAGAATCCGACGGTCCTCGTGATTCTGCCCATTAAATTTAATAAAAAAATAATAAAAAAATAATTTTTTTTTAAACAAAAACTTTTTTTAGGCTATATAATCTACCCCCCTCCCTATAGAATTTATGTTTTTCAAAAACATTAATCCTCTCAATTTTTTCTCTCTCTCACATAAACCGTGCTTTTCTCGCTCGGCCCTCGTTTTATTGATTTGGGCTTGAATTTTCGTGAAACTCAATTTGAGTTTTGAACTTCAAAGCTTCCTGCGGGCTTCGGTGCATCTTTCACGTGAGAGACCTCTTTGCTTTTACCGGGTAATATAATTTACTTTTTGTTTTATTTTCTCTCTCTAAATCTTCTCTCTCTAGAAAAACGTACGAAAAAAAAAATGACGAATTCACCTAACACATATTTAAATTTGGAAAATGAAAATGTTAGTGTTACACAAACGTCCGTGGCTCCTGAAACTTTGGTTTCTCCTGTCATGTCAGCCCAAAGTTCTAAAAAACAAAAAACTAGGAGGACTTCTGTAGTTTGGACACATTTTAAAATCATAACACAATTAGATGTTAGGGGTGAGGAACATGAAATGGCACAGTGCAAATATTGTATGCGACTTTTAACATGCAAGAGTACATGTGGGACTGGGCACCTAAAGAGACATTCTGAAATATGCTCCAAAAAACATGGACCGTTAGATCCTAGGCAAACCCAACTTGGCACTACATTTTTTGAGACTGGATCGAGTTCAGTCTCAAAGTTTAGTCCCTTCGTATACTCCAACGAGTTGGGTAGGGACGGCATGGCCAGGCTCATCACATTGATGGGTCTTCCGATCAGATTTTCGGAAGATCCGAGGGTAGTCCGCATCATGCAGACTTATTTTCAGCCATCCTATCGTAGGATTCCTAGGTCCACATCTAGGAGTGACATACTAAAGATATATAAGTTAGAAAAACAAAAAATAATTAATGAATTTTTGGCATTTAGTGGAGTGGTGTCCGTGACGTCCGATATATGGACATGTCACGATGATTCTTCTTATGCATGTATCACGAGTCATTATGTCGATTCAAACTGGACAATAAATAAAAAAATATTAGGATTCACTGAGATTCTTCATCCTCATGATGGCCCGGCCATTTTTGAGTGTATGATGAAAATATTTAGGGAATATAAAATTCAAAATAAAATTTTTAGTGTCACTTTCGATAATGCTGCGAATAATGGAGTAGCGATCAATATGTTTGTTAGGAATATTAGAGACGCACCTTTAGGAGAGATATTTCATGTCAGATGCATGTGTCATGTTATTAACCTTATAGTTCAAGCGGGTATGAAGGTGTGTTCCACCGCGTTGGAACATATACGCAATGCACTCAAGTATATTCGCACTCCTCGCAGACTACAAGAGTTTGGTAATCTCTGTTTGTCTGCGAATCTTAAGAAGAAGAAATTCCAATCTGATGTGAGACATCGTTGGAATTACACGTACCTGATGTTGGAATCATGTGTTGGATACGAACACGTGATATCCGACTACGTCAATAGTAAGAGTGGCGAACTTATTATTGACGACACTGACTGGGCTTCAGGAATTTCATTTATGAAATTCCTGAAGATATTTTATGACACGACGAACATGTGTTCGTCGGTTTATACACCCACCACTTGCATTGCACTCCGTTGCATATGCAACATTAGTAGCATGTTTAGGATGTATCGAGCGGACCCGACGCTCAGCCTTATGGTTGCAGAGATGGAGACCAAGTACCTGAAGTACTGGTCCACCATTCCATCTCTTTATTGCCTCGCAGCATGCATGGACCCTAGGGCTAAGGTGGAAGGGGTTGAAAACACCCTGACTTTCATTTCCTCGTGCATGAACCTGGAAGATCCACCTCAAGGGTTCATTTACGAGAAGTTGACAGACCTGTTCACATACTACGATACTAGGTATGGTGGTGGTGGTGTTGAGACTGTGAGTACGGACTCTGATACCTTGTTCGGAGATGACCCATATTCCATTAACCTAGCGAGGGGGAAACGTAGGGGTGGACCTTCACATAGGAGCGAGCTGTCTCGGTACTTAGATACCGATTACTGCTCAATCCTATCACCATCTGACAATAAGAATCTTGATTTATTACAGTGGTGGAAATCATATGAGTCCGCCTATCCCGTGCTATCTAGGATGGCACGGGATCTACTGACTCCTCCGGTGTCGAGCGTAGCATCGGAGTCTGCTTTTTCTGTTGTAGTGAACGTGATTTCGGATAGGAGATCGAGATTACGTCCAGATATGGTTGAGGCCTTGGCATGTTTGAAGGATTGGGAGGATTCGAGATTTAGCATCAGTGATCGTGCTGAAGCTGGGACTGTGACAGACACTGCAGTCGCATCCACATCCACTACGATGGCGGAGGAGCTGATTGCCGATGATGATGACCCATATGATACTGATCTTGATGTTGCGGCTGATGATTCTCATTATATGCCGCTTGACGATTGATGCTCATCTGCTCTTTTTTTTCGATATATTTATTTTTTATACGCTTTGTTTGTACTTTGTATTATACGTTGTGTTGAAGTTGAAACTTATACTTTTTTTTTTCGGAGTTTTGGTTTCAAAAGCATGAATGGTAATTTTTATTTGCGTAGTTTAAATTTTTTTTCATTAAAATTTTTACTAACTTAATGTATTTAATTATTAATTTAAGATTTAAATATTATTTTAAAATTTATTAACTTTAAATCTTAATATTTAATTAATACATTATAATATTAAAAAATGCTAAACTTAATTGAAAAAAAAAATAAATTTTCTAATTTTTTTTTTACATACTTACATTTTATTTTAAATGTAATATTTTTAAACAAAAAATTTTATTTTTTTTTTATTACATAAACTTAAATAAAGATAAACAGAAAAATAATAAAAAAATTTTAAAAAAAAAATTATTTCAAAGTGCCAAGCCAAGTAGCCAACTGCCAAGTGCCAAGCACGGGCCGTGCGCCCGTGCCCGTGCTTGGCTGTTGCAACACGCAACCGGCAACAGTGTTGCCGGTTGCGTCGTGCTTGGCTCCCGGGACCCGGACCCCGGTTGAGCAAACGTGCCCGAGCGGGCCGGGTACGGCACGGCACGTCCGAACCGTGCCCACGGGCCGTGCCGTGCCGGGCACGGCACGGAACAGTGACCGTGCCGTGCCCTGCACGGCACGGTAGCACGGCGGGGCACGGGAAAAACGGGCCGTGCCGTGCTGGGCCGGCCCGTTTGACACCTCTATCGGGAGAGAAGACATACCTGGAAATCAGTATTTCGTGCATAAATGGGTCGCCGCTTGAGGTAGAGTTTCGGGTTTGAGCTTTTCTATTTTTCTCCCCAATCAGTTTTCGAGCTTTCGATTTAGTTTGAGAAAGCTTTTGATTTAGTTATCCATTTCATGTGTTACGCTTTTTTTCCGACGCCTCAACGCGTTTTTCCGCCGCCTCGCCCTGAGGCGCGCATCAAGGCACGCCTGGAAACCGCATTTGAATATAGTGATAAATAGTAAAATATTCTAGAATACTCTAGGCTTGTTGAGAATCTTCAAAGATTTTAAACACTTCTATATATGTATATATAAGGAGGAGGTGATCTCATTTACAAACCACCAAGCTTTTTAAAGAGTTTCTTCTACCAAAAATTTTCTTTCTTTCAAGTATTTTTTTTAAGTTCTTTTTGTTTCCATGTCGTAGGTAGAAGCTGAATTTAATAAGTAATGCAAGTAGGAAGCTGACTTAGCAATAATCGAGGAGCGAATTGACTAAGTGTCGCACAGGAGCTTAGTAGAAAGCCCAAGTCCATGACATGGTGCATTATAGTGCTAGTGTAGTTTGCATACAAATACATATTTCATACACACACATACACACATAATTATATGATATAGAATTTGAAATTATGAATTTTAAAAAAATTAATTGATGTAAAATAAACTTTTGATTTAAAATTGAAATGTAAATTAAAATATACTAAAAAAAATATTACATAAAAATATTCAACTAGCAGTTATAGTCGCAAGATTTAAAACAAAAAAATAGAAAAAATGGTAAATATGAAAATTATAAAGTAATAACGATAATATAGTGTTCTAGTAGATAATGATCACCGTCTATCATTTAAATAGTTTTTGATCTTCATAACTTTGAGTTTCATTATGTAAATTATCATTTATATTTAGTTACATTATTTTGATTTGATCTTGAAGACTTATATGTACATCTTAAATTTTTAAGGATGATAATTTTTATAATATTTAGTTGTAGTATAATCCTATTATTTGAAATAATATTCATAGTTATAGAAAAAAAAATCTCCAGTGCTATATTAAATATCAAAATGGCCAGTAAATCAATTATAATTTTAGATAGTATTAGAAAGATTGATTGATATTATTTTTATCAATTTAATATGTTTAAATTTTTTATATCCTTAAGAGATAAGATAAAATAAAAATTGATATGTAAGTATCTTGATAATTTATATTTATTTGATGCATCACCCAATTGATTATCTTTAAGTAACTGAATAAAAAAGTTATCTTATCTGAATATGATTTTAATCTACGTGCTTATCGACTTGCTAAAAATAGCATACTTATTTTTATAATATAAAAAAAATTAATTATTCATAAATTTTATAAATATATTTCTAGTGGTTGGTTAATGCAACTATAAATATATTTTATTATATTTGTTTTCATTTGATCTTAATTATAGGATTTATATGCAGCTAAGTAATAAATATTTGAATGATATACTAGTATTTTAAATATATTATTTTCATTTCAATAGTGATGTCACCAATATATGAGTGTTCTTTATATTGGTTAAAACACCACTCATATTGCATATGTACTTGTGTATAATATATGATGTATGAGTTATCTAGACGAAAACATGTTTTTTGTTTTGTAAAAATATTTATGAATTTTAAACTAAAAATCTTACGTTTCAATATAAATTTTTTAATTATTATTTTATTAATTTTATTATTAATGAAATCTAATATAATATGTTTGTAATAATTTATGAATTTAATATCAAGTATATTGAATTCTAATAGTGTTTGACATAGGATTTTTTGAAGTCTATAGGCTTACATAGATTGTAAAATTTTTTATATTTTACTAAATATATTAATATTTTTAATGTATTTCTAATTTATTCTAATGATAATAAAAATATATTTATGCATGTTTATACTATTATATTTATTATGTGATATATATATTTAATATGGTTCAAATGATAATGAAATTATTTTTATCTCTGTCAAGATATTCTTTCTAATGGTTCTTATGAACACTCATAATATTATATACTATTTAAAGAATTATTAAATCTTATACTATAAATTTTATTATGTAATTCATATTTTCTAAAGATTCTCGAAAGACTCTCATATATTGTATAGTCATCATGAGGATTGAAGTTCTTATTAAATTTTAATATTATTTTAGTTAGTATCTACTTAGATTAAATAAAGTATGTACTAATGTATGTGAAAGGAATGTCATTCTAACTAGTTCATATATTGGGCATCATTAATATCATTTTAATATATTTTTTATATTTATTAATTATTAATTATTTTAAAATTTATATTTTTTATTATATTAGTCCTTATCGGTTGACCAAAAGATCCTATGAAAAGCAGGTTTGATATATTCCTGCATATGATTTCTTGGATATTTTGCAAATTGAAGCGATAGTTTTATATCAGCAACAAATCTAGTAATCCTCCTCAAAAAAACGTGTGGTAATAAATAAAAAAGACATTAAACTTGAAATTATTTTAAATTTAATAACCTCATTATCAAAATAAGTTAGTCAAAGATCTAATATATTATATTTTTAGTACATTGTTTGGAATCTTCTCAAGTAACTAATGTCATAATTAGTTTTATAATTATAAATTTATTTACAGTATCAATAATAGATCGAATATTCTTTATTTTTTAAAATTTTTAAAATTTTAAATTTTTTTATTTTTAATTATGTTATATTAATTTTAAATTTGCGATGCTTGTTTATGTAACTTTGGTTTTTTAGGTGTCTAAGCCGACATATGACTAGGAGATAAATTAGTCTTGAATTTTTTGTTTGGGTTATCATTATCCATATTAGACTCATCTAAAATGTTTATTTTATTTTTATTAGTCACTAGTTGATATTTTTTAGAGAGTTAGGAGTAAAAAAATTCTTTTTTTGATTATATAGTATTCAAAATAAGAAAAATTAAATAGTAGATATATACCTTATAAATTCACAGCCTCATAATCATAATTATGTGGACATGTATCATGATGTACCGGATCAAATATCCTCTGTCATTAATTACATATTATAAATATTTACAAAAAAATATATATTATGATAATATATTCTAATTTCTAAATGGAACAAAAGTAGAATATTAAATTTTAAGAAAGAGAGTTATAGTAAGAGAATAAAGAAAAAAATGATTTTAGTTGAAGTGGAGATACTTTAAATACTTGTTTATAGTTTTTTTTGTAAAAGTTAAAAATATATTTTTTTATATTTTACCTAGACCGAATTCTTCTCCATTGGATCTTGTCTAGGATCGTTGGAGTGTGTTAGAACAATAAATTACTAAAAACATAAATGCAATAACACAAACTAATAAATATCTATCAAATATCTTTATAAAATGAGTAAAAATGATTGGGGCATCCCACATATTGAGTGCTTCAAGAAAAGTTACAAAAAACAAAAGAATAATAAAAATGAAAAATTATATTATTTTTGCCAATATGACACATATAAGTTTATAATACACAATTTGGAGGAAACAAAAGTAAGATGAGGCATATAAAATTTGTAGTAATGGTCACATCCTGTCTCTTCTCAATTAAAAAGAAATAATTCTATTCCATTTGCTTCGTTTGATCATGAAATAAAAATATTAGATTGAAGGTTATATATTTTATTTTCTGACTGTGATAGTAAAAGGTAGTTGAAAAAGAAAGCGCATATTCAATCTCATTGAACAGATGATACATCTAAAATTTTTTCAAGTAACTATCATTATCACTTTAAACTTGATATTGTACTAAATCTTGAAATAATTATGTCTCTTTTTATTTCAAGAGATAAGATTGTCTTCAAAAATATGCTTAACTTTTTTGTAGGCCTCACCTTGATGAATGTTGGTGCTCGATGAATGTTGATGCTCAATGAATATTAGTGCCCAACTTAAATTAAATATAGCCAACTAGAAGTGTTTATGATCCATGGAAAAAATTTCAAGTCCTAGAAACTTTTTCATATATCTCAATATGTGAATAGTTATGTCAATGTGAATTTATCAATAAAAATCTAGGAAATTACTAATTATATTG
This sequence comes from Sapria himalayana, assembly GCA_029783825.1. Classification (NCBI taxonomy): domain Eukaryota; kingdom Viridiplantae; phylum Streptophyta; class Magnoliopsida; order Malpighiales; family Rafflesiaceae; genus Sapria; species Sapria himalayana. Next base: position 6,969,300 of record JAREIK010000385.1, read on the forward strand.
AATATGTATATTATATTTAGTCTGATCATAATTATATAGTTAAATATTATAGGTAGTAGAATTAACTAGAAGAGTTACAATAGAAATGAAGTTAGTACATGAGTCCATAAGAATATTTAATGCAGTATATTTAAATGATTGATTTCTGCAAGAGTATCAATTGCATATCTTCTTTGTGAGAAGATGATATCTTATAGAATAAGAAAGCTCGATGTTAAGAAAGTATGAGTTTTTTAAATTTATTTGTTTGAAATTATTTCTGAAAATATTCCAGTGCAACACATGATCTCCAGTGCAACACATGATGATTGAGGCACAATGATTGATTCATGTTAGAGGTGTCAAATTGGTTGAGTAGCCCAAGCCTGACTTGAGGCATAATGTGACATGATCTAGAGCTCGTATGTCATTATTAGCATGACCTATGTGCCATCTTTAGCATGACCCACTACATTCAACATGTCCAACACAAACAAGCATGATGCATGCTTGTCATGTGTCTATTATGCTAGCATATTAAAAAAGGAAACATGAATGAATGTGCTCCATTTAAAATTATAGCTTGTTGTCTATCAACTGGTAGCTTCCGACAGTGATAGTGACAATTGCTGTTAAATTTATTAATAAAAACATATTTTATTAATATTTGTAAATCATTGAAGTTCTATCCAAATAAATAATAAAAAATAAATTTTTTATTTATTACATTTTTTTATAAATATGATATTCACATTTTTAATTATTCACACCAAAACTTTAACATCTTCTCTTTCTACCTCTTTAAAGATATTAATTATTTTTTAATAGCAAGCTAGTAGTGTCATATTTTTATTTATTTATAATTTGAGTAAATTGTAAAATGGTGGGTGAGTGTTCTCATTAGTGTTGGGTGTTTATGAGCTTGTCGTGCATATAGATTGAATGTTAAGGTATACATGCTTTATTTTATTTGTTTTCAATATATAACATAATTAAAATATAATTTGTTTCAACTCAAAACATTTTAAATACTAAACAAAAAAAATATAAGCTAGTCAATATTATGAAAATAATGTATGCCTAGATATAATTAATAATAATCCTATCAAAAAATTTAAGATTGAGTTATCTCTAAGTTATAGGTCAACATCGGCTCATGTATCTAAAAAATTAAGAATAAATGAACATATATAGTTGGGACTCATTTTAAGATAATTTAAAATAATAATTTTAGGGATATAGAAGAAGATTTGGTATAATATATATTGTGCCAATCCATCAAAAAATATATACATGTAAGAGTATTGGTTCTACTTAATATTATATGAGACATATAAAATAATATACTAAAAAATATAGTACATTAGATTCTAGACAAACTCAATTGAGTATGAATATTGAGGTTTTTGAATATTAATTAATTTTAAATTTATTGATCCCTTTTATTTATCAAGGGTTTATAAAGAAAAATATGACTAATTTTATTATTACTATGAGTCTTTCAATTAGAATTTTGGAAGATTTTATACTATTTAATATTATGTACGTTTACATATAGTCTACTTATAGTAGGATCTTTGGGATGACCGGTAGGAATAACATAAAAAAATTATAAAATAGAAAAATAATTAGTAATTAATGACATTGGAACACAAAGTAAAATGATTTATGTGATATATGATATTTAGACTAGTCATGATGACAATGTATTTGTATGCATCAATGCCTAATTTATTAATTTTAAGTAAAAATTAAATAAAAAATTATTAGGATTTCATTAGATCTTTCATCCTCATGATTACATTGTCGTATATAAGTGTATGTCGAGTATTTTTAAAGAATAAAATATATGAAAGAAAAATTTTTAACATAATATTTGATAATGTGTTAAATAGCAGTGTGATAATAAATAAGTTTGTGATAATCATTAGAGATGGTTCTTTAGGTGTAATTTTTATGTTAAATATATGTATCACATAATTAATCTAATTATAAAAATTGGCTTAAAAATAGTTACACCTAATTAGAAAATATTTGAAATATATTAAAATACTTAGTCGATTATAAGAATAATACTTTATGTAAGCCATTAGTATTAAAAATGATAAAATCCAAGATGATATTAATAACTATTGGAATTTTATATACTTTTTGTTGGTTTTATGCGATGACTACTAACATGTGATATTCAACTACGTTAAAAATAAAATTGATAAAATAATAATTGATGAATTAGATTATAGCTTAGAAATTTAATTTTTAAAAATTTTTTATGATATAACAAATATTTATTATTTTGTATATATTCTCATCATATACATTTTATTTATTTAAATATGCAACATTAGTAGTCTCTTTAATAAGAATATAGAACACCTAGTTTTTTGTGTCATGATCATTGAGATAAAAAGGGAATATTTAAAATATTAGTTTTTTATTTTATTTTTTTATTATTTTATTGCATGTTTGAATTATATGATTAAGGTATAAGAGGTGAAAAATATTATTAAATATATATGAATGTGCATGAACTAACCATAAAATCAGAGAGTATGATTTACAAATGATGAGATAAATTATTTAAATATTATGAAAAAACATATGATAATTTTAGTAAATCTTTAAGTATAAAGATCGATAATGTATTTGGAGATAATGATGTTTTGATTCAGTTAACTAGAAACAAATAATGAGGAAGTCTGTAGGGCGGGTATTTGACAGACTTCCCCGTCATTTATTTTTATGAATATATATTTTTTGTGTTATCTAAAATGACATGAGATCTATTGATTCTTTCGATATCTAGTATAGTATCAATCTTTATTTTTTCTATAATTTTGAATATTATTTCAAATAGGAGGATGATCCTATGATTAAATATTATTAAAGTTTTGTCATGCTTAAAAGATAAAAGATGCACAAATAAGTCTTTAAGATAAAATAAAAGAGATGAAGTTGAAAGCAATTGGAATTTCGAAAGGAAAACAAGGCAAGACAAGATTTGATTCAATTGAAACCCTATTTTCATTGCTCGATGTACATTTTTTTGTCAAAGAATGTGTGAAATTGGATAACGAATACCTTTGCAAAGAAGAGTTTTGTGGGTGAACGAGAATTCAAAGAGATAATCCCTCCATTCCAAGAGACAATTATGAGAAAAAAATTAGATAATTTTATGCCAACATTTGGAAATGAGCAACATGATAGTGATGATAGGGTACGAATCTTGAAGATATGTAAGAGAAGAAATGATATATATGAGAAGTATAAGTACGTTTTGATAGGGAATTTATCAATGAAACCTTGTAGTTGAAAGAGGTTTCAGATAGTTCAAAATTTAAAACCTTAATAATTCAAGCTAACTACAATAAAATTGCTAACATATTGTCTGATGGTAACAAATAATGGTGAGGAACAAAGAAGAATCATTTTTGACATATGCTGAGGGGAGAAATGATTAAGTATAAGGTTTGATTTTATTTTTTATATTTAATTTTGCAGCCTACACTTTTTCTCTTTACTATCAATTAAGACAGGAAAATCTTGCTATTTGCATTGTTGAAAAATATCAGATGAATGTTGGCAAAATATTGGTGAAGCCTATTCTGAACTATCAAGGAGGATGATTCTTGAGTCACATTATTCACTCATTTATCATATTGTTATATTGTGCTAAAGGAGACTATATTTATGAAAATAAAGATGAATTATATCTTTCTTTGAGAGAAATATGATTTTTGAAGGCAATGATTCAGCATAAGTTGGACAAGAATAATCAGTTTTCTTGAAACTAAAGTTAAAAGAGAACGTAGTGGAGATGGTGATAATTCAGAGGAAGAATTAAATATTATAATAAAAAATAATAGTTTTTATTGTCAAAGTATCTTAATAGCTCACACATATTCAACTGATTATCTATCATTTATTTCTATCTGTTTGAATGAAAAAATTATTTTTTTTGAATACAATATCAATCTTCCTACTTAGAAATTTGTTATAACTAACATATTTATTTTCATACTATTTAAATAAATTTTTTTGTGTGGTCGATTTATACAAGTATATATATATATTTTATATTATTTTTGACTCATTCAATTTTAATATTCTGATCTAAATATGTAACTAAGCAATAAAGAAATATAATGATAGTATACTATTTTAAATATTTTCTATCTAAATTGTTATGTTACTAAAATGAGTATTATTTATATTGGTTAAATGCACTACTCATACTACATATGCATTTAAGTACAATGCAAAATGTGAAATTGTATTCAATTGAAAATAATTTGTCGTATTATAAAATATTTTTATGAATTTTAAAAATAAAATTATATTTAAATTTGATTTATTAATTATTATTTCATTGATTTTATTATTAATGAAGTTAGATATAATATGTTAGTAACTATCATATTAATTCTATATTATTTATGTTGAATGCTAATAGTGTCTGATACCTAATCTGAATTTTTCTTTTGTAGCTTACTGACTTATAGAGACTAAATTTTTTGTTGTTTACAAAATGTTATAATATATTTTAATGCATTTCAAATTTATCCTAATTAGAGATAAATTATTTAAGTTTGCTTGTATTATTAAATTTATTATCGGACACATATACTTAACTTGTAAAATCTTAGCTAAAGGATCTTCTTTAATGGTTCTTACGCTTATATATTTTTATGATAATATTATTTAAAATATTATCAAATATTATATTATAAATTTTATTTTATATTTTATATTTCCTTAACATATTCGAAAGATTCTCATGTAGGATAATACTATCATGAGGATATATGATATTAAAAAACTCAAATATTTTTTTTATTTAGTTTTCTGTTAGAATCAACAAAGTGGATGGTAATACTTATGAAAGAATATATTTGACTTTACCGAGATCCCTCTTTTATATCTTCTAAATTTATTAATTATTAATTATTTTTTAAATTAATAATTTTTTATTATATCAGTTATATAGCTTACCTAAGAATCATATGATAAGTGGATTGAATTGAATATATTTATGCATATAATGAATCAATCTTGATTTTTTTCAAATTTAAATGGAGAAACTATACTAGCAACCAACTTTGTAATATCTTTTCTAGCAAATTCATGACGGTAATTAATGAGGTTATCGAACCTAAAGTTAATCTAAATTTAATGACATCATCATTAAATTGTGTTTGTCTCTGATCCAATGTATTGTATTTCTTGTTGTATTGTCCAACATGTCTTCTAAGCTGTTTAATCCTATTACTAGTTTTATAACTATAAATTTTTTTTAAAATAATTTTATTAGGCTAAATCTTTAATTTATCTAATATTTTTATTTTTAATTATGTTAAAATAGTTCCAAATATTAGATGTTTATTTATTAAACCTAGATTTTTTAGGTGTTTGGGTTAACTTATAATTGGGAGATAAACTATTTTTGAGCATTTTCGTTAGGTTAACATTATGTATATCAAAACATTTATAATATTTAATTATTTTTTATTAAAATCATTATTTTTCATTTTCTAGAGAGTTCAAAGTAGAAAAAGATTTTTATTAATTAATCAATTTAATTTTTTAATATATAAAATTTTAAAAATAAAGTGGATATAAACTTTGCAAATTTATATATCCGCACCCATAAATTTGTAAATCATGATTCATCGGATCAAATGTATTTCGTTGCCAATTATATAATATAATTATTAATTAAAAAACTCTACAGTAATGTAATTTAATTGACATAAATTCAGAGAGAGAATTTGAAAGAATTAATGTTAAAAAAAGAGAGTTACAATTTGAGAAATGAGAAGATAATTTGAGTTGAGAAGTTTGAAAAAAATTTAATCTATTTATATATAGGTTTTTAAATAAATAGCCAGATGAGGGCATGTGCCTGGGTCAAAAATATATTTTTTTTGCTAGGTAAAGCACGTGCATGGCAGGCCAGCCATATTGGGCTTTTCCCAATCCAAAGCAACTTCTCAAGCATGATTTATGTCATTTTTTTTTAAAATTGGGTCGGCTTTGATTCGCTCGAGTTGTGGTGCCGTGCTACTTGCCAGCCATATTGTTCCACATTCCTTTGGTAGGCATGAGTCTGGGCATGTCTTGCAGTGTTTAGGCCTAGGCTGCCTAACCTTTTGCCACTTATAGATGTGTACACATTGGTTTGATGGGTATGTTGAGATTTAATGTAAAGTAGATGTTTTATTTTTTATTTTTATTTTGTATGGTAGCACTTGATATGTGGAGTTACCCCAACCCCATACATATAATTTTTATTTGTGTTTTTATCTTTTATTCTCTTTCTTTGTCTCTCTCTCTCTCTCTCTCTCTCTCTCTTTCTCTCCCATGGATCCTGGTTATAGTTTAACAAAAACTAGTGATAATCAGTGTAGAGTTTGATTTTTGTGTTAAGGTTATGTGAGACACTAATTTGATGATTCATCTGTGGTTGATTCCAATGAGTGGCTGGATTATCCAGAAGGCACAATTTTTTTTTTCTTAGAGAATATATGCTCTAGATATTTTATCGGAATTTGACATAATGAGATGAGGTAGCAACACCAAATATCTCACTATTTAATCAAAGGGTAGACTTATTCACAAATACTAGTATTTTAGTTAATTCTTTTAAATATAAGAAAATTTTATGAAAATTTAATTATTTAATAGTTATTAGATCATACATCACTTATATTATTATTATAATTAGTTATTTTTTAGATTCTCGTAATTAATTTTTTTTTAGAGATATTGCGCATAAGTGTGCGGAGGCTTACTCAAATTCTTGTTGGGCTCATGTTTTGCAAGGTTATCTATACATTGCAAATAGTTTTCATGTTTTGTTTGAATGAGGGTGTAATAAGCTAAAACAATTCAAAGCAAAATATCATTGTTGATTTCACTATAAAAGTTGAATAGGTGTGTGTGTGTGTGTGTGTGTGTGTGTGTGCTTTAGAAGCATTTAAAGAGATCATTTGGATCAAAAAGTTCATTTGTAGTTTGGGAATTGCTTTTAATATTACAAATCTGGTCGGCTTATTGTGATAGCAATAAGATTATAACACATGCTAAAGAATCAAGATCATATCAAAGATTCAAATATATTTTCAGAAGTTTTGATTTAATTAGAGAAATTATTTAGAATGAAGGCATTTATACATATATGAATATCTCAAAATTATAATATTGTTGATCCATTATATTTAAGAGTTGTACTATGATATTAGAGATGAGATATATATTTAATTGATCTTAGTGCAGGTGAGACATTATTCGTAATGTCTTAAGCTAATAATGTTATTATTATTATTTTATACTTATTAAATAAAAAGTATTATGTTATCACTTTAATGATAATTACTTCTTTAAGTAGTTGACTTTGAGCATGATAATTAAGCACGTGTTTTGATTGTAAAATCATAAAGTTTAATCGAATAATATTTTACAAATTCCTAGTCGCTTAGTATTTGTAAAAGAAATGATGAATTAAAACTTGTGTGGAGTCTTAATTACAAGTCAAAGTCATAAGTTCTCATAAAAATATTGTTTTTAGTTCTCAAATTTGAAATAATAATAGATCCATCTATCGAAAATTATGTATTTTGATGCACTCTAACATCATCCGCAAGACTATAACAAGGAGATAATACAAATTATTATTGGATTTAGAATGAATTATATAGATTGATATATGTAAATGAGCATACTTTTGTCCATCTTGTGAAGAGAATTATATATCTTTAGATTACTCGATAAGTAATATTGAAAACACACAATCATGCATAAATAAATTAGTAAGAATTATTAATATAATTTATTTTATTATTTAATATAATATTTTACATTGAGAAATCAAATTAAATTATATACAGATGACTTAATTCATATCTAATATCTAATTAAGATATTATATAATAAAATAATAATAAAATTGACTATGAATTATATTATGTTGGATATTCATGTAACTTGAGTAGTCATAATATTTTGCTAGAGAATATTTATATCTTGTGAACATGAAATGAGCTTGAGGTCCATTGTGAATGTTATGTAAACCTACAGTGTCATATATTTTGAACGTATTAGAAACCAACTATTAAGTTAGACTCAAGTTACATATAACATTAAAATTAAATTTTGATGCTAAGTTAAAAATGATTTATTTTTAGAAAAATTATAAGATGTTTTGTTTTAATAAAATATGCTTTTAGTAAATAATATTTTTTTAGAAAAATCAAAAGATGATTTGCTTTAATAAAATATAATTATATTAATGAGGTTTGTTTTTAAAATTATAAGATGATTTATAAAATTCCTGTTTTTTAAAAATACATAAAATATGTTTATGAAACATATCTAATATGTATTTTAAGAACATACATAATATGTAATACATATTTGTAGTAAACATGTAATACAAAAATATGCATGACGTGTAAATGTGTAATATTAAAAACAAACAAATAAAAATTTACGAAATCACATAAGATGTATAGAGAAATTATATCTTTTTAGATATGAATGATATGATGATATCAAAATATATATATGAGATAAGAAAACACGAGATATGTTTATGAACACAACAAGATGTTTTTATAATTGTTTGTAAAAACATAGAAACATTTTTTTTATTTTCAAAAATAAATGATTTTGTGAGATAAATTTTAGGTACTAGTATATGATCTTTTGATTTTCAGAGTATTGTTTGTAAAAAATAGAACATATTTGTTCGTGTGAATTTATTGTTGCACGTGTCAACAAATTAGTTATACCTAAAAAGACAAAGCATAGTTTTTTCAAAAAAGTAAGATAATTGTTTTGAACCTAACTAGTTATTTAAATCTATTAGTCATTCGTTGGGTTTATAAAATACATTGCATTAATATTATGAACTATCAAGTCTTGATTCCTAATTTGATTAAGATAGGTCGATATCTTGTGTTCTGGCTATATATGTACTAAATATATATTCTAAACTTAGTAGATTTAATAGTGGTATCAGGGGCTATGTGTGATTTTAATTAATTTAATTTCTTACATCTTTGTGAATATGAAATCTTGCGATGTGATTTATATATAGATATGTGATTTGTATGTGATTTATTTAATGTATAGTTTATACAAAATTATTAATAATTTGTTTAATTTATTAGATTAACTTAAAAATTTGATTATTAATATTTTATAATATCTAATTTAATTTAATATGAAATTGTTATTATATGATTAGAATATTAATGTTTATTTTTGTATTATTGTAAAAAATACATGATATATAGCATGGTCCTTTTAACTAATGTAATTGATCTTTTTATGGTTCAACCAATATAAATTCATGCTATGACACATTTATTTTATGGCGCATATATGCATGTGATGCTATATATACATGTGATGTTATGTATGCGTATGTTATATGTGTGATATTATATATTAATTAAAATTTCTCATTTAAAACGTAACTCGTGACATAGACACTTCAAATATAATTTTTTCTCCAATTCCAATTAGTTATGGCTAGATTGACCCAATTGTGCATTTTTTTAAATTTTCTATATATTCTAATGTTTTTTATAGTATATAAAACTACAAGCATAAGTTTATGAATTTTATTTTAGGTAATTCTAGTGTTACTTCGTGGCAATCAAAAAATAAAACATACTCGCAATAGATTAGAGGTGTTAAATGGGTCGTGTCGGGCACGGCCCGAAATGTAAGTCATACTTGGCACGGCCTGACCGGCACTATTCTGGGAAGATTCGTGTCTAACATGCTAGATCATCTCGGATGATGCTGGTTTGTGTCGGGTATATGTTTTATTTAAAAAACTTGTTGCGTGGATGTGACAAATACATATAAATAACAAGTTTTTTTTTTAATATGGTATTTTTTTAAAAAAATTAGGTCGAGCATGGGGGGGTCATAGAAATCTGGTTACGGATTTTCTGTGTCCTGTGACCCAGTCATAGGTCAATGTCACCATATTGGTGGACCATGCCAACAAGCCAGGCATGTGGTCTGTGTCTAGCCCAGCACGAGGCACGGTAGCTTCTAGCCCAGCATGTAAATGTGTCAAATGGGCTGGGTGGCCCGGGCTCGGCCAGGTACAGTCATGCCTAGCCCTTCCTTGATATGGTCTGGAATCAGGCCGGACCGGGCCGCCCCTTCCCATGCTCTATGCTGTGTTGGGCTGACATTAACTGTGTGCCTGGCCCACCAACATGATAAACCAGCCCGGATGTTCGCACCATGCCATCTTGCCCGTTACAGTAGTTTTAAAAAAAAAAGCTGGCAAAACCAAGTATTATCTGGCAAGTCAAGGCAAGACTCTGCCTGAATCTACTCAGAGTCGGGCCGTGCCGAGATGATTGTTCTTAAGTCGTGTCGTGCCTGACATGGCAAGGTGGCCCAATTGGGCCACCAAAATATGGGTCGTGCCGACACGGCATGGCCTGTTTGACACCTCTGCTAGCATGGCACGAGTCGTGCCTCGAAATGGCATGGCTCAGGTCCAAGCATGATTTTTTTATTAAAACCTCATATTGGCCCCTCTACAATAGACATACTCATAGTGGTCCCTCAAGCATAGCCTCTACAATAGACATACTCACAGACTCACAGTGGCCCCTCAAGCATAGCCTGGCCGATATGGGTGGACTAACAAATACATAACTATACTTGTTTAAGGAGAGAAATTTTTTCATATTTATGTATTTTTATAAAATGATAAAATTATAATTTAATCATGTTATCAAAATTTTATAAACTGATAAGGCTTGTAATATACATATGGTTTTTGAACATAAGATTATTCATTTAATATTTTGTCTCCAAATATCAAGTAATGGTGTTTTATTCTATAATGAACATACTAAGGGAAATAAATATCTAATTAAGATTATTATTATTATTATTATTCATAGATGTACTTTTTAATAATTTTGATGATATAATTTTAATCACAAACTATTATGTCATTAAAATATATTATTCTGTAATTAATGATAAATACTATTATTTATTTATTTTTTTGATAATCATGGGTCACTGAAAGAATACAAATATATAATTTTTTTGTTATTTGTTTATTTTGTTTATTTGTTTATTTTAATCACAAACCCGTGAGATCACTGAAGAATACTATTTTGATCTTATATGTTTGGGTAAAAGTTGTTCTTAATATCAATGTATTCTTGTACATACGCTTATATAAGTCCTTTCCGCTAGAGATGAGAAGATTGCAAAAAAAATGCCATTAGATATGCATTAGAGAAGATAATACCAAATGTCATAAAATATGTATGAGAGTTAATGTGGTTTGTACTTTAGTTTTTATCTTTTGTTTGATTAGTTTGTACTTTTAATGGGAGCACCAACTTATGGGCTGCTCAAATTATTTTTTTCCATTATGTAAGTGTGATGTATATTATGCATATTATATTATGCTTTAGAGAAGATCTTCTATCACTTAATCCACAACGTCAAAACTCAGAGGAGTGAACTACCATAGAATGCTTCATGCAGACTTTATCCTGGGTGCAAACCACCTTGAAACCCTAGTTTCGAGTGTGCAATTGTGATTTTGGGTGTACAATGGTGTTTTCATGTGCTTGTGTTTGGGGCAGAATGTTAATTCAGGTGTTTTTGGTTCAAGTTGTGCAGTGGAAATGATGTGCAAAGAGGAGAATTTTTGGTTTCAAACGAAACCCTAGTCTATCGGAGGGCAAAATTTGTTTTTTACCAAATTAGTTTTGCAAATTAAAAGTCTAATATTTGCTTTTTTTCTTGTAAAGTATTTCTTATTGTAGAAATCAAAATTTTGGTTGTTAAGCTTGAAAACCAAAATTATTTACGGTGGGATATTAGTCGTATCAAAGCTAGGAGAACTTCAAGCTCTGATTTCAATGTACACATTATCGGAGGATGAGTCACACTAGAGAAAAGTGTGTTTTTTGAATTGTATGCATGGAGAGATTATTAGAGAAAAATGATTGAGATAACTAAGACATTCATATTAGAGAAAAGTATTTCAAAATAAATTTTGAGGAGATTTAATTATTAATACAATGTATCTCATTGCTAGGATATCCTATTATATCTTTTTTCATCGTATAACTGTTCATGTCTTATATTATGGAGTGATTATTTAGCATGTCTCACAAAATTTGTGTGTACTTGCTTTGTTCTCTATTTTTTTTTAGGATGAGATAAGTTGGTATCATGGATCTCGGCACATGTATTCTTTTGATATTCTAATACTTAAAGATGTATCAATATTTTTTACTAGAGAATTGTATAATTTTAGTGTGTGTTGATGTTATTTTTTTTTAGCATGACTTATTTTTTAGCCAGTCGAGAAAGTGTGTGAATACATAAGTCAGACCTAAACTCGTTATATTTTCTTTCTCATATGTAGTATGCATGGACCATTAGTTAGTAGAGAAAGTCACTTATCAGTTATATCTAAACTTGATATGCATTATGAAATCATTCTTTTTGGATTATCATATTTACCAACAAGTACATATATTTATTTTGGAAAATGTGAGATTTGTTACTCCAGGAAATCTCTCTCAGGCATATAAGTCACAATAGTTCATGAATCTTACTTATTATAGACTCATGTTGAGTTAGAAATTGAAAGATATCATTATCAAGTATTTAAAGTCTATACTAAGAGAGAGGAACATAGCCAACATGCTCAGAATCAATACAAGACTATCAAGGAATTAGATGATCATAAAGTCAGTCATTTTGATCTTGATGTTTTGATTTTTCTTCAGATGGGACTGAGAAATTATATTTATTATTTGATTCCATAGGTTTGTCATAATCTCGTCTTATTATTTATTAAATTTTTTATTATTTTTCTTGATTTTACTAGAATATCCAAGTCTTTTCTAATATATTTTGTTAACCAGGATGATGTCCGATCATGATGAAACAGGTACAAGTCATTCACTCCAATGAGACATGTGAAATAGCATCATAACCTTTGAAAAGGTTTGTTGTTGATTGTAAATGTATATTTATTATGAAGATGAGTCTAGATAGGTGGATAACAAATTGTCTTAAAGCAAGACTTGTGAATGAGTTTACTCAAATATTTGGTGTGAATTATTATGGTATTTTTTTTGAAGTGTCTAAGATAGTCTCAATATGTATATTTATTTTATTAGCAGCATCTCACGGATAAATTATACACCGACTAGATGTAAAAATATATCTCAATTTTGTTGTTTATTTTTTCTTTCATTCATTCCATTTTGTTGGGGTGTGTTAACATTGAAAATTTATTGTATAATATAGCATCCATACAATAAGTATTAAATTAGTCTAATATATATTATAATATATTATTATTTTTAAATTTTTTTATAATTTTATAAATTAAATTTTTATTATTTTGTAAAAAGTTTAAAAAATAAAAAAAATCTATGATCAATCACGAAATAAATGTATCCATATCTCAAGAAGTAATCGACAATAGTGATAATATATCTAAATTTCTTTTTTGTTGCATCACTACTAGGTTCTCATTGTCTAAGTGTATTAAATTAAATGAGTTCTAACTTGAATTTGATTGATGTGTAGGATGTGAAGTTTTTGTAAGCTTTCATAGTTGATATGTCTCACATTTTAGGGTTGAAATATCTTTAAGACTGGGCTAAAATATTTTCAACTTGGATGACTAAGTTGAGAATGAACATGTAACAAGTTTAAAATATTTAAATATATAGAAAAAAATCTTATTGTTGAAGAGTAAATATATAATTTAATTTGCTCAATCTTAAATAGAGTTTTTCTTAGTCTCTAGATCATGCAGAAAAGATTACATATACAAATCTGCTGTATATGTAATTTGTTTTAACTTAATAATCTATTTTAATATATTTATGTAAGTGCAGGAAATAAAATATTAAAAGCTCGGGGATGCAGCAGTAGCACAATAACGGAGGTCCCGAAATTTTTGGAGCAGAGCCTGGCCCGGTCCATGATCCGACCCGTTTCGGTTAAATGAACCGACTGTTTATTTTCTGTATAAAAACATTTGTATTTATTTTTCGGGTGGCTGTTTTTGACCCGGTTGAACTATTCACCGTATCTTCTCCTCTCTCTCTGCGCGATTTTTCGCGACTGCCGTGCTGCATACTGTAAGACATACATTTCTTGGTTTTAATCTGTAACGCATAAGCGTTTTCTGGTGGAGGTAGCTAGTCGTACTGAGCGACTAGCGAACCACGTTATTTGCCGTGTTGTTTTTCCTCGTTTTGATTCTGTCGTGGATGTTTGTGGATTGGGATATATATATTGCTCGTTTCTGTGTTGTTTCTGTGTTTTCTGTTCTTAATCTCACTACCCGTGGAAGCGCGATTGCCCAACAAAATCAAATTAAATAATTTCAACTAAAAATGCGATAAACTAGTTTATTAATGACTATTTTATGTGGTATTAGGTTTTCCATTATTAAAAATTGGATTTAATAATTTTGTCTATACTCAAAAATTAGGTTGCTTTTTGATACGCATATCTTCGGGATTATCGTGAAATAATCTTCGGGTTTAATTGATGTATCATTCATATATGAAAAATTGCAAGTGACATAAGTATTTGGACTGAGTTTATCTTAGTCATTGAGCAAGGCTTCTCACAATAAGTATCACTTTCAGATGATCTAATTTGTTATCAGGACTAATTATTATAATGAACACTCACATGCAACCAAAATCAAATCTTCTCATAGATTGAAATTATCATTTGTAATTTTTATTTGAACATATGGTGTTTATCTCTTTTACTAAGGTCTGCCATAATTTTTGATGAAATAATATCACGGAAGGAGACTCGAGTAATTTAATACTATCAAAATAAATAGTGAAACTTACAAAATAAGATGAAAAACATGAGTATGACAATATTTGTGATATATATTGCTCAATATAACTTATATGCTATATTTCCAGATAGTCATCAAAAGATTAAGATCATTGATAGTTTTTAACATCATCTTCTAACTTGTTTGGAGATTTTTTAGGTTTTGAATAGGATGAGCATGTTCTTTTCTTATGGAGTAAATATGAAATTTTTTAGTGGTCAAATCTCTTAGCTATGAACTCATATGATGATTTAAGGGGAGGGTCATCATAATATGATCTAATAATATCAAAAATAGTTGAGTGGCAATATTCATTCATGGTTGGAGACCCAAAGCAGATTCTAGAAGATAAACAAAAAGTAAGAAGTTAAGATATAACTTCTAAATTTTAATATGATCTTAACTCTTTAAAAAAAGATTAATGGTCAAAATAAGTAAAATTTGCATTAACTAGTATTTATATATCTCATAAGAATAAACACATATTCATCTGGGGATTGAAGTAATTAAGACTGGTATATTTTATCACTTTGAATATCAATTTTTCATATTTTAGAGATAGATCATGAGTTGAATAAATATTTTCAAAATTTTAATAGATAAGTTGAATAATTTCATATCAAAATGTAAGATCTAAAAGATGCATGATAGAGAAAAATTGAGAAATGTATTCAAGTGATCATGTAGTTTGCCATTAAAATTTTATTTTTCAAAAATATTTTGGAACTCTTTTATTATAGAGAAATATTCTGTGTGAGAGTATTAGCTCACAAAGTTTAGTAGGTAATTTCATGATCAGTATAGTAAGTATTAAAATGGTTAGTCATACACTATAGAGTTTTGTTATTTTTTGTAATTTTGATTTTTTATTAAATTTTGTTTTTAATTATTTTATTAAAAAATTAAAAATTTGAAATATGTTTCAAAAAAGAAATATCCAAGTAAAATGAGAATAATTATCAATGAAGATAAAAAAATATGTCATGTTATCTATGATTTTAATTTTTAACTCTATTAGGTCATACCAATGACATTATAATTGAATTGGTGAGATGAATAACACATAATCTTTGGGTTGTGAGTTTGATCCTCGCCAGCTACCCTCTACCTTGCTATGCTTTTTCCTAGAGTTTAGGTGGTTGACCCATGGCTCAATTGGGTTGGATGTCCCACCATGAACAAAAAAAAAATTTACTCGATCTTTAAATATTTAAATGAATCAGATGTAATGAGTATTTTCTTACTTAGTTTTGTTGCATATGATAGGAAATTTTAATATATTTCTTATTTGGTAAGTCTCACAATCAAATATAAGAATATCTTTTATATTAGAATTCAAAATTTATAAGTTGGTCAGAATTCAAATGAATAACTCAATTAGAATGAACAAACAAATAGTGGATGACACTCAAATATTTTATAGGTCTTCTAATAATAGAAACGAACACATATAGATTATCATGCTTAGTCTTAAAAAAAATTATCATTGAAATTTTTTGATCTTGTAAAATATTAGTATAAGATAGAACGCAAGATAGAAATAAAGTCTTGAGATGAATATTATCATAGTCAAAATTTAGATATTTTGTTATTAGCTATAATAATAATTAGAGGATGAGTAAAAATAATAATAACTAATAAATTTATCTATGATATAATTGTTTGCTCATGAATTGATTATACATGAGTTAGGAGTGGTGAGTGATGAAAGTTATTATACATAAAGACTGCGAAATATTCATTGTTATTTTACTAGCGAAGAAATATACAATGGATGATCTCTGCGAAGACCATTGAATACATCTAGTTGTTGGATTATCTTCTTCAATAATCCACAATGTTCTCTATCTTCTCTCTAGAAATAGTTACCAACAATTCTCTCTAACATGATCATTCTTCCTATAATGTATGTACTATTTTGATATTCTCCAGCATCTACCTATATCATGATTGATACTTTTTTATCTCTAAGATAAACAGTATAAGATATCTCTCAATTAGGTCTTTGTTTATCCCATCTAGACAATTACTTTCATAGCCTACACTCTTCATTAGGATCGGCATACCTATGTTCTATCAAGTCCCAAAGATCGTGAGATTTTAGTAGAGTCGTCATATGAGTATTCTAGGTTTCATAGGTTTCTACCTTGAAGATGGGAATAAGTGATTGTGCAATGCCTATTGCAATATCATTGTTGGCTTTGTAGTTTTCCCAAATGTCTCTCAATTATTCTCTATCACCAAACCCCAGTCATAAACAGGATTGTGGATAGAAAAGATATGTAGTTTTTTCTTTAATCTTTTTAACACGTGAATGTCATGCTTGATGAAAATGAATGGCAGACAGCCTTGAACATGTCAGAGATTGAATCTCACATTTGACACCTCCAAAAGTACCCACTTATCAATTAGTTATGGGTAGCTAGCAAAGTTGAGTGTGTGCGCGTGTGTGTATGTGTGCACGTGTGTTTCTATCCATATAAACACTAGTTTTCTAGGCTTTGCTTTATAATGTCCTGGCAAAGGTGGTGCAGCCTTCTCTCTTAGTTCTACCATCATGTAATTCTAGGCAATTGATGTTTTCCATCCTATGATAATAAAATAATTTAGGTATTTATAACAAAGGTCTTACTTAGTGGCTAATGCACAGGACTCATTCTTATAATGAAATTTGAAAGAGATTAATATCTCAATAATCTTATATTTGAATATAAGGGAGAATATGTCTGATGAGTTTCAAATCTGAGATCTATCATCCTTAGATAAAGGTACTTACTAGTTACTTGTACCAATATATGATTTCTAATATATGTAATATGAGAATTTTTTTGGTGATTATTTATCCTATTATTATTTTTGCTCAAATTCAAGTCTTTATGATGTGAAACATAATTTTGATTCTTTTCTAGACAATTGAACATTGAGTGACTAGGCTAACATACATTCATATTGATCAATTTGTGTGTGTGTGTGCCAATCGAAGGTACTTGCTAATTAGTGTGTGTGCATGTGTGTCTATATACATGTATATGTTGTATTAGAATCAAAGTTCCTTGATACAACAAGGATCACAGTAGATGAAATTTAAGAAAAATATAAAATCACAAGAGAAGAAGATGAAGGAGATCTCGAGAGGAGAGAGATCAAACACAGAACAACAATAAAAAATGATATTCAAAATCCAATAAAAATGATCCGACAAAAATGGCTTATATATTCTTAATAAAGATAAAACAATAAGTCAAAAATAGCTTTATTAAAATTAAGACCTGACGTGCTTTCTTTATTTGAGAAATAGTGACCCAATAATTGAATTCTATTGTATGCATACTGTGAGCCCAATTCATCAAACTGATCAATAAAGGCCATATATCAACACTCCCCTCCCCCCCCCCCATTTGATGTATCTGATTTAAGTCCTAGTTTTTTTATTAGGTACATTAATTTTTCTTTAGGCAAAGGTTTGCTGAAGATATCTGTCTATTGTTCTTTAGTTCTGTAAAAGATCAAATTTATCTCATTAGTCTTAATTGTTTTTTAATAAAATGATATTTAACTCCTATGTGTTTTGTTTTAGTATATATTACATTATCACTAGCTATGAAAATAGTGGACTGATTATCACATAATATATCAGTTGAGTCTTTTAAAAGTTCATCTAGATCATTTAATAGTTTCCTCATTCATAAAGCATATGATATTGCCACTGAAGCAGAAACATATCCAGCTTCAGTAGTAGATAGTGTAACTGAGGATTGTTTCTTGGATGACCAAGAGACAACTACAGTTTCTAGAGTAAAGATGTATTCATAAGTATTTTGATAGTCTTCTGGGCATTCCCCCCAGTCATCATCACAATAACCATATATTTTTGTGCGTCTAGTTTTAGAATACTTTGGACCTAAGTCTAAAGTTCCTTTAAGATACTTTAAGACTCGTTTAGTAGTATTAAGATGTATATGGTTAGGTGTATGCATAAATCTAGATAAAATGTGTAATGCATACACTATCAGGTCGTGTGGTAGATGCATACCGAAGACTACTAATTAGGCTTCTGTATGATTTATCAACTGTTCTATCTTGGTCAGAAATTAATTTTTAGTTTACAATCAGTAGGGTAGAAATTGGTTTACAGTCACTCATGTCATAGTTTTTTAGTATAGACTGAATATATTTTATTTGACATGCTAATATATCACTTGAATCTTGAAAAATTTCAAGTCCTAAGAAGTACTTTAGAGATCCTAGGTCTGACATTTCATATTTGTTTTGCATGTCATGTCTAATGGCTTCTATCAATTCTGATATTTTACTTGTAAAGATTATGTCATCTGCATAGATTGACACAATTAATATTTTAGAATTTTTAACCTTTTTTATATAAAGTGTTGGTTCATTTATACTTCGTTTGAATCCTTGATTCAACATAGTGCTCAGTTCCTCATTTTACAAACTCAAAAGATTATTCTACATAAATCTCTTCCTTGAGATTGTCATTCAAGAAAGCAGATTTAATGTCTAGTTGGAACAGAGTCTAATATTTCTGTCTAGCTAATGCTATTAGGAATCTCATAGTTTCTAACCTTGTTGCTGGAGTAAATGTTTTGAAATAACTTGTGTCAGTCTTTTGGGAATAACCATTGGCCACTAATCTGGTCTTATATAAAAGTTAATTAGTGTTTGATTGATTTTAAATCTTAAATAACCACTTAACTCTAATATTATGTTTATTTTGGGATAAGTCTACTAGTGTCCAAGTATAGTTTTTTTTCTATCACAAACATTTTTGGTTTCATAGTATCAACCCATACTTGATATTTTACTGTCTCTTCATAATTGAGTGGTTCAACTGAGGAGTTGTAACGTTGTTATATTTTAGTTAAGGACTTATATTTAACATGTATAATTATGTTATTATGTTCTTTTATGTTTGACTCTGACTCAGAAGGAAAATTAGAAATATACTTTGACTTGCTTTCTTTGCTATTACTTGCTCAGGATTCTAAATTCCAGTCTTGTATGCCAGTATTTTGCATGTCAGTATTTTGCAAACTTTTTTTTTTATTTAGTATTCTCATCAATAATCACATCTCTGCTCACCAGAAATATTTTTATTTCTGGTGAATACAGTTTGTAATCCTTGTATTGTAGACTGTATCCAACTAGAATATATTTAAAATTTTTGGAGTCTAATTTTGTTCTAGTGGGTTTTAGTATGTGAGTTACAAATACTCCCAAATATTTTCAGATATTTTACATTGAGTTTTCTCTCACTCCAAGCCTGTAATGGATTGAGATTATTTAATGTCTTAGTGAGACATTTATTGAGCAGATAAATTGTTGTATTTATAACTTTTGCCCAATAGTGTTTAAGCATTTATTTTTTATTTAAGAGAGTTCTAGCCATCTCCGCCACCCTCCTATTTCTATTCCTCACAATGTCATTCTGTAGTGGTGAGTAGGATGTAGTTAAATATATTTGAATTTTTCTTTGTTTATAGAAATTGTTAAATTTATGTGAGAGAAACTCATCATCTTTATCTGTTCTAAGTATTTTCACACTTAGGTCAGATTATCTTTCTATTATAGATATAAATTTCTTGAAATAAATTAAGGACTTCAGCATTGTGTTTCAAGAAATATACTCACATATGCCTAGTGTAATCATTAACAAACAACAAAAAATAGTTATTATTTGTCAATGATTTAACTGACATAGGTTCACAAATATCTGCATAGACTAACTCTAGAGGTTAGGATGCCCTTCAGGCAGTGCTTTTGGGAAAACTCTATCTGGACTGCTTGCCCAAGGCACATTCCTCACAAACTGAAGTAGGAATGCTTTGGTTAGAAGGCACCCCTCTCACAAGTTGGTTTAGAAAAGTATTATAAAACTTGTGTAGTTAAGGTGCCCAAACCTTTTGTGCTACAAAGATACCTATAGTTCAGTATTCATAGTTAATGTTATGTCTACTGTCTGATCGAGGGTCAGTTGGAAACTCCTTTCACTGGATATTTTTATTGTCCATGAAGGGTTATCTGACTCTTGATCAAATATGTGACATATAGAGGTGTCAAACGGGCCGGCCCAGCACGGCACGGCCCGTTTTTCACGTGCCCAGCCGTGCTACCGTGCCGTGCCGGGCACGGCACGGTCAGTTTTTTAAATTCGGGCACGGCACGGCCCCTGGGCACGGCAAGGCCGTGCCGTGCCGGCCCGCTCGGGCACGGGCGCACGGCAAGGCAGGGCAGGCGGGGCGGGGCGGGTCTGTTTGGACCCGACCCGCGGTCTTTTTACCGGGGGCGGGGCCCGGTTGGGTCACGAGTCACGACGCAAGCATGCGGGCCGGCGTGCCGGGCCAGGCACGGCACGGCCCGGCACGGGCCCGGGCCAGGCACGGCACGGGCCCGGGCCCGGGCACGGCACGGCCCGGCACGGGCCCGGGCACGTTTTTTTATCGTGCCGGGCCGGCCCAGGCACGGCCGAACCGTGCCGTGCCTCGTGCTGGGCCGGCCCGGCCCGTTTGACACCTCTAGTGACATATATTATTTTTGAATATAAAACTAAATTCTTTCTCCATTAACTGTCACATACTGAGGAGATTTTGGTATAATACTAAAATCAGCAGAACATCACTTATGATTTTATCTCTAGTAGGTGTGGAAATGGCGATTTTGCCCTTTACTTTTGTTTGGACAATATTATTATTTCCTAATTTAACTTATGAATTTATTAATGGCTATAAATTCACAAATATATTGTGATTTTCAGATATATGATTTGAACAACCACTATCCAGAAATCATATATTTGGAGAAAGTTTTTTTGCTTTTAGACATATAGAATATGTGTTCTGCAGAAGTTATTTCTTCTGTCCAACTAGTACATTGAATGTGCTTCAACCTATAATTTTTTGGAAAAAGTGCCCAAACTTTTTAAAGTTTAGGCATTAGTTTTGTTTTATGAATTAATACGTATTCTCAGTCTGGTTGTTTCTTTTGCATATATTGCAAGAGATATCTGATCCCAAAATTGAGTATGATTTTTATTTGAGGTTACAGAAGAAGTATGATTTTTATTTTTATTTCTATTCTTATTTTTTGAACATACCTGGATAGCTTTTTTTTTAGCTTATGTTGATTGATTGTCTTTCTTTAGAGTTTGAGTCTTGCACCTTGATTGCATTGTTGATTTAGCGGATGATTCTACCCTTTTGAGTAATCTGTTGTCGTAGGATTTTAGAGAACTAAGAACTTATTGAGTGGTCGAATTAGATAAATCTTTTGTTTTCTCTATTACTGTCACAATAGAATCGAATTTAGCAGGCATGCAGATGTGGAATTTTTCAACTAATTAAGTTTTTGTAATGATTAATCCATACATTTTTAATTATTTTATCATATCCAGAAATTGAGTGGAGAACTCAGTAAGAGAATCTGAGTTATTCATCCTCAGATTCTCTAAGTTATTTTTTAATGAATGAAGAAGAGCTCCTCTGAATTTTCTCTCTCTGGAACTTTTCCTTAAGAAGATCTCAAAGTCTTTTGGGCTTGAGTACAACCTAATAATCGAGAGAAAATAGCATTACTGATTCCTTGTTATATGAACAATTGTGCCTTGGAATTAGATTTTCTTAATTCATATTCTCTTAACATTTCTTTTTCTTCCAAAGAAAAGAGGTTTAATGGTTCTGTGTAACCTGAGTCAACGATGTTCTATATATCTTGTGATATAAATAATATTTTTTTTTACATACTAATAAGCGAAGTTTTCACCATCAAGCATGGGCATAAGAATAGACTCTGAGATTGATAAACTTAGATATTTAGATATTATTATGTTCCAAAATTTTTAAGAAATTTAAACAGAAAAAATTGAGAATATTGTAGTAATCATTGTTTATTTAATACAGAATCTTTGGTTCTAAATAGATCTACACTGGATCTAATGGATCGGTGAAAATCTATTTAGGTTAGAACATGAATTTTTAGAATCATTTATTCTGGAGAAAATTTTGAACAATCATTTTAAAATAACATTGATCTCAGATAAACACAACGCTCTGATACTAATTATTGTATTAGAATCAAAGTTTCTTGATACAACAAGGATCACAGTAGAGGAGATTTAAGAAAAAGAGAAAATCGCAAAAGAAGAAGATGAAGGAGATCTCGAGAAAAGAGAAAGAGCAAGCACAAAACAACAATAAAATTTGTGCTGTATATATAATTTGTTTTTACTTAATAATATGTTTTAATATTTTCATGTAAGTGCAGGAAAGGAAATATTAAAAGCCCGGGGATGCAGCAGTAGCACAATAACGGAGGTCCCGAAATTTTTGGAGCAGAGCCTGGCCCGGTCCATGATCCGACCCGCTTCGGTTAAATGAACCGGCTATTTATTTTCTGTATAAAAATATTTATATTTATTTTTTCGGGCGACTGTTTTTTTGACCCGGTTAAACTATTTATCATCTCTTCTCTTCTCTCTCTGCGCGATTTCGCGACTGCCGTGCTGCATACTGCAAGACATTATTTCTTGGTTTTTAATCTGTAACGCATAAGCGTTTTCTGGTGGAGGTAGCTAGTCGTACTGAACGACTAACGAATCACGTTATTTGCTGTGTTGATTTCTCGTTTTGATTCTGTCGTGGATGCTTGTGGATTTGGATACATATATATTGCTTATTTCTGTGTTTTCTGTTGTTTTCTGTTCTTAATCTCACTACCCGTGGAAGCGCGATTGCCCAATAATTTGATATTAAAAATCTCATAAAAATGATCTGACAAAAATTGCTTATATATTCTTAATAAAAATAAAACATTAAGTCAAAATGACTTTATTAAAAATGATACCCGACGAGCTTTCTCTATTTAAGAAACAGTGACATGATAATTAAAGTCCATTGTATGTATATTGTGAGCCCAATAATATAAACTAGTTTTCCAGGCTTTGCTTTATAATGTTTTGGCAAAGGTGTTGCATCCTTCTCTTTTAGTTCTACCATCATGTAATTCTAGGAAATTGATGTTTTCCATCCTATGATAATAATATAATTCAGGTTCGTGTAATAGAGGTCATATTTAGTATATAAGACTCACTTTAATATGAATATTGAGAGAGATTAATATTTCAATAATCTTACCTATGAAAATCAAATATATTGTATTTGATGAGTCTCGAATATGAGACCTATCATTCATAGGTGAAAGTATTTGCTATCACTATATATAATTTTTAATATAAATATGCAATACAAAGATTTCTCATGTGATCATTTATCATAGATTCTTTCTCAAATTCATGTTTTTCTAATGTTAATCATAATTTTGATTCTTTTCTAGTCAGTCAAACATGGAGTGACTAGGCTAACATACATGCATATTGACTAATTTATGTGTGCATGTGTGCCAATCGAAGGGTACTTGCTAATTAGTGTGTATGCATGTGTGTATGTATACATACATAAACTAGTTTTCCAAGTTTTGCTTTATAATGCCCTGGCAAAGATGGTTTGGCCTTCTCTCTTAGTTCTACCATTAGGTAATTCTAGGCAATTGATATTTTTGATCATATGATAATAATGTAATTTAGGTTCTTATAATAAATGTCATATCTAGTGTACAAAGCTCATTCTTAGCATAAAATATGAGAGAGATTAATATATTGTTAATCTTATCTCTGAAAATCAAATAGATTGTGTCTAATGAATCTTGAATTTGAATTACTTGCTAGCATCAATGTATGATCTCCAATGCAAACATGCAACATGAAGATTTCTCATGTGATCATTTATTTTATTATTATTCTTGCTCAGATTCAAGTTTTTGTGACGTGAATTATAATTTTGATTCTTTTCTAGTCAATCGAACAATGAGCAATTGGGCAAGCATATGTGCATATTGACTAATTTCATATGGAGATGGAGTTCACCTCCTAGTTTCATTTTTACAAAGTATGGACAAATATGTTATACTCAATTCAAAGATGAGATTCAAACTTGGTAACTCACAGATGAACCAAATTTCTAGAATTCGCCCTTATTCTCAAAATCATTTCGTGGTATGTTATTGGATATGTTGTTGATACTACAAATCGAGAGCTTGGTAATCAATTCAATGTAGTCGAATCCAACATGATTGAGCTTAGGGATGAGCTAAGATGGGGTTAATTTAGACAAATTTCAAACAAAGCATGTTATTCGTAATGTAAAATTTTAGTGCAATGGCAAATATATTCGTTAAGTAATATATGTCTTAGATTCATAACTCATTAGAACTAATTACTCTGATTTTTTAGGGTAA
Source organism: Sapria himalayana (assembly GCA_029783825.1). Taxonomy (NCBI): domain Eukaryota; kingdom Viridiplantae; phylum Streptophyta; class Magnoliopsida; order Malpighiales; family Rafflesiaceae; genus Sapria; species Sapria himalayana. Next base: position 6,994,477 of record JAREIK010000385.1, read on the forward strand.
GACTGTCAAAACTAATATTAATCTCTCTCATACGTCATGCTAAGTGAGAGCTTTGTGCACTAACTATGTTATAAATGTTATTGTGGCATGCATTAGCATGAATCATATTTCATAACAATTAGTTGATGCAAATGCTATTGGTTGCAGATCCAACTTCTAGACCCAATTCTAATCTCAAATATAATTTTTTTTTTATTTTGGCTTATGTTACAATTCAACTTGTTGAATGATTGAATTTGTTGGCCATTTTCTTAAAAATGTATTCATTTTTACATGCTTTAAGAGAGTGCAGTGAAATAGCTTCTTTACTTTTCTGCCAGCATGACATATAACGTGTGTTGTCTTCTGTTTCAGTTCACTGGGAAATCAATTGGAATTCTTGGGCTGGGAAGGATTGGCATGGCAATTGCTAAGAGGGCAGAGGCTTTCAGCTGCCCAATCAGCTACAGCAGCAGAACCCAGAAGCCAGGCACAGGATACAAGTACTATAAGAGTGCCACTGAGTTGGCTGCCCACTGCCAGATCTTAGTTGTTGCCTGTTCTCTAACAGAAGAAACGCTGCACATTATTGATCGGCAAGTCATCGATGCCTTGGGACCAAAAGGTGTCCTAATCAACATCGGGCGAGGGTCACATGTTGATGAACCGGAGCTTGTTTCGGCACTCGTTGAAGGCCGGTTGGGTGGGGCTGGGCTAGATGTGTTTGAACATGAGCCTGATGTGCCCAACCAACTGTTGGGGCTTGAAAATGTTGTTCTCGTGCCTCACATTGGAAGCGGCACCGTGGAAACTAGGATGGTTATGGCTGATCTTGTTGTTGCTAACCTAGAGGCCCATTTCTCGAACAACCCATTGCTTTCTCCTGTGCTGTGACCTGTGATGGCAGATTGTGACTGCTGGATGTTGGGAGTGTCTCTAGTCTTCATGGAATGGTGATCATAAAAAAATGCTGAATTAAAAATTGTTTGCTGATTCTTTTTAAATTTTTTTTTGTTGTTTGTTGATTCCATTGGGAAATGAATTGTTATTCAATTTATGTAGATCATTCAAAAATTTTAATAGAAAGATGTTAAGTTGTGCTTTACGATCCTATAAATTGATTAATGAAAAGCATAGAATGAAATATGATGAAAATAATGCATTCCATACTTTTTTCTCCTTAATCCTCCCAATTCATTCCATATTATCCATTGGCCTCTCATATATGAGCCTTAGGGCATTAGGGTTGAAGCATGTAAGGCACCTGTCCTAATTGTATGGGTAATGTATTTGACAAAGATACCCTAGATCATGTATTTGATGCCCCTGGGGATTGAATTCGTGTCTCTAGTCCAAGGTTGGATGGTCTTTTTCTTTGTTAATTGGACCACCATAATGAAGATATTATTTTATAATTGTTATAAATGGACATTACTAATTGTGCCAATCAATATGAAGAATGCCAATGGTACATAATTCAATGTAGTTATTATGAAAATAGAGGTGATGAATGGGTCGTGTGGCTCAGTCCAAGAGGCAGCATGGCTCAAGAAACATTAGACTAACATGACACGACCAAAATTATTCCTAGAACCTGCATGGGTTAGCATGGCTTGTGCTGAGCTTGGAGGGATGACCCATGTGTCGACAGGGTATGTGGCATGATGTGAAATGGCAACTCCTTAGGGTTGAATATAGCCTAGGTCCCAATTCATGCTCATGCTATATCTAGGTTGTGCCTTGATGCAGCATGAACCTGGACTTGAGCATAGCACGTGTACCCATGCTAGCCTGGTCCACTCCCAAGTTAGCCTTGCCCCAAACAGGTTGCCATAGGTTAACAATGGTTATAGACTCGCGACTCGTCTCGACTCAATTTTCCCTGCTAGCCTACCAAGCTATCTATTTTTGTAGGTGTGCTAAGCCAGTAAGACCCACTTTCCAAAATGGATTGTATCGACCTGACACATCCCATTTGGCATCTCTGCATGATAATTAAACAAGTTGTTGAGTTAATTTAGCTTGGATTTTTTTTAAAATCTAAGTATTGAACATGCCATTCATCAAAATTTTCTTCGATGTTATGTTGGAGCTCATTCATAGTTTTCAATATCAAATTAGCCAATCGATACTTTTAATACAAATTATTGATATAATTGTCGAAAAAATTGACATTTTTGTTTCTTTATTTAGGAATCACAATGTACATTTAATGGTATGACCACCCTTGATTGTTAATGTTATGGAAATAAAAGCAAACATGAATGTGATTGACTTGAAGCATAAGAAAATATTATGGTATTTCCTATAGATATAAACAAAAAATTTATGTAATTTTTCATGTCAATTTTGACATCTAGACTACTCTCATTCAAATAACGGAGTTTATTTGGTTACGAGGACATATAATTTTTTATTTATTATTTTTGATTTTGATTTAATATTAAGGACAAATAATATAAAAAGCCTATTAGCCAAATAAAAAAGCTATTTTTTCTCTTGTTTATAAAGAACATTTTCATTCAAATAATGAAGTTTCTTGGAAAGTACAAATACACAAATTAATAAGTACATATAAATATATTTGATTATGAGGAAAAAACCATAAGCCATGGACATAACTACTATAAACTCTATATTTAACATAGTAAACATAGGCATAACTAATGTTAAGTTTTATGTATATGAAACATCATATTTAACAAAAAAAAATCTAGACATGGCTATGATAAAGTTTTGTGCATATAAAACTTAATAATTATGAAGTATATATATTGCTCCCTTTGGTAGTGTTGGGGACAACACATGTGATAGTTTGTGGTGGCGATGATAGTCACTAGGAGTGAATAATCCCAAGAACTTTGTGATAGTGCATGCGGAAATCCAAAAAAGCAATCCATATATGGTTTCGAAAATACAATTTGAATCCATATTTGTTTATCATCTCAATTCCTCAAAAAATAAATAACTCAAGCCTTCTGCCATATTCTACCCCATGTCTGAAGTAAAGAAGAGAGAGTGGCTCCTTTCTCCCTCACCCTGTCTGATGGCCTCTTTAATTTACAAAATGACTTATAAGTGATTTTTAAAAAACAAAAAAAACTACCACCAATCAAGGTACTTGTGTAAACTATAGTAGGGGCCTAGGGGCTAAAATAAATTTTGTGCTCCTAATATGATAGACAACTTATTCGAATATTACTAGAATATGGCAGAAGGCTGTCTAATTGTTTATAGGTTGATTGATCAAGATGAGGTGACTGACTTTGTGATTTAGATACATGTGTAAGATGATTTATGAGGAGACAACTTTGTGACCTGGATATATACTTTGTTAATTGAAGGCCATATTGTATTAGCAGCTTAAACCTTCCAATGTTATAATATCCTTATTAATGGCTTATGTAGCATTGCTTCTTATCAAATGTACTTATTACTCTCTCTTAGAGGAAAGAATCCATCCTTTTAAAAGTAATGATTCATTGATGGTTTTGCTTTTGGCCTTATAAATCACTTAGTGCGTATGTGGTCAGTATGTCAAATAATGAATAATATTAATTATTTTGGTGATTATACATAAATAATTTTCATGAAAAGGAGTTTTCAATATAAATATTTTACTAAATTATAACTTTGATGAATTATGATAAATAATAGTAAATTTGGATGGTTGTTATGTGAAATATGAGACTGGTGCATTTGTTGAAAATGAAGGGAGCTAAAAGTCATATAAAGTCATAGAATTTCTTATGTTATGACTTTGTTATACATATTTGAGCTTATAAAGTAGTTTCGGTATCTATTCATAGGTGAAACTCTATACAAATAGTTGTGTCAATCTGCATATGCTACAATTCTACAACCTCATTGACACATTTGTTTTTAAAATGCAACATATTTTTTTCAGCCACAAAACTTTCTTGGATTCTTGGCCATACTAGCTCGTGATATTTTTTATGGTTATGATATTTTTTGTGGTTGTGATATTAATTTTATATTACAATAACCAAGTATCCCATTGGTACTAAAAGTAATGACACATTCAAGCATTATAACTTTCTCATTGTAGAGCCACCAATACTAAAGCAAAAGCTATAACACTTCACCTACACCACTATTTTTAGTTATAGAAAGTTCTAGGAAGCATTTACTCAAGTAATGACTATTTTCATCACCATGATATTTTACTCTTGAAAAATGATCAAAGCCATGACTCGATCTTAATGCATAGTATTCTGAAGCTAAAAAGAGATTAAAGTCATATTTCATTCCCAATTTCACAACTTTATGTTATAGAGATGAAAAGCTAAAGCCATAAAATTCCACAAAATCATAACTACACACTTAAAATTCGTACCAATTCATTGGAGTATAAAAGCTATCAACAAAGAAATTTTGAGGAAATTCAAGGGCATGAAAAAAGTATCAAAAGGTAGGGTTTGGGAAATATAATTTTGCCCTAACCTTGAAAAGATCTTAGAACAAAATGGCAATAAGAGACAAGCATAAATCCTAAGGGGGGCATGAATTTCGACTCAACCTATGAGAAAATCTAATGTGCATGAATGAGAATTATAGATTTAGGCTTTAATTTATAAATACTCTTAATGGCTATAATTAGAAACTTGAAATTTTACAAGATATATTTTGATTTTGTGTGATGGATACTTTTTTAATGATTTTTATATTTGGATTATGTTATAGTTTGGCTATTGATGAATATTATATTTATACAAAATTAAAATTAGGATTTTACTATTGATAAGTTTGTGCATGTCATTATGTTGGTTCCTGATAAGTAACCTATGAAGCAAAATCATGCAAAATAGTAGGAAGGAATTGATAACCCTTTCAATCATAATATATGAAATAAATCTACATGTCAAAACTCAATGTTAAGGTAAGTTAATCGTGTGAGTATGCCAATTATAAAGCCAAAAGTACAAATACTTTTATAAGTTGATTCATTATGCATATCTTAGATGAATTGACTCTCAATTAATATGAGAGTTTTATAAAATATTATCCTAATGTTTCGTATTTAGTGTATAAGTCATGTGTCATTATGGTAGATGATAACATATAAGCCATTAGACATCTGCAATTGAAGGTAACACATAAGATGGTAACGGTCATGTGAGTTACTTTCAATCATATGACTACTACCAATGAGATTCGAAGAAAAAATTATGTTAATTATGTGAGTATGATACTTATAAAACTAAAAGTACAAATATTTTTAATACCACATCAATTCACATTTTTATGACACATAAGTTTAAAGAATAAGAATGTATATATGAAGTAATTAACAAGGATAATTGATTAGTTGTCTAAAAGGTACGGACTTATGAATGATTCTTGAATAGAGAATTTATCATTTTGGTAGTAAAGTACCAAGTAAATAGCAATGAGGAGATAATTATTGGGGAATGCCCAATTATTGATAAACATCTTGTATACCAATAGGACACTAGCGGCATGTTCATAATAATTGTATATTCATTCTATAATCAAGTATAATAAGAACTAGATAATTTAAACATTCAATCATGCATAATGAAATAGACACCCTAGAATCTAAGAATCTTTCCAAAAACTGGATTTTATCCTTTCAACTAGAAAAGAAATTGACTAATAGTTGGCTGATTAAACTGCCTACATAATTCACATGTGATCGATATCTAAATAAAAGTTTACTACTTTTATGACAATGTATACTTACTAGACTAAGTGGATGAGATATCCTCGCCCAATGAGATTTTGAGATACTACATAATCTTAAAATTGGCCATTATAATAAAATCACAAAAAAAATTATCTTCGTTTTCATGGATTATTTAGTTTGATTAGTCAACTTTTGTTGATTTAATTATCCTTTAAAAGGATAGTTCTAATTTTATTAGTTTGGATAATAATTTCTTAATTTTGCATATTTATTTGCATTATTTATCTTATATTACTTTTATCTTTGATTTAGAATTATTCTTTTAGCCACAAATCAATAGAGTGAAACTCTAAAACTGAGCTAATACCATAGGACCCAAAAAGTAAGCAAAAATCAAAAGAGAAAAACTTTGTGAGTAGAAGATGAATGTGTATAGCTCAATATATCAATATGATGAAGCATATTTCTTACCAAATAGTGATTTATATCTTATACCTAATAGCAACTTGAATTAGTTCAATTATCATAATTTAGTGAGCTTTGGAGATTTAAAATATGAAAACCATAAAAAATTCCTTGCTAGAATGGTGTCCAATGAAAATTGCTTTCAAGACTCAATAATTTTATTAGTGCATTACTTATGGAGACTAAACGAAGTACTAAAAGAAATCATCATGATAAAAAAATTGAGGAGAAAGTAACAAAATCGAGAATGATGACAAGCAAGAACTTAGAGGAATCCATGAAAATCTCATTTCAAAATGATGAAAAATTAGAAGATGAAATGATAAAAATTAAAAATCGAGGGGTTAAACCAAAAAAGCCACAATTTTCTTGTGGCCTCAAACAAGACCATGACTTTGGAGTTCCAGAGAGAAAATATTGACATTATTGTGCTAGAGAAAGTAATGACACTGGAGAATAAAGTCACAACACTAGAGAAAAATGTCACGGAGAAAAAAGTCACGTCTAGTGATAGTGCCACAACTATCTTGAGGAACACTATCCTTCATAGTGCTATCCTTTTTTGTGAATGTCATGACTATGGAAGAAGAGTGCTTAGAAAATAGGACAACTCCAAATGGATTGATCCCGAAAGCATTATCAAATCATTTTTATTATGCTTTTTTAGAGGAAGACAAGATAAAACTAATTATTATTTCAGCAAGGTTAACAGAAGAAATAGGTACCACTATGGTGAATCTCTTAAAAAAATATGTTGGTACTATTACTTTTTCACTCAAAGATATCAAAGGAATAAGTCCATCGATATGCATATCATTTGGGCTTCGTAATACTCCGGCCACGTTTTGATTTTTCTACATTTCATTCTTCACCCATTAGAATAATCTCATCCCTCTAGCAATGTTTATTATTTGTTCAACTAAAAAAGAGGGAGTATTTTTAATTTCTCTGCATTCCATTCTTCACCCATTAGGAACTCTTTAACAAGGGTCTTTGGTGGCCCTCTTGATGTTATGAAGCCAATGATATTATTTCATAATAATTTTTCTTGTCATAATGAAATCTCTTCTTTTCATAGTTTCCAAGTTATATGTTCTTACGTTTGAATGCATTCTTTATTTGCTAGTAATGTTTATCAATATATATATTTTTTGGTTTCTAGGAATCCTAGTCCACAATATCAATTACTCAAAAATTTGTTGAGAAAAGAATTGTTGACGTGGAATGTCCACCATAGCTTCATATCAATTTCTTTCGTGATGTCCCAGAGATTATGAAAACTGAATTTGCCCCCCTCTTTGAGTTTACAAAGACTATTCCATTTAGTCCATCTCAAATTTTTCCCATGACCCTATAAGAATCTAGGCATTAGTTTTTCCATTGTTTTGATAATATTTAAGATTAGACTTATCGCCTAGATGAGATAAAATGAGAATATGGATAAGATATGTTTTATGAGCATCATTTTTTTATCCCTTTGATAAGAGTTTATTTGACCATTCATCGATTAGCCTTTTATATTTACTAAGAAGATTATCAAAATATGTATTTTTGTTGTTCCCCTTATACAAGGGACAACCTAAGTAATTGGGATCTCTTGTTTTACCATGCCTAATAAGTTCTGAATATATATCACTCTTTTGGCAATCATCTTCTTTTTGTAGTAGAATTTTTTTTTTTGAAATTTTAAAGCTTGTATTGAAATCTTTTAATATTTTTTTAAGACATCTTTTGACTTTTTAATGGAATTGCTCATCACATTTCCAAATATTAGTGTCACAAACATAAGATAGATGACAAATAGTTACTTAGCTCTCGATCATATATCTTTCCCCTAGGCATTCATCAGACAAGTTATTCACTCCTAATGAGAACTCTACCTTGAGGATTAACAACATTGGGGACAGAGTGT